>OX439474.1:70063736-70663736 GCA_949320105.2 Crepidodera aurea | reverse complement strand
AATCAGCAAATGGGTGGAAAAACAAGCCCAAAGCTGGAACAATCCCCAGGACAGAGGCAGGCAAAAAGTTTCTCAAGAAACCATCGCCTACACTCACGGCAGACCTACTAAGCAAGGACAGAAGGTCCGTAAAAGCAATAGTAGGCATACTTACAGGACACTGTAAACTCAACAAGCATATGAAAAACATAGGTCTGGCAGAAGAAACCACATGCAGGTTTTGCCAGACAGAGGAAGAAACCTCAATCCATATTCTATGCGAATGCGATGGAATAGCAAGGACAAGGTTTTCACAGAAGGGAATGGAATACCCAGAGGCAGAGAGCTACGTTGAAGAGCCACTGTCAGAGATCCTAACCATACTTAAAAGGACGAAGCTCGCGCAAGTCCTCTAATTATCAGGGGAAACACAATAGATCTGCAAAGGTCGCAGTGGAAATAGGCCGTAGGGTCATCCCTTTTTACATCTACATCTACATATTCCCAACAAAATTCAAATATAAAATATTAATAAGACCCATGTACTAGGACAGATTCTATAAAAAATATCCACGTTTTTATCTGAAACCAGTTGAGAATGCTCTTCTAGCATTGCCATAGACCGAACAAATTGTAATGACAGTATTAATAAAATTTTAGATTGACCGTTCTTATTCTAATCAACACAGCCACATTCTACTCACTACTTTAAATTCAATGTCATTTTAAACTTCAAAATTTTCATATTTTGGGCTCCATTTTGAAGGTGTTCTCGAAGAGGTACGGAGGGGCATATCAGACCCTAAGTTTACTTTTTGATGCTCTATCAAAGTCAGAATTTTAAAATTCATAAACACATGAAAGCTACACACAAACACACAGATCGAATTCAGATACCGAACAATTTGTTCGGTGAAAACACGGCGAAGGAAAAATCCAAATTGACACCAACAATAATTTACACCTTCGATAGAACTCAGACAAGCTCCTGGAAACAAAAATTTTACTTTTCAAATTATTTTGTAACTACAAAAATCTTTAATCATACACGATCCATCACAAATCAATGTTACCCTTTTATTAAAACAAAAATGTGCTGTAACTCAAATCATGTCTTTCAGTGTTTTATTATCTTAGTGTTTTTATCTGAAGATGACAAAAATTAGTTCGAAGTAAAATAATTTTGTACAAAAGCTTTTTACTTACAAATTTAAATTAGAATTAAGCATTACTTGTCACAACTTTGTGACAAAACATGGTAACAGGTAGCAAACGAAGCCGAAAGGCAGAAACCTGTCTTAGGATATCGAATCTGATAAATTAAATTTCTTACTCGTTTGCTAACTTTGTATTAATCCCTTAAATGGATACAAAGAAATAGACATCTTGGCTAGAATCGGTCAAATAAAAACTTTGCAACACACAATGCAAATTATGTGTATGCAAGACCCAATACAAGGGAATCGTTGCTTTGTAGTGTCAAAACTCTCTTCTAACCATTTATAGATGGTAGCACATTTAAGAATGGTAATAGGTAGGTACATAAAATTACAACATAACTCGTACACACTGTAAATATAATGTTTGATGTGCACACAATACACAATACAGGAGTGCCTGAACAACAGTGCTACCAACTGTTCATGTAGTTCATGAATGCATAATAAAAACTCTAAAGCTTGTACAGAGTACATTTTTTCTCTGCACAAATTACAACCTCGTTTTCCTGATATATATTTAAATGTGACATCTACAATATAGCTTCGATATAGTACCCAATGATTTATCATTTCGACAGGTCAACGAAGTTTCAAAAATGTGTTTTAATAGCCGTAAAGATCTTTAGCCGTTGAAAAAAATATACACTAGAAACAAAAGAAAACATAAATTGGTTCGTTCGAATGTAAAACTATATTGAAGGAAAGATCTCAGAATTAAATAACGTATAATTTTAGAATTGTCATATTATGAATTGTATATGCACCAACATTACAGAAAGTGTCCTATCCTAGTAAAATGGATGATAAAATTGTTGGTTTAAGCCAGTTGCTCCGCCAATGAAGTATTTGAAGTCTGGGCCCGACCCTGTCTTTGCTTTGGGAAACAAATTTGCCTCCAGAAGCTGTTCAATTTGGCTCGTTTACACAAAGCAAATTTGTAGATATCGATCTCTTTTACAAAAATATTTCGAAGATTTATTGTCTCTATTCCGGTTGATAAGAGGGCACGATGCCAACTGCCAAAACTTGAGTTGTTTTCTTCAAAGAACATAAAAATTACGGAGATGTCGTCGGGGTGTCGCGACATCTGAAATAAAAAAAAACCGCAGTCTCTTTCCCCGAAGCAGATTTATGTAGTAAAATGTTTTGACAACAAGGAGAGAAAATAAAATAAATGAATCAATAAATATTTTTCAAATTTATCAAAAAAAAGTACATGAATATTGTAATAATCTAAGAATCAGAATAGAACTTTGAAATAAAAAAAGAGTTCGGAATTCCATTTATTCGATTTGACTGTGATGATTCTGCCTTTTGGTTTAGTTAATTAGGCCTTGGTAACGAGTAAATCTAATACAATCAATCAAATACGCGTTAGGTTAATAGATGGATTAGTTACAAAATAAACTACTTCAATGTGTTATCATCTATTAACAAACTAATAATCATATGATGATAATAATAATAATAATAATAATAATAATAATAATAATAATAATAATAATAATAATAATAATAATAATAATAATAATAATAATAATAATAATAATAATAATAATAATAATAATAATAATAATAATAATAATAATAATAATAATAATAATAATAATAATAATAATAATAGAGGAGTGGGTGGCTCAGCGATAGAGCACTGGATTCATAACCCAAGGGATGTGTGTTCGAATAACACCGACGCGACTTCATAAATTAAAAATTTAGAAATTAATTTTCATATACCAGGTTTGATTCCTCACTCGACCATTCAATGTTAGGTTCTAATTAACAGTGCTATTCCTAAAGTGGCGCTGGGAATCAGTCTCAAAGCGCAACACGAAATAAATACTGTGAACACATTGAGTCCTGATAATCCATTTTATATAGACGTAACTGTTTCAGATAGGAATTTTCATATAGCGTCAGAATGTATACATTCTATGAAATTATAAGAAACAAAAACAGAGTTTTTATTTATAAAAATAAAGCAGATTCAGTTTAGTTATGATTTGTAAAGAAAATTAGTATTGTATGCGTAAATAAATATGATAATAATAGCATCTGATTTAGGCAGAATGGCGCCACATATCTCCACGGTTGCTCATATACAAATACATATGTATTCTAATAGTCGAATAACTAGTGAAGTTAGATCCATTAATTCATATCTACATATCCCACAGAAATAGACAAATTCTCCTTGTGTGCTTACAGAGTTCCCATTACCCATTACTGCGTTATCCTCTTTCCCCTTTGTTCGATGTAATGTATATACGAAATCAATAGTGTTTTAGGGGATTACTGGTTTGTACAACTCCCTATAATCATTGCTAACGTACAGGATGTATCTAGTAAAAGTAGTGGTGAATTTTAAAATACTACATACTAGATATTTGAAAGCATATATAACATATACCTCAGAATCAAGACCTGACACATGTGTATAAGAAACAAAGCAGAGATGAGAATTCTACAAAAAAATACGTTAAGAAATCAAGTACGAAATTTTTAAATTAGAAGGAAATGTAATGTGGAAAAACAAAACAAAGTGGATACTGAATAGAAAAGAGGATGGAACAATTATGCCAAAGAAGAGTTATATATAACGTACAGTCATAAACCTATTAAAAAATAGGTAGAATTGATTAATAGAAAGGAGGAAGAGGTAGAAAAGGAAGAAGAAGAAATGGCAAAGTAATAAACCTATAAAAACAGGCAGAATTGATTAATAGAAAGGACGAGGAGGTAGAAGAAGAAAATTAAGATATTTGTAACTTTCAGGATATCTAAAAAGGAGTAATCGTCTTAAAAATATAAAATGGAGGAAACCAACGAAAATACAATGGTATACTAAATTTCTGGGACGAAATTTAGCTGTTTCCTTATCTTATCATCCCCAGAAATGTGTGTGCTACTAAAAATAAATAACAAGAGGTTAACAAATAGGTACTAGTACACATATAACAAAAAACAAGCAGGTAGGTAAATACAATTACAATAATTTTTAATCCAATATAAATAAATATAAAACAGTATAATAATGAACATTAACAATTGGAGTTATTTTAGTAAATCTAAATTTTTATTTCATTCATTTTTTTAATTTGTATAGGCATTTTGAAACTTTTATTACATATAGAATTCAATGAAGTAGCGTCTGTGAGTTGGAAGGACGGACCAAAATTTACTCGCATCGAAAGTACCTCCCCCCCACGTTTCAGAGGATTCTGAACACGATGGCGGTATCAGAATTTCTCTTTTCGTCAGCCGAACCGTCTAAAACGACCAAAAATTACACCCTAACGGGGTTAAACGAGCAGCACATCATTTCACTGTAAAAAAACGTCTTTTGCTCCGTTTTCAAGGATGCTGAGCACGGTGGTAATATTGAAGATTACTTCCGTCCCTCACCAACCACTCCACAGGCCAAAACTTACCCCCGACAGGCTTGTTTTTTTATTTTTTAAAACGTTTTTTTTCGAGGATGCTGAACATGATGGTGGTCTTCAATATCACTTCCAACCCCCTCCAACCCCTCCTCAGGTCAAAACTCACCCCTGAAAGGGACATCCGTTTTGCCGCTGATATAAAAAAATTCATCCCTTTCGGGGCTGAATTTTGACCTGTGGAGGGGTGGGTGGGAGTCGGAAGTGATATTGAACACCACCATCGTGTTCAGCATCCTCGAAAACGGGGCCTCAGGAGTTTTGTCGCTGTTAAAAAGAAGAAAAAAAAACACCTCTGTCGGGAGTGAATTTCGGCCGGTGGAGGGGTTGATGGGATGCGAAAGTAATCTTTAACACCACCACCGTGCTCAGCATCCTCGAAAACGGGGGGAAAACGTTTTTTTTACAGGAAAATGAAACGCTGTTCGTTTAACCCCTTTACGGGGTAGTTTTTGGCCGTTTTAGGGGGTTCGGCTGGCGAAAAGAGAAATTCTGATACAGCCATCGTGTTCAGCATCCTCGAAAACGGAGGAGATAAATTTTGGTCAATTTACGAAAATTTTACCCAAGCCTAAAAACTTCTGGTTATATCGTTAATAAATATAAAATGGCAGGTTATTTATTGATTCAATGAGAAGGTAACGGTAAGAATCGTTGACAATAATTTGTTTAACTAAATAAACTGTTCTTTTTTTAATCAGTTGTTATTTCTCCATTTATCCCTATTAATAATAGATAGAGCAGGGTTATCAGTAAGTGTTGCGGTTTTGAAATTGTTTTTGGAATATCGGTGGTGAACCCGAGTTGTTGAGGCCAATTACAATTGCAATAATCTTATTAACAATGTTATCAGAGCAAATATGTTCATTTCTATCAAGAATCAAATTTTATTTTTTCCGACAATAATTTAAAATGCAAATTACACAAAGAATAATTTGACTGCTCTCGATATCAAAAATTGCGGCAGTAACACCCTCTATTGTGCACACTAGGACGTTGTGTCGAACATTCACTAGTTCGTTTCAAAATAATTTCACCATGAGCACATTTAGATACTGCAAATGTAACTCATTGAAAATAAAACTAAAAATGGGAATGCAAATTTTCTGTTTGGTGTGTTTACGAGGAAATGTCGAGCCTAATTTAACATGAAAAGTGTCGATGGAAATGGATGTGAAATGAGTACGCTTGCAATATAATTTGGAGTATAATTTTATCTTATAAAGCAATATCTAGCGAATATATTGGTGGTGAACGGAATGAAGTAATGAAATAATGAAAAATTAAATACAGCATTAAAGCCAGTAAGAAACCCCCTAATACTGTAGCATGAAGCAAATGTCTCTAATGTCTCAAACAAAAGGCATTCTGGGTAAAATTGAAATCTGGCTGTGAGTGCTAAGACTAAATAGAAAAACTAACAACCATCATGGGTCTGGTAACTGAAAAATATCTTCTGACCATCCAACCATTTATGATTACATTTTTAGATGTGCTACCATCTATGGTAAGATTATGATTATTTAATACTTTGACCCTCATTCACTGTTTTACCTATTTCGCAAATTATTTTAATGTCAATCCGTTCCAGAACGGAACAAAATTTTACATATACGATCACGATAATACATGACACTTTTTATTGCGCGTTTATCGGAAATATGAAAATTGCATATAATTTGTAAATGTTCAACATATGTATGAATATCGTTATCGAGATCGATACTGGTTTTCCTGCAATTTGTTACCAAATCAGGTTTTTTAGGAAAAATCTCGCAGGATTTGTATATCAATGTCGTATTTAATAATTTACGCAATTTGAAATTTGTGTGCAATTAATTTCTTATCATTTCAATATTACTTTAAATAATGGCTTAATTTTCTTACCCTTAAACTCTTCAATTCTAGAGTTTTATTATATTATAAATTAATATATTAAAATAATAATAATAATAACGTTTATTTCGATATAATTTTTTAGTACAATTACTAATAAACTAGAGTATAGTACCACAAAGTCAGCTGTCCGTGGTATCAATTAAATTTATCGTAATATATTTATATAAATAATAATTAAAACTAATAAAGTAATATCTAACACTAATATTTAACAATAAAAAAATATATAAATCAAGAAATTGTTAATTTTTTTTTAACGCATTTAACACAATCATCTATTTTTACATGTTGTGAAGGTATGACCTGAAGAGAAATTAGTTTTCTATTATTGGATAACAAAAAAAATTTAATCTGTTTTTTAAAATGATTTAACGTGCAAGAGTTTTTAACATTTTCTGATAGAAAATTGTAGAAGCGAGGTGCTAAATACTTGCAGTTTCTTTGGCCAATTGTTTTTTGTGCATTCGGAACTACCAGATTATTAATTTTCTTGGCTCTTGTATTATGTGAATGAGAAATTAAATCAAAGCGTTTTTTTATGTTTAAATAAGTACGTTAAAGTTTGAAAAAAAGAAGGGTAAGTTCTTTCTCTTCCTAATATTATTTTTAAAAAATATTTCTGCAGTATTTGTAGTTTATCCAAATACAGATCTACAGTTCCGCCCCAAACTAAAATACCATAGGATAATCGAGATTCTACCAATGAATAGTAGGTCATTTTTAGATGGGATAGATCAGGTACTTTCGATAAATATTTAAATCGTCCTAGAAACGATCTTAAGGTTTTAGTGACGTTATTTATATGATGATCCCATCTTAAATGGCAATCTAAGGTTATACCAAGGTACTTTATATTAGTAAATTTAATTTTTATGGTGTTTTTTGTAGGTTCGTTATAAATTTCTAATTGACGGTAATCTGGCATCCCATTCTTATAACTACAAACAGGCAGAAATATGGTTTTCTCGTAATTAATTGTTAATAAATTATAATTAAACAAATCAATAATACTTTTCATGTCGGTTTCAATTTTGATTTTTAAAACTGACCATGTCTCAGCTGTATAAAATAGTACCGTATCATCAGCAAAACTATATATGGTTCCAGAAATTCTTAAGGTAAGTAAATTATTCAAATATAAAATAAAAATAATGGGTCCCAGCACAGTCCCTTGCGGAACGCCGCATTTCATGACTTGCTCTGAACTCACACAATCATTTATTTTTACATGTTGTGAAGGTATGACCTGAAAAGTTTTAGGGCTGTTCAACGTATTCCTGAATTCTCCAAAGCGATCAACAACTGTCTATGGTCTACAGTATCGAACGCCTTGGGAAGATCCAAGAATACTCCTATTGGCGGTTTCGTATGTTCAACAGCTTCATACAATATTCAATCTCAAAAGTGGGTTCTATGAAAATAAAGAAAATTAAAATCATTCTCAAAGTTTTCCACTGACAACATATAACAAAAGTTATATAAGGTTGCACCACGACTGGACTGGAAACAACTACTCCACAGGCATTGAATTAAACCAGCCCAATCGCGTGTTGGAAGCTTAGAAAGCCACAACCAACACTTTGATTTTGTTATTCAAGGAGCCATCATTCTTAGACCGGTTTCGGCATTATTGAGCCTCATCAGTAAGAAGTAGATAGCTCGAGATCGTATCTTTAAACGTTAAAGATTCGTGGTGCAACCGTATATAATTTCTGTTATATGTTGTCAGTGGAAAACTTTGAGAATGATTTTAATTTTCTTTAAATATGGTTTAATTGAGATATCAAGAAGGGTTGATGAAGTTGATTCTTGTTTGGTTAGTTAGTTAGTTGGAAACCAGCTCAGTAACAACACACTGGTGGCCAAAAATGTTGTTTAATATACATATATGAGAGAGGTAGCTGATTTTTTGTGATTTAAGATTGTTTTAATTGTTCAACTTTTCATTGGTGCAGATAGAGCAATTTCTGAATTTAGCAAAGGAAACAGGTATAGTTTTATTTATTTTTAAAAAAAGATACATACTATACCGGGTGTCCCATTAAGAATGGGACATAGAACAACCGCAGATTCTCCAATTCGAAATAAAACGATTAAGCGAAATATGCTTAGATAAAATGTTACTCGTTTCTGAAATACGGGGTGTTGAAGTTGAAAACTGAAAAATTATTAATGGCCATAATTTTTTTAATACACCGTATAATTTTACTCAAATCGGCACACTTGTTAAATATTATAAAATGCACCTAACAGTAAAAAACAGTTCAGTTTTAGTTCTACCAGTAGCGTACGGCAGGAGTAAGTAATGCTTGTACCCCTTCTAAATGTTACGCCGCTGTCTAAATTTGAATTTTGACTATAATTTTAATTTTTTTGATATTTTCTAAGTCAATAATGTACACTTGTTAGTTTGTTGTAAAGTCATTGTTTTTCGAGATACTCGCAGTTAAAGATAGATAGACATGTACTTTTTATTTGTATTATTATTAATAATATTCATTTTTACAATTTTGTCTTAAAACCAAACAAAGTAAAAACTAATGTAATGAAATTTTTACTTCAACAAATTTTCAATGTGTCCACCATTAACTTGTATACACTTCCTTAGACGTTTAACTAAAGACTGTCTCACTTTAAACAACTGCTTGATTTTGTCGAATTGTGACAGCAGCATTCTGAATTTTGTTCCAAAGTTCCTGACGGGTATTTATTGCTTCACCATAAACAAGACTTTTGATGTAGCCACAATAATAAAAATCTAAAGGATTAAATTCAGGACTGCGTGGTGGCCAAGCAAATTCGCTTCCACGTCCAATCCAACGATGTGGAAAATGTAAATTTAGGTAATTCCGAACATCTAATATGTAATGGGCTGGCGCACCATCCTGCAAAAACCAGAAGTTATGACGTAAATTTAAATAAATAAATAAATAAAAAGTACATGTCTATCTATCTTTAACTGCGAATATCTCGAAAAACAATGACTTTACAACAAACTAACAAGTGTACATATTGACTTAGAAAATATGAAAAAAATTAAAATTATAGTCAAAATTAAAATTTAGACAGCGGCGTAACATTTAGAAGGGGTACAAGCATTACTTACACTGGTAGAGCGTACTGAACTGTTGTTTTTACTGTTACCGTGCATTTTATGATATTTAACCGATTTGAGTAAAATTATACGGTGTATTAAAAAAATTATGGCCATTAATAATTTTTCAGTTTTCAACTTCAACACCCCGTATTTCGGAAACGAGTAACATTTTATCTAAGCATATTTCGCTTAATCGTTTTATTTTGAATTGGAGAATCTGCGGTTGTTCTATGTCCCATTCTTAATGGGACACCCTGTATAATTTTTAAGCGTTTCATAATAGTAAATTATTAAAATAATTCGAGCAGTCGACTGAATAACAAATTAATAATAGCGTTGAAAAAAAATATGCAAAGGTTTTAATGGCACGTTTCCACTTCGGATAAAATAATTACCGGCGGTTCAATTGATTCGTGCAAAGGGAATTTAATTAAATTCGTTGAAACGTTGTTGTATTATTTAGTTATGAAAAGTGCAATTGATTTTTGGAGAATTCAGGCTGTCGATGACGGCCGCGGGAAATATTAAATTTTACTTTGTCAGAAATGATCACCATCATCAAGAAGGTTACAAGGTAATCAATTTGGGGTTTTAAAATGTCAATCGAAGTTATGTACAGGGTGGCCAAATAAGAATTCGAGGTACTGTATCTGGGAAACTATCCATCGTAGAGGCTTGCGGAAAAAAAAGTTATAACTAAAACGGCTAAGAGAAAAACCTGGAAAATATTTTCAAGTTTCTAAAATGGCCGCTAGTGGGCGTAACTGCAATCTTGAGTCTAAGAAAGTGATGTTTCTGTGAATTCCGCTATATTAACCTAACAATAAATACATGATCTGTAAAGTAGAGGACAATCTGAATCTTTTTTGTTTGACAATTTTTGCTGCATCTCTAAAAATAAAGTGGTGGGGGGTATTCAAAAGTTTCAGTAAAAAACACCCTGTATATTCGAAATTTTAACAAACTTGGGCTAGTTGAAAAGAGCTATTCTTGGGCTAAAAATGCTATAATATTTGAAGTTTTGTTAGTTTCAGATGTCGCCGCTAGAGTGCTTTTTTCGACATTTCGACAGAAATGGTTAATTTTCTCAAAAAAATTAAATGCATTGGTATGATTTCTTTTTCATGAAAAAGTAGGTAAATGATGCCTAAACAAGCTCGCGAAAACCGCATCTCGGTATCTTGTTCCTAACCTAAAATTTAGGCCAAAGAAAATTTTATACGGAAATCTCTTAAATTTTTATTTTAAACTAATTAATTCCTTTTATTATGTAAGTTGTGGCCCTAAAAAGGACCGAATTAAAAAAGAAAGGTTTTTAATGTCCCCGTAAATGCTCGAAATTCTGAAGCCTCTCATGGGTAGACAAAACTGCAGCTTCAATTTCGGCTCTCGGTATGTTACGTAATGCATTACGAATCCGATTTTTCGTATCTCTCTGGTCGTAGGTTGAGTCTGAAAATTCAAGACAAGTTAAGTCTGATGATCGCGCAGGCCATGGAAACAGACTTCCTCTTCCAATCCAATCCTGTTGTAATACTGCATTAATATGCTTTCACACAATAATGGAGAATTTTTATTTCTAATTCTTTGGACCGATGAAGCCACCTTTAAAATCTGCACAATATGCATTATTGGTCTGCAGAAAATCCGCCTTTGTTGCGTGAAGTTCAGCACCAAGGACGTTGGAGTTTAAATGTTTGGTGTGGCATACTGGGAGGCAGAATTATTTTTTTTAGCAATCTCTAAGTGGCAATATCTTTCTTGACTTTTTGGCCAATAAATTACCGTTGTTGTTGGAAGATGTTTCACTGGAAACACGTCAAAACTTGTTTTTGCAGTTGAATGGTTGCCCAGCACATCATGCTATTATTGTGCGAGAGCATATTAATGCAGTATTCCAACAGTGGTAGATTGGAAGAGGAAGTCTGTTTCCATGGCCTGCGCGATCACCAGACTTAACTTGTTTTGATTTTCAGACTCAACCTACGAACAGATACATATGAAAAACCGGATTCGTTAATGCATTATGTAACATACCGAGAGCCGAAATTGAAGGTGCAGGTATGTCTACCCATGAGAGGCTTCAGCAATGCATAGAGCGTGATGATCAGCATTTAGAGCATTTACGGGGGCACTAAAAACTTTTCTTTTTTAAATCGGTCCTTTTTAGGGCCACAACTTACATAATAAAAGGAATTAATTAGTAAAAATAAAAATTTAAGGGATTTCCGTATAAAATTTTCTTTAGGTTAGGAACAAGATATCGAAAGGCGGTTTTCGGGAGCTTCTTTAGGCATCATTTAGCTACTTTTTCATAAAAAAGAAATCATACCAATGCGTTTAATTTTTTTGAGAAAATTAACCATTTCTGACGAGATGTCGAAAAAAGTCCTCTAGCGGCGACATCTGAAACTAACAAAACTTCAAATATTATAGCATTTGTACCCCAAGAATAGCTCTTTTCAACTAGCCCAAGTTTGTTAAAATCGGCTCAGCCGTTTCGAATATGCAGGGTGTTTTTTACTGAAACCTTTGAATACCCCCCACCACTTTATTTTTAGAGATATAGCAAAAATTGTTAAACAAAAAAGGTTCAGATTATCCTCTATTTTAAAGATCAGGTATTTTTTTGGTAGGTTAATATAGCGGAATTCGCTGAAACATCACTTTCTTAGCTTCAAGATCGCAGTTACGCCCCCTAGCGGCCATTTCAGAAACTTGAAAATATTTTCCAGGTTTTCCTCTTGGTCGTTTTAGTAATGACTTGTTTTTCCGCAAGCCTCTACGATGGATGGTTTCCAAGATACAGTACCTCGCATTCTTATTTGGCCACCCTGTACATATATTTTATCCAACCATCAATGCTTTGAATAACAAATTTTATATACTCCGAAAGAAAAAATGTAATGGTTGAGTCCGATATAGGAAAATTTGTTTTTTTTTCTCAAAACACACTTCTTTAAAAAAATTCCCATGTCTTTCGATATTCTTGACATTCTGCAAGCTTTCGATAAAGTAAGGCATGATGGACTTTTTTACAAGCTAAAAACAAATCTCCCTGACCAAGTATATCTCGTATTAAAGTCATACCTACAAGATAGGTACTTTCAAGTAAAACTAGATGACACTTTGACCTCATACTTCCCTATAAAATCAGGAGTACCACAAGGCAGCGTTCTGGGGCCATACTTATATCTTATCTACACTGCAGACCTACTGGTAACAGATTATACCACAATTGCATTCGCGGATGATACAGCAATTTTGACATCGAACACAAACCCATAACAAAACCATTTAAACCTACTACAAAAATGCCAAAGAAATGGAGAATCAAAGTGAATGCTGATAAATCGTCACAAATTACATTCACCACTAGACACAACGTTTGTCCCCAAGTTTCTATAAACAACTCACCTATACCACAGAAAGAAGTAGTAAAATATCTCGGACTATACTTGGATAAAAAGTTGGCGTGGAAGACCCACATACTAATAAAAAAGAATCAATTAAACCTAAAAATCAGGCAAATGTACTGGCTGTTGGGAAGAAAGTCTCAACTGTCACTAGAAAATAAAATTCTTATCTATAAAGCCATATTTAGACCAATTTGGACATACGGAACTCTGGGGATGTACCAAGCCCTTAAACACAAAGAGGCTACATATAGTCCAGTCCAAAATTATTCGTATGATAGCTAATGCACCATTGTTCATATCAAACCATACCCTACATACACAATGACTTGAAGATCCCAACGGTAACCGAAGTCATACAAACACACGCCGCCAGATACAAAGTACGCAACATAGGACACAACAATGAACTCATCAACGCACTAAATCAAGAGCCACTGGTAAGAAGAAGACTGAAAAGAAGTTGGCCAGAAGAACTTATAAGATCATTCCTTGGAGCACCGTCAGTGGACGGTTCCCACCTCAACCTAAGTGTCATCACATTTACTTATTACTCTAGCATAATTGAGTAGATTGTAAATAAGCAAATATTAAATTAAAAAAAAAATGTCTTTCGATATATGGTATTTTTATCTCCTGTAATGAAGATGATAAAAAAATGGACATACTTATATATAACAGTTCTAAGAATGTTATTACCTATATAAATTAATTAGATAAAGCTTAATTGGAAAAACAACAAAAAATGAATGTATTTAAACAACAGTGCTATGAACGTTACTTCATAAATTAATTAGATAAAGTCTAATTATGAATGCAGATAATCTTATAAATTAAACAATGAAAGTTTAAAATGTTTTTCCAATTCTGACCAGTTTGCCCCTTATTCTCCCTTAATCTCTTCAAGTTTATCCAAGCGTATACAATAAAATGGAAAATCCCGGCAAAATAGGAGGAAAATAACTATTCAAATTAGTAATTTCGGTCTCTTAAATCTGGGGACTTTTGGTTTTACAGAAAAAGACAAACGGTGTGGCTTTTACAGTCAGGATTAGTTTAGAAAATGAGTGAAAGAGGAAAACCTCAATTAAGGGTTAATTGGTATTTAGTTTAGTTTTAATTTTTTCTAGGAATTAAGTAAAATAAAATTAAAGCCTTTTCGTGATTAGTTTAAGCAGTTCACAGTACATAGGTATACTTCTTGAGTTTAATCATGATTTTAAAAAAGTCTTCATCATTGTCGTTTTTCTAAAAAAAGTACAAATTTGCATTTTTTGTTAACTAGAAACTAAAAATTATTCTAGAAAGCCATCAATCATTTTCTCAGGTCAAAACTCAACTTTCCTCGATCTTGTTAACGATATGACGTTCAAAATGTTAGGGTCAAATATGTTAGTTTCAGATCGAAATATATCGAGCTGAGTTAAACTAAAATTGAAATAGTCGCAAACAAAAAAAATAGTCGACAGTAATATCCCAAGACCTTGACAAATAGCCGACTATTTTTATTGCGTCTAAATCTCAAGTTTATTTTAGGATCAATTCGTCGAGACTTAATTTTGGCATTAATAATCTGAATAAATACCGAGAGCTGTAGCTCGAGGGAGTTATTCTAATAAAACGACAATCAACCCTGCGTGACCCAAAATACGAAAACCAAAACCCTACCAGCTGACAACTGCCTGTTTGGTCGGTTTTGGAGACTTTGGAGACTTTCATCCATTGTTACATAAGGGATGTAAGAATTATTTTTTGAACGACTGTGAGCTAACGTAGTACCAACTTAGAACAGAGCTTTCTCATGCAAAATGGCGAATACACTGCCTTCTGATATCTTTAAGTGGTCAGCTCTCCCAAGCAACTTCAATTTACGATCGGCCAAAACTATTTTGTAGACTATTTTTATCTTTTCTGGAACAACAGCCGAATTTGGACAACCAGAGCGTTCCGCATGTAAAATCAGCAAAACCATTTGTCTCGTTGGAGTAGAGTCCCGGATAACACTTGTCAAGCCATTGCTTCGTTTAAACGGTATTTTTTCCCATTAAGAAGCAATTTTTTCTCAAGATTTTTCCATTGTTTTAAATATTACAAAAGTAGCGCCACTAAAACCACAGTCGTGCTACGAACTTATTGAGTGACCAGTCTTCAGTCTATAACAGGCAGGAACATTGTATTTAAGTGATGGATGGCTATTAAATTTAATGTTTACTAAATAATGTTATAAAAGTATAAAATAAAAACGGACCTAAGAAACTTTTTATACACTGTACTTTAAAAAATGCTTTTGATTAGTTTTAAGTAACATGCCCTAAGATTGTAATCTTTTGAGTGGGATTTGTAGCCTATTTACTTTTATCTGGTACATAATACTAAATATTTTGTTGTTGAACAAAGGGATTTTTATACTTTTTGTAAAAAGAAATTACAAAATTATTTGAAATTGGAGATCCTTATTTTTTTTACAAATTGACAATATCCATTGTATTTTTGTCAAAAAAAGTTAGGCTTTAGAATTTGACGTAATTTTCCACACCTTTTCAATCTTTTTCCTAATTTAACAAAAACTGTTATTCCTTTTCTAAATTTCTATGTCTATTAGTGGAGTCGAACTGGCGGAAAAAACCCGATAAATGAAGTCGCTCTTTTCGAAAAAAATTTTTTGTTGTTCCATAGATTCGAGGTCCCTCTTACACGTAATCACTATGTAAAAGCTAAGGGAGGTGTGGAGTGGGGGTAAATTGACATGTAAAGATAAGGGAAATCGGTTTTTCTCACGTAACTCGTTAAGTTTTATTTGGATCGAAACGACTTCTAGATATAAAATAAAGGGCTCCCATATACTGAATTTTAACCCGTCCAAATCGGTCTAGCGGTTCTCGAGTTATTGCGATTTGAAAGTATACGGATTTTCGCCGCGGCCAGAACACACCTAGAGCCGTGTTCGCGTTTTTCGCAGGGAAGAAAGTGACTTCGATACTTGATTTTTTCCTCCGACAGATAGTCATGACCGAAGCATTGTGTTCAAATTTCAAGTCGCTAGTCTAATTTGTGAGGGAGAGGGAAGATAAATACTAATTAATCTTTGACTCGAGGTAACTTTTTTAATTTTTGACCAATCCTGGTCAGCAAAATGGCAAATTTTTTCTTAAGAACACTGCTACAGGATATATTAAGGAGATGATGATATTCGCGAAAACGGACAAATGGCGACGGAATTTCGGGTTTTGAAGTTCTTGTAGAGCTCAAATCAAAGAGAAAAAATTCCGCATCCGAATAAAAAATTTCGCCCACTTTACTCTTTCATTGCCGTAAACCTAAAAATAAAATCATCTCCTTAATATTATAACGGTATGTGATTTTTCTTTTTATTTATTATTAATTTTTATTTTACCTTCTTTCGTAAATTTAGACAGAATGTGTTTTATAAATATTGTTGTAGTTGTTGTTGGGCGCCATCTGTCTTTATTACGTAGGAAAGTATAGACAATCTCAATCTCAGGTTCTCTAAGAGGTTAGATTTTTATAAAAGTCAATGACAACGAACGCAGTGAAAAATTATAAACATCTATTAAAGAAAAATTAACGATAAACTTTATCTATACAGGAACAATTGTTTGGTGGAATACGGTAAGTGTAGTTTTTATTAAAATAATATTCGAAATTTTCTTAAACTTCTTACCTTATTCACAGAATTACTTTCTGACCTAACATTACATTACCATTAACATTACACTTTTATAGGGTTAGATTGTTTTCAATCTAACTTCATTATTGTGGCCTTTTATAGTTTAAACTTTTTAAATATCGATATTTAGTAATTAAAATGGTATCTTTTATTCAATTTAAGCTTTTCGTTCTCATTTTAGTTGTTCAAATAAATTGGATTCTATAAAATCGTTTTTCCATATAACACCAAAATCAGGAAACAGGATGGATATTTTTACGCCGAATATAGTTGGATCTGGATATTTTTATACAGGAATACAGCTGGGACTGGAGATGTCCAAACAGGAACACAGGATAGGATGGATAATTTTGGAAAAAGCCACCTTCTAAGATTGTTGTTCTTCTTGATTTATTTTTATTTTTCATTAACCTCACTTTTTCTGACAGGTAACAATTTATTCTTTTAAATCGCGTTGCTTTGAGTTTTTCTTTTGTTTTTATGATACGGAGCGACGTGAACTCTTCAACAGATTTTGGTAAAAAGCCCTGCTTTGACTCGCGAAGTGGTTTTTATAAAGTACAAAGTCATAGATGAAAATTTGATATTTCTTAACCTAAATTTTTACAAAATTAAAAAAATTATTGACTTTATTGCAAATTTTGACTAATAACATCTTAATCTAGAGATTAAAAGAAAATTTTTGATATACTTTTTATATAATTTCGAATTATATTAACTTTGTACAAAGACACTTTTTGTTCGTCATCATTGATTTTCTAAATATCATTAAACTTTATTATTATTGTACTTTTTTACTATATTTCTTTAATTTTAGAAATCCTAAACTCTTTTTTATTTAATTTACCATCGTTTCGTTTAACTTAAACTAATTATGTTGAATTATTATTAGATTGAATTTAACGTTAACTTTTGATTTTCTTTCTCTGCTAGGATTTGATATAATAACGTTCTTAGTATTATTATATCTGTTATTCTAAATTTCTTACGTGATTACAATATTAACTTTTATAAGTAATATTTTCTTCCTGTCTAAGTTATTAGTTATACGTTTAAAAAAGGTTTTATATTCAATACCATTACAGTATATTCTGTAGCAGTGTCCTTAAGAAAAAGTTAGCCATTTTGACCAGGATTGGTCAAAAATTAAAAAAGTTACCTCGAGTCAAGTATTTACCCCCCTACCCCACAAATTAAACTAGCGACTTGAAATTTGGACACAATGATTCGGTCATGACTATCCATCGGAAGAAAAAAAATCAAGTCTCGAAGTCACTTTCTTTCCTGCGAAAAACGCGAACACGTCTCTAGGTGTGTTCTTGCCGCGGCGAAAATCCCAATACTTTCAAATAGCAATATCTCGAGAACCGCTAGACCGATTTGGACGGGTTAAAATTCAGTTTATGCGTTTTCGCGAGCCCTTAATTTTATATCCTTTGGATCCAAATAAAACTCGGCGAGTTACGTGCGAAAAACCGATTTCCCATATCTTTACATGTCAATTTACCCCAAATTTTCACATATTTTTGCCGCTTAAATTTATTTCTCAGACCACTGTACGACGTACTGATGATTGATGGGACATTTGCTTTATAGTTGTGGGAATGAAATCGTTGCAGCATAAAATACGCTACAAATCAAACTCAAAATTGACAATAAAATTTTTTAAATCTCACTGTTCAGATCTGGGCATAAGCACGGGTCAGACTAAGCTGGTTACCAGCCGTGAATTAAAGAAGCCGCTACTATCAGCTTGGTGTGATCACAGAACCCGCAGAACACCATCAGCCGGCGAATATTTGTCAGCAGCTGACGAAGTTGGACATGCTGAACTTCGCAAAGTGGTGATAATAATAATAATAATCATAATATAATACTAATAATATACGCCCTGCAATTCGATGGCGACTTTTTACTTTGTTATTCTGGCAACACTAATTTGATTCCCCGACCACTTCAACTCAGCCATTTTTATCTTATCAAGTAAAACAATATAAAAACAACAGCAAACACCAAAACGTGTCTAGGTTGCTACTAGGGCGGTTTGACTGCGATACCTGCTGGCGAAAGCGAGCGCGAGTGAATCACGTGGCCCGCTTCCTGCTACCAAAAGTTGAGCATGTCCAACTTCGCCAGCTGCTGGCAAATATTCGCCGGCTGACGGTGTCAGTTGCGGGTTCTGTGATCACACCAAGCTGATAGTAGCGGCTTCTTTAATTCGCGGCTGGCAACCAGCCTAGTCTGACCCGTGCTATACATACTGAATTATAAAAGCGTTTGTCCGTTGAGTCATCGTTTAGAAGATGTCATGTCAAAAAGATGAAGGGAACAGAGAAGGGAGTTAAATCATTAAGGTGAAATAACATCTAAGGATTTGATCCATGCTTTATAATAATTTATCTTGATGTTTATAAACTTCGGGGTCAAACGATATACAAATGGTGGAAAATAAATAACGTCTATGGCCTAAAGGGGAGCTCTACGGTCCTATCCATTCCGTGTAGATTAGGACTCTTTGTCGACTTTAATTTCCTGTGCGTACGATAAAAGAGCGACCACACAATATAAATTGTTTTATGTTACATGGAAGGGTAGAAAATATTCGCAATTATAATCGGTTAAAATGTTGCGGAAACGGCTTTTGTATATTTTTTAATTATCATGGAAATGGGGTTTTAACTATCGATTTTCCTATTCACTAAAGATTTTTTTTCTTTTGCTTTATTCAAAATGTAATTTGTGAATAGGATAAGGTTTTTTATTTTGTCCGCCTTGTTGAAAACATTTTCTATTCTGTTTAATAGGTCAACAATGTTTTGTTTAAAAAGTTGTTTTGTTAAAACGCCGACTTTTGGCACTGTAATAGTATATTACGTAACAAGAGTGGTAAGTTACCCTGCGCGGCTTCGTGCGTACATTTTACGAGTGTGTAATGGGCTTACAACTCGAGTAACGTACTATACTTTTTCTACGCCCACGAAAACAAAAACTCATTTTTGTGTGATGATAATTACACAATATTTTAATTCGTTACCTTTGACAACAAATGATTATCGTCTGGGCATCTTTCAGAAACTTATTAATTTGTTCTGGAGAAAGGATTTTCGCTTTTTTACTTCTAAATCCATCCGATTTCCGCTTCAGTAGGGCCACTAGTTTTGGATAATCTGCAATGTTAATGTTATTATTAATGTTTAGTGTAGTTCTCAGCATCGAATAAATGGCCCATAGAGAAGATGTTTCCTCAAAATACACAAGCAAAACATTCTCCGAAAAGGATTTAACGTTATTCTTGTGTCGCCAATCCATAAATTTTCAATAGGTAATTTCGTACCTTTCTTTAGATTTTAGCGGTAACAAATTATGTGTGGCAGCTTGAGCTTTTTCTAAAATCTCCGGTGGAGTGCTCATAATTTCATCACTTTCACTTTTAGACATATTCGTAGGTAAAGTTAAGAAAATCTTCAGATACAATATTTTGTGACAATATAAAAAATAACATGACGTTTATTTCTATAAAAACGCGGGTTATTTTTTGAAAAATTGTATAATGTGTTGCCGACATTTAGGGACATCACTCTTTTAATTCAAAATGTATCTCGCTAATGCTAAAAGTTTTTATGTTTTTCAATTGACTAAATTTATGTAAATAGTCCAATTAAAGTAGATAAAAATTTGATTGCAATTTGATTATATTAAGAAATTTAAGCACGTGTGTGTTAGGAGATCTCATTACGTTCATGTTATTGTTAAATGTCATTTACAAGGAATGTTGACAGTGCGATTTTTAACGTTTACTGACGTGGGCGTAGAAAAAAGTCATTTACGATTAGTTTATTATGGAGACGTTTTGATAGCCTAATATAGAAAATGGTACTGTATTTTGAAACATGGCGAATGGGATTTCTGGTCAACCAATTTAAAGCTAACTTGCATGCGGCGCAATCTGGGAGTCGTGAGGAGATACTTTTTCTTCCAAGATAGCAGGCATAATGAAATTTTTATGATGGCGTACGAAGAACAATCTTTCTTCGAAGAACAAACTATCTTTCAAAAATCAGACATTGTCATAGTAACCGGTTTCGGTTTTATCCAAGAAAAAGTCCCAAAGCTAACTAAATACCATCTTGAAAGCATTGTTATTAAAGGTTTATATAATGTTTACATTATTTTATAGTTTTTGACGTTTGACATAAAATTATCTATTTTATATTTAATGTTCAAATAATTATTATTTCTTTCACCGGTCCGTTACGTAATAATCAAAAACTATTACTTAAATCTTCTCCAAGAATTTTCCGCTATCTCCAAATTTCTGACGTTAATTCCATTTGATTCAACTTAATCAATTTTCCAACAGAGGTTTTCCAGCGGCGTTCTATCTCAATTGCTCGCCAGAAACTTTTCCCGCTTTTCTCGTCTCTTTCAACCTAACAGTTCAATCATCTTAAAACTTGAACTAACGATAAATGTCGGATAACAACTTTGGAAGTAGTTGGGAAACCGGAAGATGCACACGCTTTTCTAATTTTTATTTAATGTGGAAAAGGAAAAGTTGTAAGAACGGAAAACAATCAGGAGACCATGAAACTTTTACAAAAAATGACATAAATTTAGAAAAAATCATTTAGAAGCAACTATAAAAATTTTTTATCAGTTGAAAAAGGTTGGAAGGTTGGTATATGACATAAAAAACTGATTTCGATTGCAGACAAGTACACGAACTACTGTTTGTCTACTAAAGTTGTCAGAGATTTTGACCTTGGACAAAATGTGATGTCGCTGAAACTTGGCACTTAGGTACTTGAAAGGGTGTAGAAAACGATCTTTGCTGCTCTAAAGTTTATGCTAACTTCACAATTTCGAAAACAAAATAGAAAATTTGGTTCTTCCATTATATCTCGAAAAAAAAAATATAAATGTCAAAAAACTGAAAGAGCGGAAAATTTTACTTAAAATTATCTTATAAGTTGTTTTAAACAAAAGTTCTTATTACTATAAAAAATTACTATAAAAAAAGCCGCTGAATAAAAATATTCAAGCGAAGCGTTCGGGTAAAAACTAAAGTATCTTTGCCTAAAATGTACGCAAAAAAATAAAATAAAAAGCATTTTAAAGAGGAGATTCTAAGCTTTCTGAGGAAGCCATTTTATTTATTTATTTTTTTTTTCATAGAAAATTTGACCGGAAATTTTTTTATCTAAAATTTTCACTCCATTTTATAGAATTGAAGATATATCATTAGAAGCATAACAAAAAAATCCTTCTATACAAAATGAAAGATTATATCCTAAGCTTTAAGAATATTAATCATTTTTTGATTACGCATTCAGGTTATAAGCAAACATTAATTGAAAACACGTTAATAATAAAGAGAATACACTTTCAAATAATAATCTACTTAGACTTAAATAAAGTATATATTTATATAATATCTACAAGAATTTCCTTTGAAATTATAAATATTTAAGATGGAGGAAACTTGTTTTGTGTGCAAAAAAAGCTTGGATACACAAGAAATCGTTTGCGTAATTCAAGGACTTGATAAATTGAGGAAAGTTAGTACAGAAAGAAAGGATGGACCGAGATGTAGGCAGCATAAGAATGCATGTAAAATGTCGTGAAAAATATACTTTAATGTATGTATAGTAATTCGTCTGTTAATGGTGATTCGTTACCATCGACTCAAGATTCCATTATCAAGGCAAAATTAGAATAAATGACTATTTTTAAAGAAAATATGAATAAATTAATGAAGCAGCCTCTAAATATTGTTGAAAAAAACTTTGACCGCTTTTTTAAATATTTTTGGTAAATACGAGCTGACTTCAAGTCACATGGAATTGTAGCTACGGGTTTTCCCATTCCGATGAACTTTGAATCATCGAAAAATATTAATTTTTTCCCGAGATATTGAACAATTCGTCCGCCCGGTTACGCGTTAATTCATAGAAAGCGGAATTCCTGAAGGTAGAGCAGCAGCTGAAATGAGGGGACTTTTGAGTGCCATTATCTCGAAAACTATTGAATTTTCGAAGAAAATGATAAGGGCATAGTTAGCCAGATATTAGCGGGAAACCCATTTTCCAGGTTTTGTGGCCCATTTTCAGCCCCTCCCCTTGACCACAACGCGTTAAGGATTTTCTCATGTTAAAACACCTGCGATGACCTACAAATTGCGCTATGTGGGAACTCATGCCCGACTTATTCCCAGCTTTCGATCTTTTCAGTCCTTCATTTACTGGACTACTAATGAAAATGTGTATAAAAAGAATTTTGCTAATTGATTTATTAGCTGTAAATAGTGTATATCACGTAGATTGTTACAAAAAATGTTTTTACGTTTCCCTTGGGAAGGTCAGAGAAAGAAAGGGCGTCCTCAAGATCAGAAAGTCACTGAATTGATGGGAAAAGTTTATGAATGGTTAGTTTTTGTTGTAAATCATTCTAAATTTAGTTTCCATTGAATTTCAACCAAAACACTATGAAAAAGTAGAAAACAAGCATCATAAGTAGGTTTTTGCACAATTATAACTGTAGATATTTACAAACTAAGGCGTAGGACAATAATTTTCAGGTTTAATAAAAAGATAAGTTGGTTTATCGTATTCTGAGGCGTGTAAAATTATAGCCATATTGGCCTTCGGCTTTAAAAAAATAATTATGTAATAATAAATAATCTCTTAATTGTATGTGAAAATTACTGTCCTTTTTCATAATCGAGGTTTAGTTTATTTATACTTTTATAAACATCAGATGAATCTATCAATTAATTAAAAAAATCTGTTGTGTTGCCACAACACTTTCCCGGCAGTTATAAAATAAAAATTAAAAAAATTAATTTGGTGTTAAAAGTCAAAATCAAATGATATTTGGTATCCCAAAAAAGAACATAGGGCTACTGCGCCCCCTAGTGGGCCACCAAAAACAAACCAAATTTCAGCTTAATCGGATCGTAGCGTCCAAACGCTTGAGTTGCGATTTTTAGTTAAAAAAATTTTTTTTTTTAGTTTAGGTTCAAAATTAAGGAATGAAAATTTCAGGATTTATTTACAAGTCAGTGAGGCACCTAAATATCAAATAAAAACTTTATATAGGGCTCCTGCGCCCCCTGGTGGGGCGATTTCAACCAAAAACTAATGGGTTCAATCCTCGATCACCCGAAACCCATATACCAAATTTCAGCTCAATCGGATTAAGCGTGCGGACGCTATCGTGGAAGAATAAAGACAGACACACAGACAGACCGACAGACTTCCATCTGGAAATCGTTTTAATCGTCTCAGGGTACCTCAAAATGGATATATCCGTTGTTATCTCAATTTTTTTTTGGCGCGTTCACAATACTTTCCCTTGGCGAGGGGCCGGGAAAGTAAAATAATAAAGTAGTTAGAATGTAGGTAACTTTACAAATATATAGAAATATTTTTTAATAAAATTATTGTCACAAATTCTAATTAATAATTTTCCAAATTCCAATTAATATAATTTTCAAAATTCAATACAGGGTGAGTCACCGTAGACGCGACGGTCCATTGTGGCTAAACGGTTAATGTTTTGAAAATTTTGCTTATTTATGGATATGTGGGTTAATAAAGGCTACATATTAAAATTATTTTTAATTATACAGGTTGTCCCAAAAAAGTGTGGCGTTTCAAAGTTGTATTATTTCTTATGGAAGACCCTATATTTTGTTGCATTTATAGATTATACGTTAAAAAATAAGATAAATTTTCTTAAGTATTCCCTATATCTAAGCTTTTTAGTTTTCGAGATATTTTTATATTTCTAAACATGGAAGCACTTACAAGAAAACCATAACTTCGAAACCTATGGAAACAGCCCAATCCAATTTAAAAAAAAATAGACTAATAATTTAAAGCAATAGTGTATTTAGAGTTATTTAAAATTATACAGGGCGTCCAGAATGGGGCGATTCTCTAATGATATATTCAAACGACAATATCGTTCTTATTTTAAATAGGACACCCTGTATTTTATAATTCTATTATGAAGCAAATTCCATTACCTTTTAAAAATTATAAAGGTCTACTATGCCTAAATCTATTAATTTTGGATTTTTGTTTATTTTTGTTAAACTTTACATTATTTTTCCACCGTAATGGCTAAATACAACACCCTGTATTTGATCAGCTTAGACTATGATTCGAAAAAATTAAAGATAAATCCACTTTTCATAATAATGGATTAGTTAACCGTCACGACTTTCATTATTATGATACTCAAAACCAGCATTTGTTCCACACAATAGATCATCAGAACCGGTGGAACATTAATGTATACGGTGGAATTATAGGCGACCAAGTTATTGGCCCATATTTTTTTGATGGCCATTTAAATGGGAGGAAATTTTTGCAATTTTTAAGAAAAAGTTTCTGGAAACCGTTGGAAAATGTATCATTAGATATTAGACAAAAAATGATGTTGCAATAGTCTAAGCTGATCAAATATAGGGTGTAAAATTTAACAAAAATAAAAATAATTCCAAAATTAATAGATTTAGGCATAGTAGACCTTTATAATTTTTAAAAGGTAATGGAATTTTCTACATAATAGGATTATAAAATACAGGGTGTCCTATTTAAAATAAGAACGATATTGTCGTTTGTATATGTCATTAGAGAATCGCTCCATTTTGGATGTATAATTTTAAATGTATAATCATTTAAAATTTCATATGTAAATTATCTACAATATAATTGCGAGTACATTTACCTTTATTTCTAACATGAGAATTTTTTAATAAAACATATCGTATTCTCATTACTTATTAACAATTTTCAGCTTTTATTTAACACTTTTATTTCATATACTTCCGTTCATTCTGCATAATAATAAATATGGTTAATTCAGCTGAACTAGCAATTTGCTAAAGGTACAAAAATCATCACGTTGAATCAACCTAAAATATTATGCAGATCTCAGCAAATGAGTTGTAAAGGTAACTGTACAAACAAATTGATTTCATTCTGAATTCAGGAGTCTCCTGGTTCAAGTGCCTGCGCGTTTTGAAAAAGATTTTTTTTTCTTATATCTAAAATAAAATAAAATAAAATAAAAAGTTTGTGACGTGACCTGGCCTGTTCTAAATGTAAGAATTAATTTTCGTTATTGATTTTCTTAGTTTTTGATTTTGACAATTCATTTTTTATTTACTGTTTTTTTGTTAATTTGAACAAATTAACAAGTTTTAAGTTTTTATTGATGTCTTTGTATTTTGGCATACTTACCAAGTTACTGTAAAAAAATGTAAATCGTTTGAAGTTTAAAGTTTAGTTTTTAAACAAATCATTTTTCATTTGTTGTTTTGTTTCGCTTGTAAATAATTGTATATATTTTTTAATTCAGTGATTTTATTTCTGGTTCTAAGCAGTAATTAAAATAAAGCGTTTTTATTCACAAACTTCTCCAGGTTATATTTGTTTATTTTATTCCAACCCTGAAGAAGCCCGAGCTACCCTGAATACAGCGTGGTGAGCCAGAGCTCGTCGTGGCGTCAGATAAAAATCTGAGCTACGAAACCCCAAAAAAGCGAACTGACCGTTACGACGTGACATTATGTTAATAGCGTCGTAGTTATCGGTCCTCTAACAACGAAGTAGAATACGAGGATAAAGATCTTTTGATAGATAGCCCCCTGAACCGACTAATATTAACATATTTATGATCCCTAATTTTTGTTGTATAAAATAATAAAATGATCATTTTGGCTTTTTATTTTGATATTCATAATAACAAATTTGATGAATTATTTACATTCCAATAATATTTGAATTTATGACCTGTTAGTCAAGTTTCTCTTACCCGAACAAGAAAAAGACTGGCCCTCTCGTATTTTTGCGACTAAGCCATTTAGTTAACGGTAAGTCTACTGGTTTCTCTATATGTATAATTATCCTTCGATCGGGAATATATTTTGATCAGTCTTAAATATATCTGCGATAAATGGAAACACCATTTCTTCTGACTTACTAGCCCAGCCCAGCGCGGTTTTGAGATCTGAGTTTAATAAACAAAATCTCTAATAAATGTCTTTTTTTTTATAATAATAAATAAGCCTTTTACCGTCATCCTAATTGCCCCCTACGAGCAACCCTCAAAAGCTTCTACGAGTTAGACATGAGCCTTTCCTTTTAATGTGCGACTTTCCAGTACGGCCGAAAGAACAACCCGATAAGCATGTCAGTGGTGATCACCCATCCACAGTCTAACCGCGACGAGACGTGCTTAACTATTAGATCGATGCTCACCATTCTTACCAACTAAGTTGTCCTGACAATGTCAGTTAATTATTGGTTTCCGACTTTGGGTTGATTTGTTTAGTTTCTTAAACACTTATTATCATACAATGAGGATAATCCTACACACATTACACATTTTTAGAATTTACTCACAAAGACTTTCTGTCTCACAAAATATTTGCTGTCAGTAATTTGTGTTTTTCATTCACCTTATTGAAGAAATGGAAAGTAATATATCATATTAGTGGCGTCCGTGAGTCTGAAAAAACCATGAAAAATGGACGACAATTCATCAGGATTGAGAGTACCTCCTCCCCCCGTTTTCGAGGATGCTGAACACGATGGCCGTATCAGAATTACTGTTTTCGATTGCTGAACCCCCTAAAACGGCCAAAAACTACCCCCTAAAGGGGTTAAACGGGCAGCGCATCATTTCCCTGTAAAAAAAACGTCTTTCCCCCCGTTTTCGAGGATGCTGAGCACGTTGGTAATGTTGAAGATTACTTCCGACCCTCACCAACCCCTCCACAGGCCAAAACTCACCCCCGACAGGCGTGTTTTTTAATTTTTTATATCAGCGACAAAATGTCTGTTTTCGAGGATGCTGAACACGATGGTGGTGTTCAATATCACTTCCAACCCATCCACAGATCAAAACTCTCTCAGCGGCAAAACAGATGTCCCTCTGTTTTCGAGGATGCTGAAGACGATGGTGGTGTTGAAGATTACTTCCGACCCTCACCAACCCCTCCATAGGCCAAAAGTCACCCCCGACGGGGGTGTTTTTATTTTTTATATCGAAACGTCTGTTTTCGATGATGCACACGATATTAGAAAGAAATTCAACCCTTTCGAGGGTGAGTTTTGACTTATGAAGGGGTAGGTGAGGGTCGGAAGTAACCTTCAACACCACCATCGCCTTCAGCATCCTCGAAAACAGAGGAACATCCGTTTTGCCGCTGATATTAAAAAAAATGACCCTTTCGGGAGAGAGTTTTTACCTGTGGAGGGGTTGGAGGGGGTCGGAAGTGATATTGAACACCACCATCGTGTTCAGCATCCTCGAAAACAGACATTTTGTCGCTGATATAAAAAATTAAAAAACACCCCTGTTGGGGGTGAGTTTTGGCCTGTGGAGGGGTTGGTGAGGCTCGGAAGTAATCTTCAACATTACCACCGTGCTCAGCATCCTCGAAAACAGGGGGAAAGACGTTTTTTTACAGTGAAATGATGCGCTGCCCGTTTAACCCCTTTAGGGGGTAGTTTTTGGCCGTTTTAGGGGGTTCAGCAATCGAAAACGGTAATTCTGATACAGCCATCGTGTTCAGCATCCTCAAAAACGGGGGGGAGGAGGTACTCTCAATCCTGATGAATTTTGGTCCATGTCCTTACGACTCACAGACGCCACTATATGACATGCATGTTATTAATAATTTGTCAAAATCAAGCACTCTACGAAGAAACACGTAATACAACCTACGTAGATGTACTGCTAAAATCGTAACCCTTGTAGTGGAGTAGATCTGGTTTTGAAAACGAAGTCGCTCTTTTCGAATTTTTTTTTTTTGTGATTTCATAGATTCGAGGTCCCTCTTTCACTATATGAAAGCTAAGGGAGGTGTGGAGGGGTAAATTAACATGTAAAGATATAGAAAATCGGTTTTTCGGATAGAAACGACTTCTATATAAAGTGCTCGCGAAAATGCTTAAACTGAATCTTCACCCGTCAAAATCGGTCTAGCGGTTCTTGAGATATTGCGATTTGAAAGAATATGGATTTTCGCCGCGGCGAGAACACACCTAGAGCCGTGTTCGCGTTTTTCGCATGGAAGAAAGTGACTGCGAGACTTGATTTTTTCTTCCGATAGATAGTCATGACCCAAGCATTGTGTCCAAATTTCAATCCGCTAGTTTAATTTGGGGGGGGAGAAGGAGGGCAAACACTGATTATTTTTTGACTCGAGGTAACTATTTAATTCTTGACCAATCCGGGTCATCAAAATGGCAAACTCTTTCATGAGGACACTGCTACAGGATGTATTAAGGAGATGAAGGTTTCCGCGAAAACGGACAAATGGCGACCGAATTTCGGATTTTACAAATTTTATTTTTCGATTTTCGCAACGAAAGAGTAAAGTGGGGAAAATTTTTGATACACCATCGGTTGCGGAATTTTTTTCTCTTTTGATTTAAGCCCTACAGGTACTCGATCCGATAAGCAGGAAGGGAGGGAGGGGGTTAACGTATTTTGCCCTGTAGAAGAGTAAGGGATAGGGTTAGTGACTTCGTACTCGTCTCATCTTCAAGGGCATTCAGTTCTATTTCTAATTTTTTTTACCCCAAAGCTTGATCTACATTAAGGCC
Organism: Crepidodera aurea; assembly: GCA_949320105.2. NCBI lineage: Eukaryota > Metazoa > Arthropoda > Insecta > Coleoptera > Chrysomelidae > Crepidodera > Crepidodera aurea. Next base: position 70,634,371 of record OX439474.1, on the reverse strand, counting down.
TGCGGGAGTGCGTGATATATTTATAAAAACGAGTGCGCTCGCTCAGCCGCCGTGAATTTAGATGCCGGAATAGTATTTGTGAGAGAGCAGATAGATAATGTGACAGAGACGAGAGATGAAAGGAAGCGCTTAGCTCCTATCCCAGCATGTAATTTTACAGCGGCTCAGCGAGCGCACTCGCTTTTATAAATATATCACGCACACCTGCGGTCCTCTATAAACTTAGAGCCTTGTGGTAGAAACATCTTGAAAGAGAACTGATTGCCCTTGAAAATGAGCCTACCACGAAGTTCCTAACCCTATCCCATGCCCTTCTACAGGGCAAAACGCGCTCCCCCCCTCCCACCCTTCCTGATTATCGGATCGAGTTCTTTTAGGGCTCAAATAAAAGAAAAAAAAATTCCGCAACCGATGGCACATAAAAAAATTTCCTCATTTTACTCTTTCATTGCGAAAATAAAAAATTAAAATTTGCAAAATCCGAAATTCGGTCGCCATTTGTCCGTTTTCGCGGAAACCTTCATCTCCTTAATACATCCTGTAGCAGTGTCCTCGTGAAAGAGTTTGCCATTTTGATGACCCGGATTGGTCAATAATTAAAAAAGTTACCTCGAGTCAAAAATTAATCAGTGTTTGCCCTCCCTCTCCCCCCCAAATTAAACTAGCGGGTTGAAATTTGGATACAATGCTTGGGTCATGACTATCTATCGGAGGAAAAAAATCAAGTCTCGAAGTCACTTTCTTCCATGCGAAAAACGCGAACACAGCTCTACGTGTGTTCTCGCCGCGGCGAAAATCCTTATACTTTCAAATCCCAATATCTCAAGAACCGCTAAATCGATTTGGACGGGTTAAAATTCAGTTAAAGCGTTTTTTTGCACACTTTATTTTATATGTTGAAGTCGTTTCGATCCGAATAAACCTCAGAGAGCTACGTGCGAAAAACCGATTTTCCATATATTTACATGTTAATTTACTCCCCCCCCTACACACCTCCCTTAGCTTTTATATAGTGATCACGTGAAAGAGGGACCTCGAATCTATGAAATCACAATTTTTTTTTTCGAAAAGAGCGACTTCGTTTAACGGGTTTTTCTCCGCCAGATCGATTCCACTATTGGTTTATAGACGCAACCTTGAGAGATTCTTTAAAATGAGCGTGTTATCGTAACGCGGCCTAATTTAATTATTTTATCGCTATATTCCTATGTTAAACAAAAAACAGCGCAGTGATGGATTTAGTATAGAATTGTGTCATAGAAAGTTCTAATAAACGTTCTTCTAGAAATAGGTTTCAATGGGATATCTAGTGAAAAAACAGAGTCGTCCAAAACATTAAACGAAAAGTAACTAGATCCTGTGAATCCATAGGCTATTTAATTTCTGGACAACGAAGGAGTGGTTAGAAGAACAAACAGAAAAATACCCTAATGCATATCGGTTTTTAGTATTTAAAAATAAATTATTAAGTGCGTTAAAAGAGTTGATTGATTTGTTTCTGACGTCGGCGTCGTCGCAATGTCGGTTTTCACATATAATTCCCAATTTCACCCTATATAATGGAAAAGTAAAACGTTTCCACAACCGATATTTATGTATATACGAAAACTAAGTAATTTATTCATTTAAATCGATACTCCATTTGAAATGCATCTAATATCCGTTGGAGCGCTTCGAACGTTCGATCCTTTATGCTGGCTTTCCGACTTTCCGATATAATTTTAAATACTTGATTAGATTTATTCAAGCCGTACCTAAATACTTTTAAAATAATCAGACTTCTTTCCTTTTCTAATTTTTCCACCAATCGATTTTCTATTAATAAGCTGATCTGAATTATAAAAGAAGCCTTCAAATAATGACGTGGACTTGTTAGGGAATTCTAACTCTGTGGCTTTAAAACATCACTTTTCGTTTGTAAATATCTTACCGCTAACGACATATTTTAAAAGTTGTTTTTCTAACTTAACCATGTTTTTAATATTTAATTTTTCGGTGTGTAATTTTCTTACTGAATACCACTCTAGCTTCAATTAAAAATATTCGTGTTCTCGAAAAAATTTCCAGTAATAGTTGAAGCTCTAGTGGTATTGTAAGTGAAAATTTCACACCAACATTTTTTAACCAATAAGAAGCTTTCGTTTCAGTTCGTTACTATAGCAACCACAAAACTTTGCGGAAGTATTTTCCTCCTGGGTACCCTGGGCGTGATTACAGCGATAGTTTTTCTGTCAAATGCACAGCCCTGATAAACAAAATTATAAAAATACTCCCTTCCGTTCACTGTAATAATACAGATTGGCTGATAGCTAATAGTACAGGGTGTGTCATTAGCCATAAGATATTTGAAATTTGAAAATTGGGTTACGGGGGTTTGTCAGTACGCTCTATTCAATGAAAATATTTTCAACTTCCGGTTACTTCCGATTATACCGGAAGTAGACTTCAACTTTGTTATTTCAAATGGCATGTACCATTTTTCTTTTTATTTTTGGATTTAGTATCAAATTTTGAACAAAAAATTATTAACATACCACAGGTCCAGGTCCCTGTTTAACAGTTTCCGAGATATCTGAGATTGTTGTAAAGTTTTTTGAAAAACACGCATTTACTTTAATTTCCGTATCTGGCTTAGTTGTTAAGCTATTAATCTCAAATTTTATACAGAGATTGTGAGAATATCCTTTTAGCCTAAGGTGAAACGTCAAATGTGCTATTTTATACAGGGTGTCTAGAATGGAGCGTCCAATGTTCATATTTTCAATTCTCATTAAGTAGATAATTTCATGCCCTATACCTAAAGTTACGCATTTATGAGATATTGCTAGATTTAATATAATTTGGAGATATTTTACATTAATTGGTGGGTAACATAATCTAGCATGCCATGAAAATTGAAAATGAACAACTAATTACCTATGAAATTTACCAAATAAAGCCTACTTAATAAATAAAATCCAGAAAAACTCAGTAAATGAAAAATTTTAATTTAAAAACCTATTCATTACAAGACATGTTCAAAAACACCACCATTTACTTCTAAACATTTGTTAATTCTCTTAAGCAAATTTTCTTTAGTAATTTTAACAAAAGATTCTGGTTCAATAGACTGGATGGCTTGCCTAATGCGGTTTTGCATGTCTTTTTTTGTTGTGATAGGATCAGCGTACACAACGTTTTTAATGTAACCCCAAATTGAATACTCTAAAGGGTTTAAGTCTGGAGACCGAGCGGGCCAGACAAATGGGTCCTTATTACCGATCCATCTGTCTTCAAATAGTTCTGTCAAGTAAACTCCAACAGGAAAGTAATTGTGAGGCCCTGCACCATCTTGTTGATACCAAGCAGTATTTCTCCCAGTATTCGGCAAAGCATTTAATGCAGTTAGAACTGCGTTCCTTAATATGTTCAAATATGCCTCACCATTAAGGTTATTGTCATAAAAAACTAAATTTACAATTTTGTTGTCCTTTATCGCACAAAAAACATTAAAACTAAAAGAGTCTTGAAAATATCTATCATGAGTCAGGTGCGGATTTTTATCTGACCAGAAATGACTATTATGTCTATTAAACATACCATTTTTTTAAACTTAACTTCGTCACACCAAATTATTTGTTTTAAAATTTCGGGATTTTCTTGAGTTTTAATTAAGAGCCACTCACAAAATTCTACCCTTTTGGGTAAATCGGACGGTTTTGAGTGTTGCACTAAATAATAAGAAAATAGCTTCCACTTATGTTTTAACAAAATCCTATGAATTGTTTTTTAAACTAACTTCTGCATCCCGCAATGACGCATTTGGAAAAGCATGAAAATACGCTAAAACTGTTATTTCCAATTCTTCATTATCAACTTTTGGTTTGGTCCATTTAACTATTTTCTCTATAAATGGCTAATGAGCCACCTTCGTGACACACACTGTATACATTATTTTAGACCAACACATATTTATTATCCAAGCTTTTCAAATTTTCGCTTGTTGTCGTTAAGTGAATTGGGGGGTCATTGTTAAGTCGTTGGACAATAAATGCAGTGTTTATGAAATCCTTAATGCCAAAATGTTAAAAGAAGTTTTTAAAACGTGTGGTCATGTAATCTTAAATTTAATTAATACTTCTCTTTAACCCGCAACGGTGCCAGATTCATTAAAAATAAGTACAATAGTTCCCATTCCTTAAATCAATAATACAATAACTGCTTCTGAATTCCGACCTATAAATACTTTACCACCTATCGAAAAACTGCTTGAATTAGTTGCATATGAAAACATATTGAAAACAATTATATTTTATTCACCAACCAATCTGGATTCCGCAAAAAATTCTCTTGTGAAGCAGCTTTGCAACTTTCTTTATGCAAATTTAAAACAGAGATAGACAATAATAACTATGTAGTAGCAGTTTTTCTAGATTTAAAGAGAGCTTTTAAAACAATTGATCGTAACATACTTTTAACGAAACTTACTGGATATGGCATTAATGGTTGCGTTTTAAATTAGTTTACTAATTATTTATTTGGAAGAAAACAAAGAGTAAAAATTTATAATAATATATCTACCGAAAATGGTATTAACATTGGTGTACCCCAAGGTAGCGTCCTAGGACCACTTTTATTTATTTTATATATAAATGATCTAAACCTCTTTGTTGATATTTGCAGATGACTCTCTAATGGTCTGTGTTGATAATAATTTAGAAAATGCGGTACAAAGAATGAATCGGGCTCTTAACTCTGTCAATAATTACTTAATGTATAATAAACTTAAACTTAACGTATTAAAAACAAAAGCTATGATAATAACTACACAGTGGTAGAGCACTGGACTCATAATCCAAGGGTTCTGGGTTCGAATCCCACCGGCGGCAGAAATCGTTTTCTGATTTTTAATTAATTATAAATTTAGAAATTGATTTTCATATACCAGGTATGATTCCCCACTCGACCATTCACTGTTGGGTTCTAATTAACAGTGCTGTTCCTAAAGTGGCGCTGGGAAACAGTAACAACGCCTACACAGAACACGAGGCTAATGACCAGAGTAGTCGATGCCGTTGACACTGAAGTAAAAAAAACTACTAAATATAAATATAACAACATAGGTTTAAATGAAATTAATATTACAATTAACGATGAGAAAATAATATCAACTAAATACATTGGTTTTCAACTTGATAATTTCTTATTATTTGGTGACCATTTTAATTATATAATTAATTTTTTTTTTATTAGCATCCAAGGTAAATACAATCTGACTTTTTCAAGACAATAAGAATATGATATGGCTATATGAATAATGACAGAGAAGTGGCATCCACCGATATCGCTTCTAGGTGTTAATATGATGACATATTACTTATTGATCACAGTTTACATTTTTTAGCATACACTAACACTAATGATCAGGTCATACCCAGGTGCTTTTGGAGGGTTTAGGTCTTGTTTGATGACATCTTTCACTTCAGTGACTTTAATTTTTTTTATTGGAAGATCTAGTTGGTATGGTGCATTTAGTAATGTGGCGACGGCATCTGGTGTTTCTCCGGGATATGGACAGAATACGTTCTCTAGGTGTTTAGCGAATGTTTTGGCTTTATCTGTATCATTTCTGGGCCACTTACCTTCCTGCGTCTTTATAGGAGGTATGTGCACTTGTGGTTTTGCGATTTTTTTTGTTGCCTTCCAGAGAGAGTAGTTTGATTCTTCAGAGGCTGTGAGGTTGCTCAAGTACTCTTGTGTTTTACAATTATTATATTCGAATAACAACTTTTTGATTTCTCTGGTTACTCTATTGAGGTTAGTTTTATCATTTGGTGCGTGAGTGACATGCCATCTCTTTCTAAGTTTCCTTTTCTCTTCAATCCGTTTTTTGATGTAACTGGGACAATTTTTTGGCTGATTTGATGTGTATGCTTCAGGAGTTGCTGTCCACCCTGCACTTTGGATTACTGTAGTTAGGTGTTCAACTGCTCTATCTATGTCTTCATTGGCTTTTAGCGGTACGTTTGTGCTTATCTTATCACTAACTTCCCTGCGAAAGGTACTCCAATCTGTGTCCTTGCTTGTTAACGTAACGGGCTTTGAGTTTAACAGTATTTGAGTGCTAAGCCTTACTAGTACAGGCGAGTGGTCTGAGGATATGTCCAAAGAGGATTTAATCTCTAGATATTTTTGAGGTATACCTTTCACTATACAGAAGTCCAGTAAGTCAGGTGTCATAGAGTTTAATAGCTGTCTTCCCCTTGGAGTTATAAGCCCCGCTCCCTATTGGATACGTTTAGCGTTATAGTCCCCTCCCGCCAGAAATCTACTTCCAAGAGAGCTAAAGAAGTTCTTAAATTGCTCTTGCACTATGGTAGGACCAGGAGGGCAATAAATGGCTGCCCCACCTGCTTTGTCTATTAGTTGGTCTATTAGTTGTCTGTTATTAATTATTAGTGAATATGAGATACCTGGATGAACGATGTTATTAATATTATTTTTGTTGTTGTATATAATTAATTAAATTATAATAATAATAATATTATTATATAATTATATAATAATACAGGGTGTTTCATAGTTAAACCGACATACGTTACCTGTAAATAGAGGGAACTTAGGTGATTCCAAATAACCTTGGTTAATGGGTCTAACGCCTTTAATAACAGAGATACGGGGTGTATCATCCATTTCGGCCAATAATTTGATAAGCCGTAACTTTAGAACCACCCTGTAGATTTCTCTCATACTTGGTACAGGTATAGTGTGTTAATAGCCCAATCCTATATTGTAAGAACTACAATTAAAATCCAGATCCGGATTAAGAAGAATTTGCAAAATTTGAAAATCCCCAAAACAACACCCTGTATATCAGATTTTTTAAAATTGGGATGGATATTTGAAAAGAACGGAAAAAAATGAGTTAAAGTGAAAAATTTTTTTAAGTGCACATCCCATTCTACTACTGGAGTTTTAACGTCCAATCAAATGCATTTTTTTCATTTTCACAAGCAGTAACTTTCTAAATACCTGGTAGATTTCTTTCATATTTGGTACAGGTATCATTTTTTAGTAGCCTAATCGTATAATGTAACGACTATACGACAGATACGGATTAAGAAAAATTTGTAAAATTTGAAAATCCCCAACGCAACACGCTGTACATCAGATTTTGTTAAATTGGATCAGACATTCGATTTTTATAAATGCACATCTCGTTCTACATATTACTAAACTTTTAAAGTAAATTCAATTAATGCAATACATATTGTCATTTTTATAAGCCATAACTTTGGAAACACCCTGTAAAGTTCTTTCATATTTGGTACAGGTAGATTGTTTAAATAGCCCAATCGTACAATGCAAGAACTAAAGTTAAAATTCAGATCCGGATTAAGAAAAATTTATAAAAGTTGATAATCTCAAAAATAGCACCCTGTATATCAGATTCTTTAAAATGTAATCGGATACCTATTTGAAAAAAAAAAAGAAAAAAGATGTGTTATTGCCGAAGCTTACTTGATAGTTTAATAAGTTTTGTATCCGGAAATAATCCGAAAAATTAAATCTGTATTTTTTGTTTGTAGAACGCTCTTGTGCACTTATAAAAATATTTTAGTATAACACATCTTTTGTTTTTTTTTTCTTTTTTTAAATAGGTATCCGATTACATTTAACAAAATCTGATATACAGGATGCTATTTTAGAGGTTACCAACTTTTACAAATTTTTCTTAAGTTACGGCTTACCAAAATATTGGCCTAAATGGATGAAACATCCCGTATCTCGGTTAATAAAGACGTTAGACCCATTAACCAAGGTTATTTGGAATCACCGAAGTTCCCTCTATTTACAGTTAACGTATGTCGGTTTAACTATGAAACACCCTGTATAAGATATCAAAAAACTTTACTTTTTTGCAAGAATATCAAGAAACCTATCAGCTGAAACTAAAATCACAGTTTATCGTTCAATTATTCAACCACATTTCGACTATTGTTCATCAGTTATCTTCCTTTTTAACCTAAACCAAACTGCTCAGTTACAAAAACTGCAAAATAGTGATATGAGGATAATCTTAAAAGGTGGCAAATATATATACTTATGCTCAGTTCACTAAACGGATTTCAGTTTACCAGAGATTGTATTATTTGACAATGGTATTTGTAGATATTAAATAATTTAGTACCACCTTACCTTCAAGAATACATTACTTTTAACAATAATATTCATACCTACTCTACCAGAAATAACAATAACTTATATAGTTAGAACAAATAAACGTACGTCAATGAATTCCTCATTTTTTAAATGCTTCGATCATTACACATTACGGATTTGTATAAAATCTAGTTCGTCAGTTTTTAAAAAGAAAATAATAAAACATATTCATAATTAATAATTTTAAATGTCTTGTAGATGTAATAATTTCTTTAATATTTTATATCTCTGTATATTTTGTTTTTCAAATTTTTATATACTTTTTTATAACTATAAATTTAAGATTTTAAATTGTAATTTTTATTTTAAATACTTGACATTCTAAATTATAAATTTTAAGTATTTTTGTAATATATCGAAAAAAAATGTTTGTATATTAGGGTTACCTACTTCAATAAATCTATTATTAATTTATTTCATACTACTAAAATCCTAGGAACACAATCTTTGGGTATATATGAAGACTCAATATAATTATTATAAATGAAAAAAATACCACTATCATCACGAAAACTTGCAAAAAATATATTTTCGATAAATTTTAGTAGCAAAACTTAAATTTAAATGGACTGCTGAAGGTTCTATTAATTTATCTTTAATTATTTCATGTAACAAAAATTCAAGGAATACGTTTCCTTAAATATCTAACGAAAATGTAATTGTATATAATAGAATGAATGTTATATTACGTAAAAAGGGCTAATTCAACAATTAGAAGAAAATTTAAAGGTTAACGTGTCTCAAACGCGCTTACCTGATGTTTAATCCGTCTCTGAGGTAGTGGATAGTGGATAGTAGAAACAAAGCAGCAGATACAGTAATGTTATAATTTTTTATATTACTTTGGTGTGAAATTTTCTTACCGAATCTTCCACGAATTACTACCTGGAAATATCTCCTCGAAATATTTCCGATAGTAATTCAAGCACTAGTGAAAATTTCACGCCAACATTTTTTAACCAAAAAGAAGCTTTCATTTCAGCTCGTTACTATAGCACCCTGGGCGTGATTACAGCGATAGTTCCTTTAATTTTGGCCACTAAAACTTATAGCAGATCCTATATTGTGAATTTTTAAAGAAACAACATCAGGTACCTAATAATGCTTGTATTTTATAGAATTTTACAAATTTATTAATAATATTTTAGAGCAGTATTTTTAAATATCTTTAAAAATATTGCTTATTACATCTATCGTAATAATAATTATTCGCACTAAGAGATTCCGAAGCGTTAATTTCTTTTTTTTTCTACCACAAATGGAGCGCCCCATTGATACAATTTTAATTGTACATTTACCGTTGTTGGCAGTAAATAATTAGTAAATAATTTCTTTTATTGTAAAATTTTTACACTTAATTTAATCTACTTTCTTTTCCTTTATTAAAAGACCACTAGGCCGGCCCTGAGAACAATCTAAATTGAATTGTCATTGCCGAAGCTCGCGTTGCACTCGATTTTTTTTAGACTCTTTTTTAATTTGGTCTTTGTTATTTTTCGGTACGCCATCTGGCGCGTCAGTCCGTTGCAGATAATAGCTTTTTTAATCCGAAAACATTGTAACTGGTATCTGCTAGTTGAACGAAGTTGACATATTAAACTCTTTACTTTTTCATTGGTGACATTCAGTTGCAAACATTGAGGTTCGTTTACGATTTTAAACTAAGCAGACACAATTTTAGTAAAGTTTTTTTTCGATAATATTCTAAGGCCAGGCGCAAGTTGAGTCGCAGCTTGGTGAGGTGGGGTGACTCACCGTGAGATTCTGTGAAACACGATTTTGTAGTTTTTCACTATCTAGACACCTTTGACTGTCACTTGCGTACTTTCAACAGCGCTATAGGATTGTCAACAAAATCAAAGATAGCACCGAAGGAAAGAAAATGTGCAAGATATTGAGCAAGCTTTTGACAAAGTATGGCACAGTGGATTGGTATATAAATTGAAAATGTGTCTACCTGCCCAGCTGTACTTAATCATGCAATCACATCGAAATAAAAATCGATGAAGAATTATCAAATCAAATCAAATTGGAGCAGGGGTACCACAGGGCAGTGTGCTTGGACCCCTCCTATACCTCTTATATAGAAGTGATGTACCTGCAACAAAGGATACACTTATGGCAACGTTCGCAGATGATACAGCAATACTCTCAACAGAGTTTGACCCAATAAGAGCAACTGAAAAATTACAACATCATCTCAATCTCCTTCAAAACTGGCTGGATCAATGGAAAATAAAGGTAAATCCCACTGCACATATAACGTTCACAACACGAAGATACGTATGCCCACGAGTAAACATAAACAATACTCCTATTCCCGTCAAATCAGAGGTGAAATACCTCGGGATTCACCTAGATGCAAAATTAACATGGAAACCACATATAAAAGCCAAAAGACGTTATCTAGAATGCTATCAGAAACATGAACTGGTTGATGAACAAGAAATCACATCTTTTCACTGAAAACAAAATAACTATATACAAGACTATACTAAAACCAGTGTGGATATACGGAATTGAATTATGGGGATGCAGTAAGCGATCCAATACAAAAATACAGCAAACGTTCCAGTCAAAAACGGTTAGAGGGATAACCGGCGCTCCGTGGTATGTCTCAAACCATACGCTACACACAGACCTAGACATTCCCTACATTACGGAAGTAATCAAAGAAAATGCAAACAAACACAAAAATCGAAGCATTGAACACAACAACCAATTGGTAATAGAACTCTTCAACCAACACACCGAAAGAAGATTAAGAAGATCTTGGCTAGAATACCTAGTTGAGTAAATTCCAGTGAACCATAGCTGGATGGTACCTGCCTCATGTCATAATTCTTGCATCATTTTTACTCGTTACTTTGGAAAATAAATTGTAAAGCCCAATAAATAAACAAAAAAAAAACTTGCGTACTTTGACGTTTCACATAAATTTTCAGTAAACAAGTCTCCAAATCAAGAGAACAAAACTGTCAAATAATAATACGTTCTAATTCTGAATAATTGTGATTCATGATTGGTGATTCATTCAAAGAACCCTTTTTTTTTAACATTATATTAAACAATATGGAAATGGATTTCAAGAACATATCGATAATTCGCGTGTTTTAATTAACCAATTATAGCCCGTGTTTTTCATATCTGAAGATTAAAATTGAATAAAAATGACTAAAACTTATATTTTACAGCGTTTCCTTCAATCTGAATAAAAATTGGCGGCTAGGTGTGAACCAATCAGAAAGAGTTGCGGATGGGATTCAAGATAGTTTCAAAATATAATATAGATACACCAAACAAACAGATCGAGTTTCACATGATAAGACTTCTCCAAATCTAAGTCCAGATCAACGCATTATTCCGGCACTGTTCACAGAGAATATTGTCTCCGAATGTAGGTGTAGAAAATAAATTGACTTTTTGACCCAATTTCGAGTTAATTGCAGCTCTGGTTGGGTGCGGATTATGTCTAACACCCGTTAGGTGCTGACGATTGTATTTTCTTTAAATTGAAATGTTGCAGGGGTGTTCCTGGTGTTGGCAAATTTTCAAATACAGTAAATCCATTTAGAGCTCATTATGACAAATCCATTATGCCCGTGTAGGACCATAACACGTCGGCGTTGGAGCGTGATGTATGTAAAATTACTGCTTTTTAAAGTTCGTTTATTTCAATTTAACAGATTACGGAGTGGTGGATATTTGAATAAAAATACGAAAGAAAAGACGACTTTGTGTTCACCCAAATTAATTATCAAATGATCAAATTTTTTAATGAAATTGATTTAGACATCAAAAATAGTCCCAAAATAGTTTTGTTGTTTTTTTTTTAGATGGATAGATAGTTTATTATTATTCCATATTTTATTTTTAACTCGCTTATAATACAAACTTTGAAAAAAGTTTTTAAACAAAATTTATAGTAAATTTAATTTAAAATAAATTTTTTCTCTTAATATTTTTACTTACACTTAATAGAAACGATAATAATTGCGAAAATTTGAAAATTCTCAAGAGTAAACCCCCACTTCCGGTTGTCCGATTTTGCCCAAAATCTAATCAGCTCAGTAGGATGTTGTAAAGATGCTAAATGTAAAATTTGGTTAGGAAATTCCGATCGTAGTTGGAGTTACAGCGCACACAAATTTTTCCGGACTACATACTCCATACTCCATACTCCATACTCCATACATACATTTTCTGGAAATTGTCTTAAATGACTTAGGGGTTCTCAAAACATGTAAATCCACTGAAAGCTGAACTTTTTTTTTGCGATTACAATACTTTACCTATGGTAAAGTAAAAAGTAATTAATAGTGAGCACAGCCAACGATATGAGAATGACATTTGAATACAAAGACCTGTTGATTTATTTTGATTTACTGTTTTTCAGAGTATTAAAGATTGGTCCATTCTTGAATAAAATATAGGATGTTCCATTTAAAAAAAATGTAAGTTTGTGCTGCCACGAGTTTTTGGAATACCCTGTATAATCGAAACTATTTCCAAATTGTGCACCCAGTAACTGTACTAGCTCACGTAAAATTTGAAAGTTTTATCTCTTACCACAACGACGTAATCCTCCGATGTCAGAAGTTTGGCTCACCATGTATTTAACTTTTTTGATTTTTCTGGCAATAAATTTAACGATACAACTTCCGCAGCTTCTTTCACCTCCGGCGGATTTATTAAAATTTCATTTTCTGAATTCATTTTTTGAAATTAATCAGTTCTTAACAATTAAAACTTGACGTTTTAAATAAATAAATAATTTGACTTTTAAGTGACAGCGCGTAGCCTACTGTTAAAATAATAAAAAATTACTTCTTATGAATGGAAATATGACAAAAAGTAGTGAATAATGATTATTCATTTTAGTGTATAATACATAATATCATAGGTACTTGAGATACCTAAAATAAAAATGGGTTCATTTTAAAACAGTCGTGAACAATAGCTATTGATATTACAATTACATAAACAAGGGCTTTATTGAATTAATAAAATGATGAAAATTTTTTACAATTTTTTTCTTCAACAGGACCTATATTTTCCATAATAGAAATAAACTTTTTTTTTATAAAAAACCAGTTAAGAATGCTCTTCCAGATTGCCATCACAGACTGAACAAATTGTAATGAAAGTACTAATACAATTTTAGATTTACAGTTCTTCTAATCAACACAGCCACGGCCTACTCACTTTTACCAAAATCGTCATTCACTATGTGTCTACTTTAAAATCAATGATTTTAAAATTCAAAATTTTCACATTTTGAACGCCATTTAGAAGGTGTTCCTGAAGAGATATGGCAGGGCACATCAAACATTTATGATGCTCTATAAAAATGTGAAGTCAGAATTTTAAAATTCATAAATGCAAAAAAGCCACACACATACAGAACGAATTTAACAAATTTGTTTTGTGAAAATCGGGCATATCTGGGTTAATAATCCCTTTTATCTGGTTTCTCCAATATTTTATTCATAAATTTTGCTATTTCATCCATCCAGGTTTTTCTCAGCCTACCTCCCTTATGACGCTCGTCTGATCTTGCTTCTTCATTCATTTTTTGTAAATGTACTTTCAGTTCAGCATCTGCTAGTTTTATTATTATTTGTCATTTTCACTCTGTAAGCTACGTCTGGGTCAATTTTCAGAGAATGTAATGCCCGATGTAATGATCGATAGTTGTTACTCCTTCTAAAGTGTTCCAGAAGTATGACAATAGTATATTATTTTGGAATTTGCGTTAAATTTCAGTTTTTAACATATCTTATCTTTTTTACTTTATACAATTAAGACATTAACCAGGTGAGAATGCTCGTCTAGCATTGTCATAGACCGAACAAATTGTAATGAAAATTTCACACCAACATTTTTTAACCAATAAGAAGCTTTTGTTTCATCTCGTTACTGTAGCAACCACAAAACTTGGCGATAGTATTTTACCCTGGGCGGTACCACTGCGATAGTATTTCTGTCAAGTGTCAAATTATAAATATTCACCCTTCCGTTCACTGTAAAATAATACAGATTGGTTGATATCTAATAGAATACATTATTTTAGACCAACAAATGTTTATTTCATTTTTCTTAAACATCAAACCCCAAGCGTACTTTTTAATTTGATGCTCTATCAAAATCTGAAGTCAGAATTTTAAAATTCATAAATACAAAAAAGTTATTTTTTTTAGGTAATATGAAAATTAATTTCTATATTCGAAACATTCTTCAATAATTATAAACACAGATAAAATACCTGAGATTATTTGTTGAGATTTTTGCACTTCACATATTTGGAATTTTTTCGCAGATTTAATCTATTTTTCAAGTACGCAATTGTTTTTCCAAAAATGCTTTGAGTGATAGATTTGGTATAAATTCACCTAAACTCGTTCAACTGGCATCAGTTTGCAATGAGAGTCAGCGCAACATTGTTCGTAGCCTTATTGGCTACATTGGCATTACAGGTATGTGCTTTATTTCTCCGATTTATCTATTTTCATAGATTCATTACATGTTTTTTATTATATTATTATTTACGTTCACTATATTTTTTTAATTATTTTATTTCAAATTTGTTTTTCAGCCAACAAGTTCTTTGCCAAGAAATCATCTTCAAAGGTATGGTCCACCACACCCAGAACCAGAACCAGGACCACATCCAGAACCAGGCCCACACCCAGAACCTGAACCAGGTCCACACCCAGAACCAGAACCAGAACCAATCCCAGAACCAATTCCAGAACCAATCCCAGAACCACCGCCAGGTCCACCACATTTAAGGTATGGTCCACCACACCCAGAACCAGAACCTGGACCACATCCAGAACCAGAACCTGGACCACACCCAGAACCTGAACCAGGCCCACACCCAGAACCAGAACCAGGTCCACATCCAGAACCTGAACCAGAACCACGTCCAGAACCAGAACCAGAACCACGCCCAGAACCAGAACCAACTCGCAGAGTTTTAAGGTATGGCCCACCACACCCAGAACCTGAACCAGGTCCACATCCAGAACCAGAACCAGGCCCACACCCAGAACCAGAACCAGGCCCACATCCAGAACCTGAACCAGAACCACGTCCAGAACCAGAACCAGAACCAGAACCACGTCCAGAACCAGAACCAACTCGCAGAGTTTTAAGGTATGGTCCACCACACCCAGAGCCAGAACCAGGACCACATCCAGAACCAGGCCCACACCCAGAACCTGAACCAGGTCCACACCCAGAACCAGAACCAGAACCAATCCCAGAACCAATTCCAGAACCAATCCCAGAACCACCGCCAGGTCCACCACATTTAAGGTATGGTCCACCACACCCAGAACCAGAACCAGGTCCACATCCAGAGCCAGAACCTGGACCACACCCAGAACCAGAACCAGGCCCACACCCAGAACCAGGTCCACATCCAGAACCTGAACCAGAACCACGTCCAGAACCAGAACCAGAACCACGCCCAGAACCAGAACCAACTCGCAGAGTTTTAAGGTATGGTCCACCACACCCAGAACCAGAACCTGGACCACATCCAGAACCAGAACCTGGACCACACCCAGAACCAGAACCAGGCCCACACCCAGAACCAGGTCCACATCCAGAACCTGAACCAGAACCACGTCCAGAACCAGAACCAGAACCACGTCCAGAACCAGAACCAACTCGCAGAGTTTTAAGGTATGGTCCACCACACCCAGAACCAGAACCAGGACCACATCCAGAACCAGGCCCACACCCAGAACCTGAACCAGGTCCACACCCAGAACCAGAACCAGAACCAATCCCAGAACCAATTCCAGAACCAATCCCAGAACCACCGCCAGGTCCACCACATTTAAGGTATGGTCCACCACACCCAGAACCAGAACCCGGTCCACATCCAGAACCAGAACCTGGACCACACCCAGAACCAGAACCAGGCCCACACCCAGAACCAGGTCCACATCCAGAACCTGAACCAGAACCACGTCCAGAACCAGAACCAGAACCACGTCCAGAACCAGAACCAACTCGCAGAGTTTTAAGGAATGGTCCACCACACCCAGAACCAGAACCAGGACCACATCCAGAACCAGGCCCACACCCAGAACCTGAACCAGGTCCACACCCAGAACCAGAACCAGAACCAATCCCAGAACCAATTCCAGAACCAATCCCAGAACCACCGCCAGGTCCACCACATTTAAGGTATGGTCCACCACACCCAGAACCAGAACCAGGTCCACATCCAGAACCAGAACCAGGCCCACACCCAGAACCAGAACCAGGCCCACACCCAGAACCAGAACCAGGTCCACATCCAGAACCAGGACCACCTCATTTCTCTTTTAATAAAGAATAATAAAATATAACAATTTATTTTTCACTTGTATATTATTTGTTTATTTTACCTTAGTTGCTATAAATACACTCATAACGCCCTAGGGCATAATGAGTGGGCGTTATCGCCATAACGCCCGCTAATTCTACGAAGAGGGTCTGGATTACTCCGGCACTAAATTTTTGGTTGCTTTGGGTGCATATTTTCTTTGATATTTTTTGGAAAATCGGTATTTATTTCTATTACTTTTATAATACGTACATAACACAAAGCAGCAATGACGTTTACTAAATATAATGAAACACTGACAGAAAACATCAAAATATCAAAAAATCGGTTTTTCATGCATGAATTTTTTAAAAGTCAAAGACGAGGGATACTTTTTTAAAGAAATCGTATGTGGCCATGCACATGACTTTACCATACTTTAACGGCCCTACGGGCTCATAATCAAATTACTCGTACATATTTAAGGCAGGCCATGCCTATGTTGTTTCCATGAAACAAAACACTTCTACTGCGCTTGCGCTATTATGCAACTATGTCAATAATAATAAATAATAATAATAAACAAAACTTTATTTCAGAAGTATGTTACAAATAACATAAAACGAAATAGGGTCAATAGAAACAACAAGATACAATATTGTAATTTAAACAGAAAACGACTATAAATTAAAGAATTCACTTAACGTATAAGGTTCTAATTCAACTAGAAATTCAAATAGCTTCTTTTTTAATTGTTTTATATTGTCAGTATGTTTTAAAGTGTAATATGCCCCATGTTCTGTCATTGAAAGTCTGTGGGATGGATACGCATAATTTATTGACCTGGTTATGTAATTACTTTGAGGTTTATCTTTGTCAAAAAGTGATCGATTCTTGAAGAAAAATAGCACCGATTCTTGTATGAAGATTGCTGTAGTCGTCAATATTTTGTTCTGTTTAAATTGATTCCTACAAGAATCTCTCACTTTCATTCCCAATATTATCCTCAAAGCTCTTTTTTGACAAATAAATAGTTTACCGACATCGGTGCAGCTTCCAAATAATATAATACCATATCGTCCCTGGAATTTGCAAAATTTCCATATTTTATTTTTAACTCGCTTATAATACCAAATTTGAAAAAAGTTTTTAAACAAAATTTATAGTAAATTTAATTTAATAGTAGTTTACGTAACAAGTCCCGAAAGTGGTCTTTTACTGGACGAGTAGGCAAATTGCAGGGCGAGCTGCAGGCGAGTCCTGCAAGCCTGCGAGTCCAGTAAAAGCACTTTTGGGACGTATTATGTACAATATTTTTTTTAAAACGTGCAGTGGTACTAAAAACATCATTATTCAGTTTACAATCAACAAAACTTTGGTCATTAGATATTGTTCGTCTGAAGCTTCTACTAAAAACTTATCGATATCCTCTTTATTAAGTACTCTCGACTTCTTTGCTTTATACCCTATGGATTTTTTCTTCTTAAACGCTGTTAATTTAAAATATTTGCGTATGTCGATATTTCTTCTGGTACGTAGCATGGCCTTCAGCATCGAATATAAACTCCACAACGAAGAAGATTTCAGCGTTTCTGATTTTTTTGACAAATATGCCAATAACACATCCTCACAAATGCTTATTACCTTATTTTCCAGGCACCACTTTTCAAAAATTTGGTAGGTTTGTTCATATCGTGTCCGGGACTTCGACGGTAATAAATCAAACGTTGCTTGGGTGGCCGCCTTAACAATTTCATCTGGTATAATTTCATCTTCCATTAATTCACAATCAAATGCATCATTTTGAATATCCATTTTATAATAAATGTCACATTTTCAACTAAACGTCAAAATATGTCAAGTTATTTTATAGTTTTAAATAATACAAAACTCGGTTACTATAGAAACCAATTGACCAATTTTCATTAAAGATAGGCCGGAAAGTAAATAAAAATGAGTCCGGTAAAAGCTTTTACCGGACTGTCACAATAATTTTCTGGCTCGGTCCGACAAAATGAGATTTTCTGACTTAAAAGTACCTGAAAGTACTAATTTCTGGCCGGTTTTAAAAAAAATAAATTTTTTCTCTTAATATTTGTACATAAACTTAATAGAAACGATAATAATTCCGAAAATCTGAAAATTCTCAAGAGTAAACCCCCACTTCCGGTTGTCCGATTTTGTGCTCTAACTCCAACTGCGATCGGAATTTCCTATCCAAATTTTATATTTAGCATTTTTACAACATGCTAATGAGCTGATTAGATTTTGGGTAAAATCGGAAAACCGGAAGTGGGGGTTTACTCTTGAGAATTTTCAGATTTTCGTTTCTATTAAGTTTATGTAAAAATATTAAGAGAAAAAATTTATTTTAAATTAAATTTACTATAAATTTTGTTTAAAAATAGTTGCATAATAGCGCAAGCGCAGTAGAAGTGTTTTGTTTCATGGAGACAATTGTACGCTCTTGCCAGGCATGGCCTGCCTTAAATATGTACGAGTAATTGGATTATGAGCTCGTAGAGCCGTTAAAGTATGGTAAAGTCATGTGCATGGCCACATCCGATTTTTACTTTACCATACGAAGTGGTAAAGTATTGTAATCGCAAAAAAAAAAGTTCAGCTTTCAGTGGATTTACATGGTTTGAGACCCCCTAAGTCATTTAAGACCATTTCCAGAAAATGTATGTATGTAGTCCGGAAAAATTTGTGTGCGCTCTAACTCCAACTGCGATCGGAATTTCCTAACCAAATTTTATATTTAGCATTTTTACAACATGCTAATGAGCTGATTAGATTTTGGGCAAAATCGGAAAACCGGAAGTGGGGGTTTACTCTTGACAGTTTTCAGATTTTCGCAATTATTATCGTTTCTATTAAGTGTAAGTAAAAATATTAAGAGAAAAAATTTATTTTAAATTAAATTTACTATAAATTTTGTTTAAAAACTTTTTTCAAATTTTGTATTATAAGCGAGTTAAAAATAAAATATGGAATAACATAGTTGCATAATAGCGCAAGCGCAGTAGAAGTGTCTTGTTTCTGATTTTTTTGACAAATATGCCAATAACACATCCTCACAAATGCTTATTACCTTATTTTCCAGGCACCACTTTTCAAAAATTTGGTAGGTTTGTTCATATCGTGTCCGGGACTTCGACGGTAATAAATCAAACGTTGCTTGGGTGGCCGCCTTAACAATTTCATCTGGTATAATTTCATCTTCCATTAATTCACAATCAAATGCATCATTTTGAATATCCATTTTATAATAAATGTCACATTTTCAACTAAACGTCAAAATATGTCAAGTTATTTTATAGTTTTAAATAATACAAAACTCGGTTACTATAGAAACCAATTGACCGCTATCTTAGACTAACTATATTATTATTTTTTTCATTAAAGATAGGCCGGAAAGTAAATAAAAATGAGTCCGGTAAAAGCTTTTACCGGACTGTCACAATAATTTTCTGGCTCGGTCCGACAAAATGAGATTTTCTGACTTAAAAGTACCTGAAAGTACTAATTTCTGGCCGGTTTTAAAAAAAATAAATTTTTTCTCTTAATATTTGTACATAAACTTAATAGAAACGATGATAATTCCGAAAATCTGAAAATTCTCAAGAGTAAACCCCCACTTCCGGTTGTCCGATTTTGTGCTCTAACTCCAACTGCGATCGGAATTTCCTATCCAAATTTTATATTTAGCATTTTTACAACATGCTAATGAGCTGATTAGATTTTGGGCAAAATCGGACAACCGGAAGTGGGGGTTTACTCTTGAGAATTTTCAGATTTTCGTTTCTATTAAGTTTATGTAAAAATATTAAGAGAAAAAATTTATTTTAAATTAAATTTACTATAAATTTTGTTTAAAAATAGTTGCATAATAGCGCAAGCGCAGTAGAAGTGTTTTGTTTCATGGAGACAATTGTACGCTCTTGCCAGGCATGGCCTGCCTTAAATATGTACGAGTAATTGGATTATGAGCTCGTAGAGCCGTTAAAGTATGGTAAAGTCATGTGCATGGCCACATCCGATTTTTACTTTACCATACGAAGTGGTAAAGTATTGTAATCGCAAAAAAAAAAGTTCAGCTTTCAGTGGATTTACATGGTTTGAGACCCCCTAAGTCATTTAAGACCATTTCCAGAAAATGTATGTATGGAGTATGGAGTATGGAGTATGTAGTCCGGAAAAATTTGTGTGCGCTCTAACTCCAACTGCGATCGGAATTTCCTAACCAAATTTTATATTTAGCATTTTTACAACATGCTAATGAGCTGATTAGATTTTGGGTAAAATCGGAAAACCGGAAGTGGGGGTTTACTCTTGACAGTTTTCAGATTTTCGCAATTATTATCGTTTCTATTAAGTATAAGTAAAAATATTAAGAGAAAAAATTTATTTTAAATTAAATTTACTATAAATTTTGTTTAAAAACTTTTTTCAAATTTTGTATTATAAGCGAGTTAAAAATAAAATATGGAATAACATAGTTGCATAATAGCGCAAGCGCAGTAGAAGTGTCTTGTTTCATGGAGACAATTGTATGCTCTTGCCAGGCATGGCCTGCCTTAAATATGCACGAGTAATTGGATTATGAGCCCGTAGGGCCGTTAAAGTATGGTAAAGTCATGTGCATGACCACATCCGATTTTTTTTTTTGCGATTACAATACTTTACCACTTTACAAATAAAGGTCTACAAGTATCAGTGGGAGCCGCACCGGCAATCATTCTAACACCTTTTTTTGTAAAATAAAGATTCGATCTGCTTGCCCCATAAAGTTATGCCATATATTAAATGGGAATGGATTAGAGAAAAATACGTCATCCTCAATATAGTTTCGTTGACTGATTTTCTCAGATTTCTAAGAACAAATAGTTGATATGATAATCTCTTACTGAGTAATTTAATGTGATCATGCCATTTTAGTTTGGTTTCTAATGAAATACTTTAATTTAACAGGCTCATTAGTAGAAAGACTATGATGAGTTGTAAAAAGAATGTTTATCTTATCACTTATAATAACAGAAAAGAAACATTCTCGCTCTTGAGATTGAAAGAAAATTCTGAAATACTCTTATATATTTTATACGTGTTCCATTCTATCACTGGAGATAGAATCTTTATTCCGTAATTGTTTAAAAAAATAAGGTTTGCCATGAATGTCGAATTAACTGTCAGTATTAGTTGACGTGGTCTTAATATTGATTTGTAAAAACTTTTAATTTATTAAAAAGGAGAAGAAAATCAAACGATTCAGATGTAGAATTTGAAAATACTCCTCCAGAAATAAAAAAATATGCCGATAATATAACTCAAAATCCAAGCTTGAATATAAAAATACTACCTACACAATATTGAGAGATTGAGGTTTCATTTTACTATGTCTACTTTCTGTGGCCTTGGAGAAAGTACAGTTTGTTACTCTGTTGGAATGAAAATCCGACACTCGTGGTCCCGACCGCGAGCGTCGTGTCGAATTCTCATTCTTAACCTTGTTACAGAATATACTATTGAACGATTTTCTCAAAAACGTATTAGTGTTTATACAGAACATACAAAGACGAAAGAAGAATCGCCGCATAAAGCGAAAAAGAGCAAAAAATAAAAAAAAATATACACATATTTCTTTTACATCAATCACATTTTTTTAATTAAAGCACAATTACCCAAACACGGATATAATTCACTTAATCTGTATTTTTACTTTTCAACCGTTTGTTATTATTTAATCGACTTTACCAAACCGATCAATTATTCAGAATCCAGAATGTGCTTAACAAGTCTAAATTGTTGTTGGAAACTAACAGTCAGATATCGATCAAAACTTTTCTCATATGAATAAATGATAAGTTCGCTGATGTTAGTACATAAGGTTTAAGTTAAACTTCGATTTTAAAAAACGTGAGAAGTGGGTAATTTTTTAAAAATTATTTAAAATGAAGTTGTATATTAGTTTGGTAATACTTTCTATTTTCTTCGATATCTAATTTCAACGCTTCTTATGTAACTAGTTTTACAGTTTTCTATTCTACTTGTTTAAAACTAAAATTGGTATAGTAGCAAACAAAAGAGGCAATGAGGATTAATTAATGAAATTTTTTTATTGGCCCTTCTGAAACTTGATGACCAGCAGAATACATTTCGAAAAATTTTCCGCTTCATTATTAAAGGGGGCCTGGGAAATTAAATTTAAATTTATAAATCGAGACGTATTATGAATCGGGACGTGGACCAATGAAATAATTCCAGTTGCCTAATTTCTATAGTTTTTTCCCGTTGGCATCATCTTTTTCTAATTAATAGAAAGAGCGAAATAGATACTTCAAGAGTAGTCGTAGCTAACACTAGACTTCTTTTAACAGCATACGACTATTAATCATGTTTGTGGATTCTCGAAAAAGGTAGCGCTACATGATGTTAAACTCTGAATTTATAGTTGTAGGCAAAAAACCAAATAAAGTTTATAAAATATTACTAAAAATGTTCTTATTAATTTAATAGGTATCATAGATAAAAAATATTGTTCATTGTACCCTAAAAAATGAAAAACTGTTAAGTACGTTTCAAGTCGAGACTTTTGAAACACAAAAGCTAAACCTTCAAAGTAAAATTATAAAATTATTTATTAATCTCTTTCTCGGAACCTTTTTGTCGAAAGTCCAACATGGATTAAGAACCAACCAGACACTGACCTGACGGCCGTGACATTTGGATATAAATAAATCTCATTTATTTCTAATGTTATTCCGAAATACTGCGAGTTCAGTTTTTTCGGAAAATTTTAACAAATAATTGCACTAAAATAACGCAAATATTCAAGAAATAAAAAAATTACACAGCAAACAGAAATCTTTTTTAGTTATGGTATTCTAGGCCAATCTTTAATGGACTTGTAGTCAATACTGAGATGTAAACCTCATTAATAATTTCCTGGTAGTAGGGTAAAATGCATAATTTTCGGAAAAACAGGTGAATCGACATTGTATCACCATAATCTCTTGTCGCGTTCGATTTAGGAAGAGTGTCCAGTTGGAAAAGGAAAACGTAACTATTGCTATTATAACAAGAAAAAACCGTTCTGAGAACAATCTGTACTTGCAATCTAACAGGCCGACTCCAGTTAAAGTGACTTGAGTCATATGAACAGGAAAAACGGTAAGTATATCAGTAATAAGGTACTGTTAATTTATAAGGAGTATTTCCTGTGTATATAGAATAATATTATGCTATATTTACAAGGGGGGGGGGGATATTACTGTCAAACATACGTAGGTCGGGACCGTAGGTGCAATCGGAATAAAACACCGTGAATGTTACAGGAATATCCTATAAATCTCACATAGTCCAATCATATTAGGGGTTTCACCTCGGAATGAGAGATAATAAGCTGGAAACTAGTATACACCTTCATTATGGTGTTCTTAAAGTTGTCTCAAAAGTCACATAAAATCTCGTGACTGCGTCAAGTTATTCGAGGTCAAACGTCACAAAAATCGGTCTTTTGCGATTTTCTCTGTTTCTATAGCTCCAATAATCTATTACAAAAATTGTAGGGCATCAAATTTACGACAAAATTTGTTTAAAACATTTTTTCATGCGCTCAACCGTTTATGAGATAAATAGGGCGGAGCGCCCAGCACTCAGCCATACATACTATAATGCAAGGTCAACCGTGAATCTGGGTGAATAATACGTTGTATAAAGTTAATAAATCATTAAAATATCATTAACAATGAATACTTTGTATTGAAGGTATTGAAGCGTTCTTTTTTTCATGGTGTTAATGATTTCGCATTCTATTCTATCGGTCCAGGGTATACGTCATATTCTACGGTAACACCACCTTTCGAATGCTTGTAGTTTGTCGATGTGGTTTTTCTTAAGGGTCCATGTTTCAACTCCATACAAGAATCCTCTATCGGATATTGATGTCTTTAGGGCGGCGCAAGTCAATGCACATGCGACCACTAAAGCCGGAAGGTCTAAAAGGCGCATGAGACTCCGGAATTGACTTCATTCATCAGGCGCTCCTATTACAAGTTTACAAACCTGAAAATCGATTTAACATGTCCATATAATGCGTCGCAGACCAAAGGAGAACTATTGTAAGAAGCAATCTGCTCCCTGCACCTTTATTGCGAAAAATATGAGGAATTGTATTGATTTATCTTCAGAATCAATCAACCTGTTCAATAACGCTGTACCATTACCAACAGAGGGCACAAAATGAAGATCACACTGTCGATAATAATTCTAACACTGAAAATGACTCACAAGACAATCGGAACACCAACATTTATACTGCCAACGAAGAAGCAAATGATGTTTCTAAAAGCATTAGAAGAATTCAAGGACAATAATTCCATTGAGAGATCAAAACTACCCAAGCCTAAAACTAATGGGAGCAAGTAGTAGTATCACGTTAGCCATGCATTCAGTATTAAAGGCCGCACACTTAAGCAAATTGATTTTCTTGTATATTGTGTGTATGCGTCGGTGTAACAAACAAGTCCAAATTTAAAAAGTGATTAGCAACGAGTGCTAGAATACAAACCACATTAGATACAACATCTTGGTATTTTCATCAATAACATCAGATGTAAAATAGATAGACTAGTTGACTTCCGAAAAATATAAAACCCCTCCAAACTAGCCGAGAAAGATTCACTTCAATTCCCCCAGAGGCAGAGCATGTCCGGGGGAGGGACTTCTACTTATACTCGTTCATCAAGAACTTCTTCAAGATGTAATTATTGTTTCAAATGATCACTTCTAGCATAATTTTGAAAAGAGTTTTCCTTTTATTTATTATTTATTTTTCTGATTAAAGGTTTTAGTATTACAATTCAAATACAGTAATATAAACATATCGATTCCGGTTGGTGTAACAAGATAACAAAATAATAAAAATTATAGTTATACATATGCATTAGAAATTTATTTTCACCGAACAAATTGTTCGGTATCTGAATTCGATCTGTGTGTATGTATATGTGTTGATTCTTTGTGTTTATCAATTTTAAAATTCTGACTTCAGGTTTTGATAGAACATCAAAAAGTAAGCTTAGGGTTTGATGTGCCCCTCCGTTCCTCTTTGAGAACACCTTCAAAATGGGGTCCAAAATATGAAAATTTTGAAGTTTAAAATGACATTGAATTTAAAGTAGACACATAGTGAATGAGAACTGTCAATCTAAACTTTTATTAATACTGTCATTACAATTAGTGGCGTCTGTGGGTAGGAAAAAACCATGAAAAATGGACCAAAATTTACCCGGATCGAGAGTACCTTCACCCTCCTCCCGTTTTCGAGGATGCTGAACATGATGGAGGTATCAGACTACCACCTAAAGGGGTTAGATGGGCAGCGCATCATTTCCTTGTAAAAAAACGTCTTTCTCCCCGTTTTCGAGGATTCTGAGCACTGTAGTAATGTTGAAGATTACTTCCAACCCTCACCACCAGCATCCTGGAAAACAGACGTTTTGCCGCCGATATAAAAAAAAACGCCCCTGTCGAGGGTGAGTTTTGGCCTGTAGAGGGGTTGGCGAGGGCCGGAAGTAATCTTCAACATTACCACCGTGCTCAGCATCATCGAAAATGGGGGGAAAGATGTTTTTTACAGGGAAATGATGTGCTGTCCGTTTAACCACTTTAGGGGGTATTTTTTGGCCGTTTTAGGGGGTTCGGCTGGCGAAAAGAGAATTTCTGATACCGCCATCGTGTTCAGAATCCTCGAAAACGAGGGGGGGGAGGTACTCTCGATACGGGTAAATTTTGGTCCATGTCCTTCCGACTCACAGACGCCATTAAATTTGTTCGGTCTATGGCAATGCTAGAAGAGCATTCTCAACTGGTTTTTAAATATAATTTTCCAACGACTATATGTGAAAGTAGCTTATATCGCATAAATAAAAATGTTAGAAAGTTGACAATATCTGTCACATTTAAAACAGTGATGATATGAACTTAAAACTGATACGATATGAATATTTCATATCAGTTTTGAATTTTGTATTTCTATCTAGAAGGCAGGAACTGTCAAATCAATGACACAAAGTTTGAAAGTAAGTACTAGCATATTAAGTTCATTTAATTGTTGTTTCTTATTAAATAATTTTTATGTACGATTGACCAATAAAACGCTGTTTATAGAACAGTTTTGCGTCAATAAAGTAGCACTTTATTTTACTGTAAAATAAAGTGCACTTTATTTTACTAGTAAAATAAAGTAATTGCCAACGTCACTGACAAGTTGCAAGACAACTCATTTGACATGTTTAAAAAATAAACATCTACTTGTCATCGCAACTGCTGTCAGCCAAAATCGTATCAAATTTTAATTTTTTCAATTTATTATTATTTTTAATTGCAATCGAACATAATATCATGTATATAACGCGTACATAAACAGGCTTTATGGACTCATCATTTTTATTATTCGTTCAATAAAGCCCTTGTTTATGTACTTGTAATATAAATAGCTATTATCTTTGGAATTTGTTTTAATTATTAGTCGTAGGAAAAATATTGTACATAACGCGTTAGAAAGTGACTTTCACACTCGTTCCGTTTCCGCACTCTCCGCTACGCGGCTCGTGCTAAACGTTCACTCTTGTGAAATAAGTCACTTTCTACACTTGTTATGTAATATACTATTAGTAATAGCCTTTTTTAAATGGTGAGTTGAAAGTTTTCGATTTTTTAAGCCCTTAAAGAAACAGATAACGTTGAGGAAAAAGTATTATATTTTTTTATACAATATATAAATCGAATTTTTAAATATTTTGTTACTATTTAGTATGCTTATAAAACATTAGTTAACAATTATGTACAGGGTGTCCCGTTGGTAAACGGAAATACTTTAAAGGAAGGTAGAGGTCACAAAGGCGATTCTAAATAACCCACATATAATGGGTCTCTTGGCTTCCATAACTGAGTTTTATCAATTATGCATAATTATTCATTTGGCCAGAACTTTTGAATCACTTAGTATATCTTTTCGATTTTTGGCATACAGCTTACACTTCTCACGAATAATGTACTGAAATATTGAGACATCTGAAAATCCAGGTTCGGCTTTAGGAAAAATTGAAACATATTAAAAATAGCAAAACAACACCCTATAGGGGAAAAAGCTGAATTGAAAAAAGTTGTTGTTGTTATCCCGCCACCGAATCGAATAGGAAAATTTTGATATTGAAAGTAAAATTTTCATTTAATTTAGGAAAAATATATTATGAAACTCATTTTTTCTTTAACAATTTCAAAAATTCACTTGACCTATTTCTTGTTTATTCGGCTTAAACAATTTTACACTGTACTGGTGTACCTGCAGGCCCGTACTTAGGAGAAAATATTCAATTAGGTATTTATTTTTTAAACGGCCAGTATAAAGTAAAACGGAACAATAAACGCTCATAGTAACTATGTAACTAACAAACATTTATTAATAATTAACGAAATTGCTCAAAATGTCCACTATTTTGTTTTATCCACTTTCTTGCAAGTCTCTTTTTTTTAAACTGAAAGTAAAATTTTAGACAAAAAAAAAGTAATTTTTTTTTTATTGAATATTCAAAATAGATTTATTTTCAACATTTAATATTTTTAATATTTGTCCGTTTTAACACAATTTTAAGTAATATTGCAGATCCGTACTTTAAACAAAATATTAAATTGATTACTTTTCGATCACCTCGTATAATTATATTTTAGCACAGTGGATTATGATGTACCTGAAATCCAAGGTATATCCTAAAGAAATAAAAAATAGAGAAGAACTGCTTCAAAGACTTGACGAAGCCTGGAACTGAGAAACAATCCATTTATTATCAGTAAGGGACATCATTAAACGTGCAAGAAAGTGCATAAAACAAAATGGTGGATTTTCATAATATGTTTTGTCTAAGTTAAATGAAAATTTTAATTTCAATATTAAAATTTTCCCATTCGATTCGGTGGCGGGATAACAACAACTTGTTTCAATTCAGTTTTTTCCCCTCTATTCAAATCTAAAATGGAAATATTAAAATTGTGATATACAGGGTGTTGTTTTGTTATTTTTAATGTTTCAATTTTTCCTAAAGCCTAACCTGAATTTCCATATCTCTCAATATTTTAGTACATTATTCGTGAGAAATGTAAGCTGTATGCCAAAAATGGAAAAGATATACTAAGTGATTCAAAAGTTCTGGCCAAATGAATAATTATGCATAATTGATAAAATACCCTGTAACTGGGTTATGGAACGGGACACCCTGTATAATACATCAATGATTAAAGCTTAAAGGTTTCTATAATCCATAAATTTTATTGATTAACAAATTTAGAAATCGTATCACAAGATCCGTTTACTTGAAAAACAACGAATAAACTAAAATTAATTAATATCTAATAAATACTGATACTATCGATGATGTATTCGTTCAAATATATTATCCTTATATAAAGGGTTTTAGCTATATTTTTTGAATCCTTGTGAAGTGTAGTCATTTTTACTATATGCTAATGTGACTAAAAAAACTCGTGTATGGTACAAGCTTTCTCGGGTATCAAGCCCTGGATAATATTTTCCTTGCCATTTTATGTCGTGATGCTCCCAGAGAAAAAATATGAATTTTGATGAGTGCGAATTTAAAATTCTGATGGTGAACAAGGCCGATAACATATTCATTTTTTGATTAAATATGTGCTAGATTATAATTATTTTTTTTAAGAACCCATTTTTTATATCGTAAAAAAAATAAATATGGTAAATTGCAATTCTCCGTAATATGATAATTGGAAAAATTAATGATTTGGAGAATATTTATTTATAAATTTTATGATATACAAGTTAAGTCCTTTTAGTTTGATTTCTACACGAAATATGATACTTTTTAGATACATACACATCAATATTAACGCCAAAAAAATCCATAAAGACTGAGTATGTAAATCATTTTGATATTTTATAGAGAAATTCGTTAAATTTAAATAATATGAAAATTTATTTCTATATCTTTAATGATTGATTTAATGGTTTATAAAAAAAACATCTATGTTAGGATTTTCCAAAATTTGTATTGTAATTTTTTGTTGTTTCGTGTATTAATAGCTATCAGACACTTGTCAAAATGTGACACCTGCAAAAATGTGACAACTGTTAAAATGTGATACGTGTCAGAATGTAACAACTGTTAAAATGAACAAATCTCAAAATGAACAAATGTCAAAATATGACACCTGTCAGAATGTAACAAATATCAAAATGTCACACGTATCGTACTTTTCTTTATTTATTACAAAGATCTAACCTAACCTAAAGCTAATCTTTTTTTTTTTGGCGGGTGGAAATGCTTTATGCACATCGGGTAAAGGTTCTTCCCTTTCCCGATAGTGTGAGACTACCCCTTACGGCTACTATTTTATTATGCGGACAGTTTTAATATTTAAGTTTTCATTATCATAGAGAAAGAGAGAGAAAAAGAATGAATGCTTGTACACGTGTACTATTAACATAGATTTCAATTTTTTATTTTACAAGAAACTTTAAAGAGACATTTAAAATTCTCTATTTTCATAGTACATTTTAAGGTTGATTGTGACTTTGTATTTTCCAAGAGCAAATTGTAATGTAATGTACGAATGAACTATTTTTGTAACTGAAAATTTTTGAAAAAATATGATATCAATATCTGCCACACGTCGAGAGTCTGGTCACAGGTTTTTGTGGAGGTTTTTACCCAAGTATGAATATCAGACCTATAATTTTCCTTCACTGCAGATCAATAAATAATAAAATCAATTGAACATAGAGTTTTTCTTATATAGTGATAAATAGAGTGAGCTGAGCGATCTTCTGTTGACGGGACGTGTGCCCTACACGCTGCTGTTGCCCGTCCCGGAAACGGGGCCTGTCCACCGTGACAATTCGCGAAGATCAAGCGTCAGTAGATGTTGCCCTAAAAGGGTGAAATGCATTTAACTAACCTCTGTGACAAGCAGTTGAAAAACGTCAACAACAGCTGCAGCCAATTGAAAATTAACACTGACAGCTTTTTTAATTTTCCCGCCTACTTTCAAGCCAATCGCCAATCAACTTTTTATTTATCTCCCTATCAGTAGTTCAAGTAGATGTCGCCCACTCCGTGATTTTCGCGAATTAATTAATAATTTGTCATGTTATAAATATACTTAAATTATATACTCATTGGGCTGCTTAAAAATGTAGATTTGAATATTAAGAGCGAAGCTCGATGACCAGATATTTAACATCTATAACTTTAAACATTTTCCTCTGAAACTCACTCCAATACTCATACTCTATATTTGAGAAACCAACTATGGGCGTACGGAAAAATCTACTATAGCCGGACATGCTTTTAATCAAAATCATAGAATAAGTATAGACAATGTAAAATTACTTAAAAATGTATCCAATAATAAATTGTTGGACGCATTTGAAAGTATAGAAATAGGCAAATGTAAAACTAGTTTAAACAGAGACAAAGGACCAGTTCCTCTTAGTCCGCTTTTTAGTTTAATCCATTAGGTACGGGCTGATTAGTCACCCTTGGCTGATTAGGTCACCGGGGATGACGGTGCCAGGCATCGCCGGGGGAGGGGGGTTAATCATTTAGTATAAATAACTGTTAGAAATAGTTAGTTGTTTAGCCTATCATAAATTCTTGATGATGCCAACATAGTTGGCGAAACGCGCATAGAGTGTGTTAAAATTGTGTTTTGGTTGAGGGGTCGACGATAGTTTTCAACTTAGTTCTCTTCTCATGGTTGGCTAAACAAGAAGTCCATTATAAAAGTCAACGTATTCTTCCGGAAAGTATTTTATCGTTTTCTCAAAATCTTCAACGTTGGCTTCCATCAGTGGTTTCTTGTCAGTGTATGCTCTACGGTGAGAAAGTTCGAGAACCTCGTCAGATAGCTTTCGCAGCCTAAACTTCAGTGCCATTAGTCTCCCATTGAATTGCTTGCACTCTATCTCTAAACCAACAATTTAGAAGCTTTCCAGCACAAAAAAGAGAAATTAAGTGTATAAATACGAGGAATTGTCACACAGTAAAGTTTTCCGGTACTGCTGTTTTGGTGTTGAGCATCATTGAAAGAGTTGCGCTGGTGTTTATGTTTCTATTTCCATTTCTGTATCTAACAGTCTTCTATCTGACTGCAAATATTGGGTCTGGTAACTGGTGTCTGTCGGGCTAGATGATTTATTGATGCTCGAGTGACCTGGTACCATATTAATTCAACTTTGTTGTAATCAGATAATACCTACAGGTTTTTATGACATTTCAGATAAATTAAAATTGATTCGAGGAGTTTTAAAGTCTTTTTAAAGGCTCGACCTTCTGGCGTTCAATATCTACTGGATCTACCAGATCCTTTTTCAGCTACGGGGTGGATCTTATTTGACTATGATTCTTTAATTAAAATTGTATAATAAAATAATATAATAAAAATAAAATAATCTAAATGCATTG
Source organism: Crepidodera aurea (assembly GCA_949320105.2). Classification (NCBI taxonomy): domain Eukaryota; kingdom Metazoa; phylum Arthropoda; class Insecta; order Coleoptera; family Chrysomelidae; genus Crepidodera; species Crepidodera aurea. The sequence goes on along the minus strand of OX439474.1, from coordinate 70,602,349 downwards.
AAAGATCGGATATAATATACTTAAAAGATTATGGAAAAAAATTACTTAATAAAATACTACAAAACGAGCTTGTTTCATGTGCTTGTAAGAGACGTATCTCTTGTTTAATGATATATTTTAAAGTTTGCATTATTCATTTTCATGTTTGTACATTTTACCTTCTCTTGACATGCCATATTATTTGTGTACAAATGTATGTAATTAAAATTAATTCGGAATTCATTATAAAGAACAACGATAAAAATTATAGATCGTGGGTTAATAATTAAATATAATTTTATTCAAAATGGTACTTTTTATATTTATTGACTAGTGTTATAGGAAAAGCACTCATTTTCATCGATACATTTGAAGACAGGCATATTTTCCTTTGTAAGTGATTAGGAAAATTTTTTTCAGGTTTAAACTTACTAAACATTAATGTCTTCCACATTTCTTTGTATGAGTTATTATTAAACTGAAATATGTTTAAGATTGAGGCTTCAATAATGTCACTTTTGTCGTTTCTAAAAAGTTATTTGTTTGAGTTGCTGTAATGCAATGATGCAGCACTAATTTCTTCCACTTGTTGCAGCACGCTTTTTGAATCCTGTGGTAGTATAGTGTCAAAATGGTTTCAAAAACAAAAAATAACTAAAAATAATTAAATGAAGCTGTCTGGAATAGAGTACTACAGGTGATAAATCTTGGATATGAGTTTGAGCGGAAACAAAAAAGGCAAACTTACTTACTTAGTCTTCAAAATAGATCTAAATTAAAAGCCAAACATTCAAGAAGTGTGAAAAAATCATTTCTCCATGGCCACTACTGAATGTAGTTATTCTGAAAGCACTTGTAATAACAGAAAAGAAACATTCTCGCTCGTGTTATTTATTTAGTTTGAATTGGCCTGAACAAAGATAAGCTGCGTTTTTTGAGGTTTCATTTTATTATAATATTCAATTCCTACTTTCTGTGGCCGTGGAGAAAGAACAGTCTGTTACTCTGTTGGATGAAAATTCGACACTCGTGGTTCCTCCACTCGTATCGAATTTTCATTCCAACCTTGTTACAGAAAATACTATTCCCAGCCAGGAGCTCGAATTTTTGGTGTTCTTCAAATAAGTTGAGAACACCATTACACCAATATTAAATATCAGTGTTCAGTATGTCTCCTCAGAGTATACGTTTTACTGTGTCCGTGGATTTTCATTTTGTGTTTCTATTATGTCTCACCATGTTTTAAATTTTAAGGATTTTAACTCGAAAAGAACAATAGTTTTTTTCTTTAATATACAGTTATAGAGAAGGCCAAAACTTTGAGCTCTTGACTATGTAATCACTTTTTTAAAACACTTTTTGGACCTTTAAATTTCATTCCTATCAAAATGCAGATATCGAGGATTTATCACCTGTCATACTATTTTAGACAGCTTTCGAGTTATTATTATTGTTTTATTTTACAAGTTATTGAGAAATCCTTAGACAACAAACATTCTTCAGTCGGATAATATTATGTTTAAATAAATGTCACAACGTATTCATGTGTAACTGCTGAACTCGATCTTATTCAAGAAGTTTTTTTTAAAAGAATGTACTCTAACAAATTTAAATTCTCATAAACGTTGTTTCATTTTTAAAAGCTGCTTGAAATTTTTCGAAACGTTGAGAGGGGGAGATAACTTTTAAATTCATAATATATTATGGCTCGAAAATTTTCAAACGTTAGAAACTAACTGAAATTAAATAAAGAACGGTTTTGTGATTTCAATTGTTGTAAACTGAAATTAAACTGTCACTGCAAGAAGCTGCTTTTTATTAAACTACTTCGGTCACAACCTTTTCAGAAATCAAATAAAATTCGTTGAGTAATCTCCTCTTGCTAGACCTGGGTCAGTATTGACCTCTTTCCATAAATTTAAATATAAATTCGCGCCCAGAAAATGGAAGTTCTTTATTCAAGGACATTCAGCGGAATTTTGAAAACTTTATAAGCCTGCTCTGCTAGGGATGAATATAAATTATACTCTCCTGGTATTGATGAATTACACTTTGAAGTAGATCGCCACACTGGTTCTAGGGCATTTAGTAACCTTGAAAATACGTTCTTTTAAAAAGGAGTTGAGTCGTAGGAGTGACCTTACAGTCCTACGCGTAGCGTTAGTTGTTCCGTTAAATTTAAACGATAAAAATCTTACATTAAAGTTTGAAAGTTAAACACCATTCCCATGCTGTGCCTTGACAAGAATTTCAGAGTTAAGATACCAGCCAGGGGTGAGTGGAAAAACAATAATTGAGTGGGAGTAGACACGGTGATCTACACTGATGGTTCAAAGATGGACTGCGGTGTAGGTGCAGGTATCTTCTCAGAATCTCTCCAAATTAGCCAATCGTTTAGACTCCCGGATAAATTTAGCGTATTTCAAGCAGTGATCCTAGTGATCCATCTCCGAAGCCAATCCAAGCCACTATCTTGGCACTCAGTGCTGCTACTATATCATCGAAATTAGCTAGCAAATGCTCAGAGGAGCTTGCGATAATTAGTAATCTATATAGCGTGACGTTACTCTAGGTTCCTGGCCATAGGAACATACCGGGGAACGAATGCGCTGATGAATTATCAAGGAGAGGCTCAGCCATGAACGTGGCAATGTCTGAACGGGTTGAACCCTCAATTAATACGATTAAACGAGATATTTATCTACACTTCCTAGCCTTAGCCGACGCTAGATGGAAAGCCTTAACAACATGCAAGAGGATGAGGCAAACGTGGCCCACGTACGTCAAAAGCAAAACGGACCTTTCGAGCTAGGACATAGCTAGAACTACGGCTGTTTACACGGTACACTGGCCAATTAGCGAGCACGCTTCTCGGCTTGGTATTCCGTTTAATCGGTCGTGTCGTAGCTGTGGATATCGTAGCGAAAAATAGACAATTACGCACCTCATCTGTAATTCCCAGCGCTGGCTAGGGCCAGGAATTGCTCTCTCGGGAATTACCTTTCTATCCAGTAAGTGCCCTACGAAAACAGTACATTTCCTGAACACCACGAGTTGGATCTAAAACAACCACGTGATCGTGGTAGCAAAACGGTGCTAAAGCTAATCAGCGAATTGGAGCTCGAGACAGTTGTCTGGAGCTCGCCCCTTGAACTAACCTACCAACCAACCAAGCACCATGAAAGTTAATACGAATAAAAGAAACAATGAAACGTACAAAAATAAACATTAAAAACATTGTTATCCTTTATTTGGGAAAATAGTTCGATAAATAATTTAAATAAAATCGTTAAAAAGTTTCCGCGGTATTAAAAAACAAGGTCTAATTTTTGTGATTTTAGGAGAATCCCATAGGGTTTCGTTTGACCCTAATACCCTCAAATGGTTTGAACATATATTATATAGAAGGTGGAAATCGTAAACGTAAACATTTTTATTTGCGGAGGCCCACAAAAAGTTTTATTCGATAGATAAAAGAAAAAGTGAACAGCATACGGGTAAAAGCAAGAAAAATTCTCATAAAATATTAAAGAAGCGTTGACACAGCGACTATTTTGAGAACAAATAAAGACTTTTATTTTCGTGTTATTAACATACTTTTTATTATACAAAATTTTGTGTAGAGCAGACTTCAAGACTTCCAATTTTTAGACTAATTCGTGATTTTAAAATATGTATACATCCAAATGAAACTAAAATAATTAAAATGGTTCATATTACCAAAAAATAATACTAATAAGAAGAAAATGGAACAACAAGAAACGAGCAAGTATATACTGTTTGGGGAAACTAGAAAAAATGTGAACACGGCATGTTAGTTATACGGCGAAAAATATAAAATATCCTTCACGATGGTTTTCTTCTCGGACATGGTGGCCTAGTTGGTAAGGCGTCTGCCAATTCAGCTTGGTCAGTGTTCGGAGAGAAGGTTCGAATCGCGCCGCATTCAAGAGGAATAAAAGTCAGATAAGACTTTGGCAAGTGCAAAAAGGTATTTGTGTCATACGCAGTTTCATTCACGCCGGTAAACAGGCCGGATGAAATTGGATATCTCGTGGAACTGATAGGGGTTGGTGACACAATTACACACTTGTTAGTCGGTATGACAAAGGCATAGTCCTGGGTTTAAGGTGATTGAGGACCGTTGTTCGGAGCCCACGATAAGCTGTAGGTCCCGTCCAGATTAGCCCTGGTAGCAGAAAAGAGACGTTAAAATTATGCAAGCAACGATGGTTTTCTTAGAAAGTGTAAAGCCGCGTACTGACTTGAGCAAATTTGCTCGCACGAATTGTGTACGCGCGCAAAAGGTGTGCACGCAAATTATATTTCTTCGCGAAAATAATTTGTTTTATCACATTTGTACGCGCAAATTATCGATACAGTAACTATTTGTTTCGGCGACAATTCATTATTGATTTTATTTATTAATTCATTATTCACTAGCGTCTACATCCGATCCCTTTTTCGAGTGTCCACGGTGTTGCCAAATGCCAATACAATATATTTACTTGAAATATTATTTTGATTGGACTATTCCTCATTCTTCTAGTCAATAAACTAATAAAATTGGTAAAACCACGTCCATACTAAGGGTTTTACGCGCACGAAAATTTTTTGATCTTTGCAAAAGAACGACATATACTGGGTACTAACTTGAGCAAATTTGTTCGCACGAACGGTTTGCGCGTAAAGGAACTTTTAGACGGTCAGATCAGTTCTCCGTTCAGTCTCAGTTTAAGTCGAACTGTCAGTTATTTGTATGTATAAATACGAGAAACTGTAAGGAAAACTGTATTTATACATACAAGTAACTGATAGTTTGACTGAAACTGAGACTGAACGGAGAACTGATATGACCGTCTAAAATTTTAAGCTACTTTAAAAATACTCAGGTGAATGCGGCGCCATCTGCCACAAATGTATGTGCGCATACATTTTTTACCCGCACGAAGGTAATCCGGCGGCTTTCGGTCTTTTGCAAAGATCAAAGAGTTTTCATGCGCGTAAAACGCTCAGTGTGGACGTTGTTGAACCAATTTTATTAGTTTTTTAGTTTTACAAGAAATAGTCACTGGATCGACCATTTGCATGTACGAATGTGATGAAACAAATTATTTTCGTGAAGAAATATAATTTACGTGCACATCTTTTGTGCGCGTACACAATTCGTGCGAGCAAATTTGCTCAAGTCCGTACCCGGCTTAAGCAAAACAGAACTACAAATTTGTAAAAAGTGAACAAGTAGGGGTAATTCTATTTACTATGTCGAAATTAATACTAGGTATTTCGATTAAAGAACTTCAAAGTGAAGTAGATGTAAGTAAAGAAAGAGCTACAATGATTCTTAAAAGGCAAATATCTTTCATACCAATGCAATATGAGATCAAGTCGCAAGAAAAAAAATAAATAGGCTATTCAACGTTATAACAGTGTGACACAAAAAATATTTTTTTCAAGCGTATCAAAATATAAATATTACATGTCATATACATTTATTGAGAAGGAGTCTATTATATTAGGCGAAAAAATTTCTGATTACAATAACAAAATTCCATTGAATTTACATTGTCAAAGTGTCTCCATCTATCGCATTCCAGTGTAAACACATTGACTTGTTGAATTGAATTGAAAAAGTTCGCTAATTAAAGAAATGCTGATTGAAAAAGGTCGCAACCAGAAGAAGAGTACCAATGTACTATTATCCCAGAGTTAGCGGAGATTGCCAATGGACCTTTCCATGGACTATGAGGGAACACTGTAATTAAAAAGTATATGTGCTAATATCACTGATAATTTTGTTTTTTGAATTCTCTGATAGCTAATTTTTCCATAATCAGGATAAACATGTGTTTATGACGTCACGTTCATCGAAATTAGATTTGGCATCGAGAGTGCGAGTTGTGCTCAATGCAACCTCGAATTGCAGTTACATCTGAATTGTAGGTTCGTTCGTTTGCTGCACGGAGCAAAATATTGTAAATCTTTTTTCTCTCTTCAGATCTCTTTCCTTACAAATAAAATCACACCAAATCGTTAATGATAATTATAACACTTATAATGCACAATGGACAAGAAATTGTATGTAATGTGTAATGTTATTAAAAACAAAAACGTTAACCTCAAGTCTCATGCAACATACAACTTTTATTACTCTGAGCATACACCTGATAACTGTTCCGTGAGAACTGTGTTTATGATTTGCGGTGTTGCCAATGATCGTTCTTCATGAAAAGGTAGGCCTGTTCAGAAGCTTCGAATGTTTTAGGTAAAGAAAACAGTAGCTAAAATGTGGAATTTTATAGATGAGTCGATCAATTGACAGAGTTCAATTATATATCAATGGTGTATATCAAGCAGTGAGCTTTATTTTTGGGAAGAACAGTGATGCGTGTTTCTGAACGTAGATTATGGAGGGAGGTGTTTCCGATTGACGTTACGTCAAGGGTACACTTTCAAAAGCGATATTTTTTTAAATGAAAAATATATGGTGGCATTCTAAGTGAATTGGACAGTTCATATGAAATACCATCGACTTATATAAGTTTTGGAATTTATTTTTCGTAAATGAAAAGATCCATTGTTTACGCTTGAAAAAAATAGTAGACGCAACACGGCCGAGAAATCATACTAATTGCTTCGCTCAGAGTTCTGCAGCCTCGGCAATTCGCCCTTGCTGCTAACTCTGGGCTCAGCTATAATAAGAGATTTCTCATCCTGTCGCGGATACAACCTACGTGCAAATGTGTGCACGCTCCCTGTGATTATCTGGTCACAAGGCGTGTGGATACATCACCGCAATTATTTCTTCCCTTATTCTAAATGTGGAAAAAATGAATCGGTTCTGCCGGATTTGGCTAAATACCGGACGGGTAAGCGAAATTTGAACTTGATAATTACGGTAATTTACACGCGATCTCAAAGCTAAAAGCAGAAATCACGCAAATCATGTATACCGAGGGTGTATGTTTAGAAATAACGGTCAAGGTTTAAACTTCGATGCCAATAAGTCATGCTGAATTTCCAATGATTTATTTACGGATAAAAAGTTGAAATTGTGATAAAGTCAGTCCTTGATGGTGAGATATACAAATCAACTTATTTTTAGAATTTGTTATGGATTAAAAGGAATTGTATATATTGCGTTAAACACATTAATATATTGAATAATTTATTCGAAAATGAATGGATTTGACGAAACACAGGCTACTATTTTTTCCAATGACTGGTTTTTAAATATGTTCGATTTTGATTGGTAGTACTTGGTCACTTAAGTTCGTTAAATTACGACAAAACTGTTAGTAGCATAATTATCAAGAGTCGAGGCAATGAAGCACTAAAAAGGCCAAAGATAGGAAATTCCAAAAATTATTTATACCATTCCTACCTAATTTCTACCTATTAGAAACCGGAAGTTGCATTGCTGCAGCCAAAAATGCATTTTTTGAGAGGCCTTTTGGCAAATTTAATAACTTTGTAAATAAGAGTCAGAATTGGCCCAAGTCGGGTACCCAGGGGAACACCTGGAGCTCAGGAACGCCGACGAACGTCATCTCCGTGGGACTATCCCGAAATTCATTTGAGGCAGGAGAGAAACACCCCACGGACACCTGGTGCGCCCTAACCTGGACGCGGACGTCATCTTCGATAATTTTCCTGGAAATATCGACAAAAACGAACCGAAAATCGTTATGGGGCGTTTTGTGGGCGCTGAATCTGAATTTCATGTGGAAAACGACCCCCGAACACCTGGTGCGCCCTAACCTGGCCCTGAACGTCATCCCCGAGGTTTTTCCAGACACAATGGAAAAAGACGAACCGAAAATCATTATGGGGGTTTTTCGGGGCGCTTCATCAAAATTTCACGTCGAAAACTACCCTCCCAACACCTGCACCGAAACTTTTATCTCGACATCGATGTCATTCCCATGAATGTCAACTAAACCTGATGTTTTAGAGACCGACTACAATGTACTGCAATAACTGTGTGGAATTGTTGATTCTAGTTAAAATATGTATGGAGGAAAGGAAGAGAATGAATAGAAAGTCAATGTTTATGTAATTGACATTTAAAAACTTTTTATTGAAATCAAATCAAATACAATCCAACCGTTACTTCACCTAATCTCATTAATCAATAACGTCTCCCCATTAGCCATGATCCTAGAAATTCATTTATATAAAATTTAAAGATTAAAAAAATATCATAAATAGAGAATGAAAATGAATGACGTTACAAAAAACCCCACGAAAATTAATTGATTCTTGCGCGAGAAAAGAAAGTATTAAAAATCAGAAGTCCCCAATATTTTCGGTTCGTATTGTGTCTGGAAAACCCTCGGGGATGACGTTGAGGGCCAGGTTAGGGCGCACCAGGTGTCCGTGGGGTGTTCGCCGATGCCATATTTGAATTCAGCGACCCAAAAAACCCCCCGTAACGATTTTCGGTTCGTCTTTTTCAATTGTGCCTGGAAAACCCTCGGGGATGACGTTCAGGGCCAGGTTAGGGGGCACCAGGTATCCGTGGGGTGTTCGCCGATGCCATATTTGAATTCAGCGACCCAAAAAAACCCCGTAACGATTTTCGGTTCGTCTTTTTCAATTGTGTTTAAAAAAATCCTCGGGGATGACGTTCAGGGCCAGGTTAGAGCGCACCAGGTGTTCGGGGGGTCGTTTTCCACATGAAATTCGGATTCAGCGCCCACAAAACGCCCCCATAACGATTTTCGGTTCGTTTTTGTTGATATTTCCAGGAAAATACTCGAAGATGACGTCCGCGTCAAGGTTAGGGCGCACCAGGTGTCCGTGGGGTGTTCGCCGATGGCATATTTGAATTCAGCGACCCAAAAAACCCCCGGGCGCCGAGTTTCTCTCCTTCCTCGCATGAATTTTCGGATAGTCCCACGGAGATGACGTTCGTCGGCGTTCCTGAGCTCCAGGTGTTCGGGGGGTCAATTTGAACATCATAATCGTGATCAGCGACCTCAAAAACCCCTGGGTACCCGACTTGGGCCAATTCTGACTCTTATTTACAAAGTTATTAAACTTGCCAAATGGCCTCTCAAAAAATGCAGCAATGCAACTTCCGGTTTCTAATAGGTAGAAATTAGGTAGGAATGGTATAAATAATTTTTGGAAGCGAATGCAAAAAACCGCATTCCGATCCCTTCTATCCTAAAAGATTTCCTATGCAGGATCATCTTTATACGTAGCAACTGTAATATCGCCTTCGTCATACTGCACCAAAATTAGATTCTTCGGCTGTTTCCTTTTTTTAATGTCTTTCTAACATTCTTTATCTTACCAAGTGTTTCCAACTTTAATTTCTTCCTGACATAAAAATAAATTCATGAAAATATAAAATTTGCTAGCTGGTTTGACTGCTACTCTCTCAATTTAAAATCAATGTCAAATAGTTAATCAATTTTAAATATCAGGGGCATTATCATTTTCTCGCTCTAAATACTTATTCGAAGTTCGAATTCTGTATATTTCAAATGATTTATTTAATTATAAAGGTCACTTTTTCAGGTTTGTTTTACTGTTATCGCAATTTGCAACTTCAACAATATAGTATTTTGTTATTTTTGGAATAGCAGCATGGAGGGAGATATCAGGGCTTCATTGTGAATTTGAAAAATACAAATGTCCATTAATCTAAATATCTGCTTTTTTGAGAATGACATTGTTAAAGAAGAAAAGGCGGAAAAGGGTCGATTTAAATACTAACTACACCATCAATTTTATTTTGCTGGCTTGTTACTTAAAAACATCAAAAACATTTTTTGAAATACACTTTATAAAGAAATTGGTTTGGTTCTATTTATTATTGGCTTTTTGTATTATTCTTACATATTCATGTATTTAAAATATGATCAAACTCATCGTCATCACTATCATTACTATCAATTTTGAACCACTCGAATCCAGTTGGTACTTTTGATGCCTGTTCAATATGTTGGTGGCTTTCCTCTACTGCGTTTCCATTGAGGCAACCCTTTGGTGCATCTTCCATTACTTAAGGGGGTTAAGTACTCTAAAATTTCGAAAAAATAGATTTTTAAAATTTTTTTAAAAAGAGTGGGTCTTCACGAGTATTTTGTCGCAAACCGTAACGCGCTACATTCAAAACTCGCGCCCCCAAAACCTCATTATTTCAAAACATAGTTTTTAGAGCTTCCGTACATCATATCTCAAAAACCGTTCCATAAAATTTTATGAAACTTTTAGGATTTCTTTTGTACTATCCATACCTTCAAAGTGACATTAAATTTATGCGCAGTAATTGTTAGAAAAAAAGTTGGCAGCTTTCAATTGTCAAAAAATAGCTATTTTTTAAAAATGTTACTTTCAAATAGCAAAAAAAAAAATTTTAAAAAAAGAACCTTATGTCACATGGAAACTACAAGTATTTAAATTAGTTTAGCTCTGGGGGCTTTGTTCCAGATTGCTTCATGGCAGCTGTGGAGTGTACGGAGGGCAGAGGTGGATTTCATGCAAGAATTTTTTAACCAGCTGATATATAGGCTCTTATGGGGTCTAATTTTTTTTTTTAATTGTCAAAATCTTCTTGAAAGTTTTATTTAAACTACAGTATTAATTTCAATGTATGATGTTTTTTTAAGCAATCCCACAGACTCCCAAAAAAACAGGTATTTTTGGAGGCTCTAGAGTACTTAACCCCCTTAAGGTGGAATTCAAGGGCGCGTGGAATGGCAATCCTGGGTTGACGGCTGAGATCAAGGTTGATTTACCGACAGACGACGGGACTCAACGCGCCGACCGAAGTACGCCAAGTCTGCCTTAGTCAAAGTGCAGACGAGCAGTAAATTTACTGGACAGTAAATTTTACGAGCTGTCCGTTATATTTATCAGACGACACCAGCAATGCACACGGGTGTTTATACAACGATACTGTTATTAGCTGTACACCATGGACGACGCTGAAATTGTACCGTTTGTATACTTGTGTGCAAAAGTAATTCGAAAAAAAAGGGCGAAAAACCGTAAATGGTGGATACATCCTGTGAATAATGTTAGATATAGTGAAGGTGCCTTCTACTGTTTATTTCCTCGGCTTAGAGAAGATCCAATTAAATTTTTTAATTATTTTCGCATGAGTGAAAGTAGTTTTGATGCTTCATTTTTTTTGTCCTATCCTTTTACTCATCGATTGAAGTGTCCCAAATAAGACGACGCTTTTGCTCCTCTCCAATTAAAATATCCACATCCATCTCGTAAAACAGTAAATTTAACGTCAACCGTCCGTCTGCACTTATCAATTGGCACTAGTGTTTATCTACAGCGTCCAACGTAAATTTTAACGGCCGTTGTAGAGATTCACCAACGACACAAATACGGTCGGTTCCTAAACGTCTACATTTGATTAAATACAATTCAGTGACGGCCGTTCGAACGCAATATTTACTGTCCAGTAAATTTACTGCTCGTCTGCACTTTGCCTTATCCGACGGCGCATGAACTGGTAAGTTTGGCGCGAGGAGTTCCACTCCACGCGCCATTAACTCTCCCATTTAGTCGGACCACGTAACCTGCCAAGTTCCATTTTAGTTTGTTGGTAAAAGATACCTTGGTAAGTAAACGAGTTAGGAATTTAATTTATCCGATTCAATATCTTAATGCCGGTTTCTGCCTTTCGGCTTCGTCAGTTGGGCTTTCGAATCCAATAAATCAAATCCCAAACGCGTAAGTCAATAGATATATCAGGATAAAATTCGCAAACATACTACCATCGATCAACAAAACTGATAAATGAACCCCAGAGGTGACCTTTGACAACTTGGACCAGAATCGGTCAAAAACTTTGCACCCCCAATGTAAATTGGGAGTTTTTTGCTTTGTAAAGTTGTCAAAAGTTACTTAACCCTTTCATTGTGCAAAATGTGCCTAGCGCGTTTTACTATGCTTTGTAGTGGTACCCCCAACGCGCCTATCGCGTTTCGGCTACTTTAGGCTCGATGCAGACGGGCGAGTAGATTCGCGACGAGTACGCAGCGTCCTCGCCGCGAGCTCGTCGTCCCACTATGCACACGGGCGAAGCTTTTCTCGAAGATCGCAACTATGAATCATCAGTATGTTGTCGACTTCAAACATGGATGCATCAAGACGTGTTGCAGTGGCGTACTTTACTTACCATAACTTGTACTATAACTATTAGAAAGAATTTAGGTTAAAAAAACTTGCATCAGTTATCAGTTTTGTATCCAATTATACAAGACGATCCATTATACAAATAGGATACATAAGATTACCAAATTATACACGTTTTGTATCCAATTATACGATCTGGCAGCCCTGAGTACGAACCACCACTGATTAATTTCTAGATGCGAGCACAAGCGGCCTACAGGTACTGCTTAGGCTCGATGCAGACGGGCGAGTTCTATCGCTGCGAGCTCGCCGCGAACTTTTCTCGCGCGAGGTAGCGGACCAAAGAAACAAATGGTGCGATTCACACGTAGGAGAGCTCGCAGCGAACTTGCCGCGATCTCGCGGCGAGAATTCCTCGCCGGCGGTTAAGCAGTACCTGTAGGCCGCTTGTGCTCGCATCTAGAAATTAATCAGTGGTGGTTCGTACTCAGGGCTGCCAGATCGTATAATTGGATACAAAACGTGTATAATTTGGTAATCTTATGTATCCTATTTGTATAATGGATCGTCTTGTATAATTGGATACAAAACTGATAACTGATGCAAGTTTTTTAACCTAAATTCTTTCTAATAGTTATAGTACAAGTTATGGTAAGTAAAGTACGCCACTGCAACACGTCTTGATGCATCCATGTTTGAAGTCGACAACATACTGATGATTCATAGTTGCGATCTTCGAGAAAAGCTTCGCCCGTGTGCATAGTGGGACGACGAGCTCGCGGCGAGAACGCTGCGTACTCGTCGCGAATCTACTCGCCCGTCTGCATCGAGCCTTAACCGCCGGCGAGGAATTCTCGCTGCGAGATCGCGGCGAGTTCGCTGCGAGCTCTCCTACGTGTGAATCGCACCATTTGTTTCTTTGGTCCGCTACCTCGCGCGAGAAAAGTTCGCGGCAAGCTCGCAGCGATAGAACTCGCCCGTCTGCATCGAGCCTTACATTTATTTATCGACTCAGGCACCCAGCAAGTGGCAGTGAAAGGGTTAAGGCTTGATTGATCAGTTTCTCTAATAGATGATAGCACGTTTGCGAAAGATGCCTTAGTGATACCCAAAGCATTTATCTCGTTCCTCTTACGTTACGTGATTTTCGCATTTTTAGTAGTTATTTATGAAACTAGGTCGTCCGTGAGTCAGTTTCGGTAACACGGTTAAGACTCTAAAAACACGCACGGTTTTTTTATGACCAAAAAATCCCTTCCACCATTCTACAAATCCGCATCTGAACCTTTCCATTAACATATCGATTTTTCAACTAGCCATTTCTGCTCTCATTACAGAGAAGAGAGAAAGCCAGTAATTAATAATCTTAAAAAATGATGGTGGCTCGTATCTCGTCTCTACGCCTTGCAGACCCAACTTCGTTGTTCTCATTAAGTTTGCAATTTTCCTGCTCACATTTGTGGCTTAAATGACTGTTATATCTCCTAAATGGCTTTTTTGATACTATTTTCTCCGATTTCAATTTTAAACAATTTTTTGGTGGTGGTTACGTTTTTTGTTAATTTTAAATTAGGGAAAACTCTTTTTTCTACAACTGCTATGAAAAGTAGCGAATTTCTCATAGCTCACTTAATTTCAAAACCATGTATTGCTCAAATCGTGCGGGAATATTTTTCCTCATGGCACTTTGCCCACACCACATACATTTATATGGAGAATCAACAAAAATCGACAAAAACTTAGTAGGCTGCTGTTCAACTTTAAATAGTTGTCATAACTCTCAGATTATAGAAGTTTTTTAAATTCTTAAGGTAGTTTTCATTCGTGCTTTGATAAAAATCGCAATTTCCATTAAATATTATTTTACTAAGACATACCTATTTATAATAAATAATATGGAAACTGACAGTAGTGACGATTTTGATAATACTCCGCCAGAGATATTTTGCCGGTAATTTCAAGAAAAAAGTTTGAATTGGTATACGAAAAATTTATGAAATGGAGAAGAAATACAAAAATAAAATTAAAAAAATTATTTAACTGTTAAGGGGTAGGATACTTGCAGTTTTGCTAACCATAAAAATAAATATTAAGTTATAATACTTGTATCCTTTAAATTTGTGCAGTTGTAGAAAAAGTATAGTGTGCAATACGTGGGGAAAGTACTTTTCTCACTCGGGTGTTTGCGGCACTCGCCCTTCAGGCTCGTGCCACAAACTTCCATACTCGTGAGAAAAGTTGAACTTTCCCCACTTGTTGCACAATATACTATTTTCTACGAGTGTACGCAAAGTAGCTACTTTACGTATTGATTTGTCTGCGCAAAGTAGCACTTTCCCGCACACTTGCACTTTCCCGCATACTTGCAGTACTTTCCCGCACGCCTATTTTAAAGCAAAATGACCATATTATAGACGCGTTTTTCTTATATTTTATAATTTTTTTAGCAATGTACGTATGTAAGAATTGTACTTTATGCAAATATACTTGGTTTTTTATATAAAATATACAAAATAAGAGCAAAATAAAATAATGCAGATTTATGTATAGTTTACATCAACTTTGACGTGTTACTATATTTTTGTGCCGCTACTTTAGAAAATGCTTTTTTCCGATCATTTTTAAGCTTGGAAAGTGCGTCGTTGCCGGTCTAGATCGGAAAATTAACATAACTATTCGGTAAAGTGACATAACTGCAAGGTCCAATTTTTTGCTGATGATACTCAACTGCATCACACTTTTGATGATAATAACACAAACGCAGCACAGGAAGAAGTTAACGCGGATTTAACACGAATAAATACATATTCTGTAAATCACAACTTGCATTTGAATGCTTTTAAATCTAAACTAATTATATTTTCGAATACCAACAGACGTGCATATGTTAAAAGTAATATCTCAATTAAGATTGATGATGAGACAGTCCCAACTGTAAATGTAGCTAGGAGTCTAGGCTTACCTTTAGATGAGAACTTGCGATTTATTGAATATGTAAATAACATCTCTTCTCAGTGTTACTTAATATTGAAATTATTATTTGCCAATAAATATATATTATCGCAAAAAATGAAAAAGTACCTTTGCGAAACTCTAATACTTAGTAAAATATTATATTGCATAGTAATTTATTATCCTTGTTTAGATTTAATCACGGCGAATAGACTGCAAAAAATTCAAAATACTGCCGCTTTATTTATGGCTTGCGTAAGTATGATCACATTTCAACAAATTTTAGGTAACTACAATGGTTAAATATCAACGGTTTATTCAAATATCATCTGCTCTCTTTTGTGCATAATATACTTAAATCTCAAAATCCACCATATTTGTCAACCAAATTAATTTCACGCGATCAGATTCACAATGTAAATATCCGTAGGCAATTTACATTAACAATGCCACAACACACATCTGCTGTTTTTGTTAGAAGTTTACAATGAACTAGACATTGGTCTGAAAAAAACTTCCTCTCGCTCAAGCTTCCAAACAGCAACTAAAAAAACTCCTACTCCAACAGCAAGTCAATTAACAATAATCAATAAATGTTTCCCTAAATGTATTTTAAATGTTTATTAATAATACTTTTATATGTATTATATATTTTTTTTACTATTTTAATTTTTTACATTTTACATTTTTATTTACCTTTTTGTACGAGGAGTTAGATGTAAGAGTAGCCCATGGCTAAATCTCGCTCCGTCATTAAAAATTTGTACATTTTAAAAATTTTCTAATAAAGACGATTTACTATTATTATTAATTAATATCTGGTCACCGAGCTTCGCTCTTAATATTCAAATCTACATTTTTAAGCAGCCCAATGAGTATATAATTTAAGTATATTTATAACATGACAAATTATTAATTAATTCGCGAAAATCACGGAGTGGGCGACATCTACTTGAACTACTGAAAGGGACATAAATAAAAAGTTGATTGGCGATTGGCTTGAAAGTAGGCGGGAAAATTAAAAAAGCTGTCAGTGTTAATTTTCAATTGGCTGCAGCTGTTGTTGACGTTTATCAACTGCTTGTCACAGAAGTTAGTTAAATGCATTAAAGTTGCCTAGTTTCTGGGGATTTCACCCTTTTAGAGGGCAACATCTACTGACGCTTGATCTTCGCGAATAGTCACGGCGGACAGGCCCCGTTTCCGGGACGGACAATAGCAGCGTGTAGGGCACAGGTCCCGTCAACAGAAGATCGCTCAGCTCACTCTATTTATCACTATATAAGAAAAACTCTATGTTCAATTGATTTTATTATTTATTGATCTGCAGTGAAGGAAAATTATAGGTCTGATATTCATACTTGGGTAAAAACCTCCACAAAACCTGTGACCAGACTCTCGACGTGTGGCAGATATTGATATCATATTTTTTCAAAAATTTTCAGTTACAAAAATACTTCATTCGTACATTACATTACAATTTGTTCTCGGAAAATACAAAGTCACAATCAACCTTAAAATGTACTATGAAAATAGAGAATTTTAAATGTCTCTTTAAAGTTTCTTGTAAAATAAAAAATTGAAATCTATGTTAATAGTTCACGTGTACAAGCATTCATTCTTTTTCTCTCTCTCTCTCTCTCGCTCTCTATGATAATGAAAACTTAAATATTAAAATTGTCCGCATAATAAAATAGTAGCCGTAAGGGGTAGTCTCACACTATCGGGGAAGGGAAGAACCTTTACCCGATGTGCATAAAGCATTTCCACCCGCCAAAAAAAAAAAGATTAGCTTTAGGTTAGGTTAGATCTTTGTAATAAATAAAGAAAAGTACGATACGTGTGACATTTTGACATTTGTTACATTCTGACAGGTGTCATATTTTGACATTTGTTCATTTTGAGATTTGTTCATTTTGACAGTTGTTACATTCTGACACGTATCACATTTTAACAGTTGTCACGTTTTTACAGGTGTCACATTTTGACAAGTGTCCAACAGTGTTACTCAACGTTCCTATAAATATTTACCTAAACCCATGATTTCTGAAATTGAATTGGCAACGTTGTATTTTCAACTTTGAATTTATGAGATGGCTGTCATGTGACAAGCAAATTATTTATGTCCGTCAAATGAACCCTTCCTTTTTTATATAAAGCGGCAAATTTAAAATTGAATTCTTTCAGATTAAAACGCCAGAAATTAAATAAAGTCAAATCTTTTTACTACTATACTATACAGAAGAAAGGAGTGCAGTATTTAATTTGCAGAACGTAGTACAGATTCAAGAGGTAGACATTTTATTTTTACCTCATCCTTCAATGCTTATTTGTAGTTAAAATTTAAATTTTAATACATCTGATCGGCCTAATATAGTTTTTGTCTAGATAAACCTGTTCTTTTGACAGATAAGTCAGACTTTATTTATTCATAGGCGTATCGTATGTATTTTAATTGATTCAGAATTTTGTATTAATATATATTTCAAAATGGCTTCATTCTAAAAATATTATCAGTCCTCCTAAATCCTTGAAGGCAGAATTATTAGTAATAGCAAGGCAACATAAAAACAAATTCAAAAAATATATTATAGATGAGATGGCCAGAGAAAAAGGAATTAAAATTCTCAGATTGCCTCTGTACCACACAGAGTTAAATTCCATTGAACTGATCTGGTCACAATTATTAAAAGGTTATGTTTCTCAAAACAATAAAACATTTAAATTTCCTGATGTGCGAAATTTGTTTTTAAAGGCAGTTTCAGATGTAAATAGAGAACATTCTGGAAATGGAAAATTCGTTTAGGAAAGTTGATATATCAATGGATAATTTAATAGAACCTATAATAATAAACCTCAGAAAAGACAATTATAGTGATACCAGTAGTTTTAGTGAAGACAGTGACTTTTATAGATAGTTCTTGAACTAACTTTTTTTTAATCTTTGAGTTTAGGTAAGTACTGAAGCGTTACTTTTAATGCCAAGAGATTAAAAAAAGTTTAATCCCAACATATAATCCTCCTTGTTATTTATTGGTTAAATTTAATTCGTTCAATGTTAAAGTGTCAGATGCATAAGGTTTATTTTTATTTTTTATAAATAATATAATTTCAAAATTTAATCTACGAAGTGCGTATATATATTTTATATGCTGTGACCTTATTTATATTATATAAACTTATTTTGCAAAGTACGCCTATGGAATGTGACGTTATATCCCCACTTTTACTGTACTCATCTATCCTTTATAGTATATATTACTATAGAAACAAGTTATTATTATGTGCCGTTGCTAGGAAATAAAACTAAAAGCTTAACTTTTCTTGTAAATATCTCGGAAGATCGAATTTTCACAGTCTACCCTGAAAGTTTCAATGAATTCTGACCAGTGGATTTCGAGATCCTCTGGACACACATACATACATACATACATACATACAAACCTTGCTCGTTTAATAGTATTTGATTGAGGACGGTGGTTCGGAGCCCACGATAAGCAGTAGGTCCCGTCCAGATTAGCCCTGGTTGCAGAAAGGAGACGTTAAAATTAAGCAAAAAAAAAGTGAGGAATCTACCATAGTTCTATGTATAATTACTTAAGAACCACCCTTTTTATACAAAAAGGGGACTGAACTGATTTGTACTCCTAATATAAGAAAAAACGCAGAGAGAAACTAATAAATAAATAAAAAAATAAAAAATCCGATACAGGGAGTATCATTTTGTCAAATAAATATTTTTGTGAGATAAGCATTTTCTTATGTTATTATTATGAAAACTTGTCTAGTGTATTTGCTATCAAACAAGAACTTCGAGAATATGTATAAGGTAATGTTAGGACTTTAGGACTATGAAAAAGGTCTAATGAAAGACGAGGAGAAGCATTAATAAAATTTTCTGCCCTATAAAACCATACTGAAGTTTCACAAGGTTCTATGGGTTTGACGACAACACTATTATTTTAATTGATATTAATAACATTTTATGATATATAAAACCACTCTTGAGTTCCACAGGGGTAGACTTTGGGTCCAATTAACAATAAAAACATTGTATGTATTTCAAAACACTCCTAGACTTCTACTGTATGCAATTTTTATAGTCTGACCTAATTGGAATTTTAATTTAGTTAGTTTGAAAAATATTTCTTCGTACATGATTTGTTTTCCTTTTTATTTATTCGAATTTACAATTTACTTACAATAAAATTAGTATCACTTATTTTCCACAAAAAAATACGTTTTAGTAGCCAGAATATATCTGAAAAAGTATCACTTGGATAATATCCAATATTCATTGACGAAATATATTACGACGTATGAAATCCCTATATAGAATAAGAAGGCAGAAATATATTTCATGTGAGAATATCGGTAGAGAACGACGCAACAAAGCAAAATTGAAGGATTTTAGTTGTACGATTTTATGATCAACCCTACTGACGTTTTTTGTTATTTTTTTTGTATTATCACAGTTTTTGATACCTTGAATATTTTCGTCTTGCTTTCTCAAATTGTTTTTCTCATATCTTTCACACTTTTACAGTTACCTACTCAAATTGCCAGTGCAAGTAGCATCCTAATAGCTGGTTAGTAAAGCACATGCTTAAGTCGATTGATGTGCACAATCTAATCTTGATCTGAATTTTTCTTTGTAAACTTCTTTTCACCTTTTTTTCATCAGGAAACGTAGAACCTGCCCCGATTAAGTAATAAGTCGCGATTTATTCATCGAAGGAAGCAGGGTTGGTTGTAGGAAAAGATTTAGGATTTTCTAAGTTTTCCGGATTTGAGGCCTAGATGACTTAACTAGCCAGAGTTTAAAGATTCATTAAAAATTATATGAAGGGGTCTAGAAAGTAAATGCACAGTTTTTTAAGAGAATTGTATGAATGTGGTAGATATCGGATATGAGCACATTATGACTTACGATATTAATGTTATTAAAAGACGGGTTTTTATAGTATTCAGGTTGGTTTTGAGAATAAACAGGGCTAAAATATTGAGCAAACATATCGGCCGCCTTGACATCCATTTCAGTATACTCATTATCAAGATTGAGATTTGAGGGAATGGTAGATGAATTGAAGGAAGAAAATGCAAAAAACGACCCCAAATGAAGAAGAAAAATGTTCTTTCACCAACATAATGCACCGTATCACAAATCGACCCCAACCTTGGCAAAATTGCACGAATTGCACTTTAAATTACTTCCTCATCCACGGCATTTGGCAATTTGGATCTATCGTAATAGACATTTATATTTGTTTCTATTTGTGAGTTTGGTTCTCATTTATAATTAATATTTATTTATTTTTCTGCATTTCGTGTCCAGGACGAACGAGATTAAGAAATTCGTCAAAACTTTTTTTTTCTATCTTTTCAGACTTAAAAGACGGCTAATTATATTAAAACCGGTCCTATACCAGTAAATGTATCCACGCTGGCGCTATTATAAACGCAGGAAGCTTGGTTTTTGATAGGCGGCTTTGGGCGGGTGTCGGGTTAAGCCGCGTCAGGGCAACCTGGATTAGTTAATCTGTTCTCTTGACAGTTGACGCACGGGCTTGTTGCCGCCGCACCGCCGTCTAGTTTTTCACCTTCGGCTGTGACGGAAGCTTGAATTATTCATGCACTTCCGGTGTATTTGGCTTTATTTTTACTGTGACATGACTTTATTTGTGCAAGAAACAAAGAGCTAGAGGAATGAATAATAGAATGTAGAGGTAGAGACACGTTCCTAGTTGGGGATAGGATGCGAGGAATACAAATATGCATTTTTGCCTGTTCAAGGTTTTATAGTTTGAGAAGTTTTTTCTTTTTACCGTTTATCTCTCTATTAGCTTAAAAAGAGGCATACCAAGTCTTTTAGAAAATGTATATAAAATTGTTGACTAACAAACAAATTAAATATTTTACAGGAAAGTGTTGTAATGACTAATTTGTATTACCACGTGCCCTATGGGTTTTGTTATAAATTACCATTTTATTTTCTGTATACCTTAATAGCCATAAAATTTGTGAGAAATAAAAATGAGTGGTTCCAAAGAAAGTTGCGGATGGGAATGATAAAATTAAAAATTATGGATTTTCTAAAATAACTTTAATTAAAATTAAACTAGTCAAAAAAAAAAGTTCTTTAGGTATACAAGTTTTTCATAAGTGATAACACACACAGACAGAACTTTTGAATGGGAAATTAGGATTTCGAAACTCATGGATTTTGTTCTAGAAGAGTTTTTGCTAGAACGTTACATAAACACAGCATTATAATTTTCGAAAATAGTTGTCTCTAGATGGGAATACCATTTTAAAATTCAAACATTTACCTTTTCCACCCATCAATAGAATCTTTTCTTTTTATAATTTTTGACCATATATATAATGACTTTTTTTTCTGTGATTCGTAATTCCGTTTGAAAGCGACTTTATTGGGTTGTTTTCTGTGAAAGGTTGTCGAGAGGAAACAATGACAGTTCGTTCCACTCAGATAATGGAAAGAATGGAACGAATCTGATCGGCCAAAGGACTTTATTACCTTTTATTCCATAGACACTGCTCGAATTGTTTTTCCAATGTCTGAAATAAAAGTCGTCCCGGAATAAAAAGAATGTTTAATACAGATCACAGTACTGAGATTTTTGAAAGAAATGAAAGAAAATAACACTGTCCCTGAGCATCAAATGCAAATATTTTGGATGAAATAATTAAAATTTTATATGATGTACGAAATTTAAAATTTAGAATAAAGTGGGAAATATAAATTCGTTATTTTCGATTTAAATTAAATTAAATTAAAATTAGATTAGAAAGGGAATGTGAGATCAAATCCTCTTCCACCTTAACTTTTAAAGATATATTGAGGTTATCCCATTATCTCATTTAGAGTCAAGCTTAGCCTGTACGCCTCTATATAGTTGGAAACTTACGTATTTCTGGAGGAGCCTGTATAATCGGATTTTTCAAAAAAAATATGTATATTATCTATATTATCTTTGTAGAATTTCGATCAAAATTTTAAAATTATAATTTCCATAAGCACGAAATCATCGTCCTTTTCTTTCTTCCTCTCCTTCTTCTCTTCCTTACTTTCTCACTTCCTTTCTTTGCCTCTTTCTCTCTTCCCCTCTCAAGGCCGTAGCCAGAAAACAATTTCGGGGGGGGGGTTTGGTTTGGTGAGCCAGTCCCAAGTAGCATTCTTCGTGGACGGAACGTGGCGCCACGACATTAGAAACTTAAGTGTATTGCCAAAGTATTTGCCACGTAATAGAAACGGTTCTATAACGTGGCGGTGACTAAAACGAGGAACACTGTCTTGGTGGCAGCTACGTGGTGGTGTGGTGGTCGACACTAAACACAAAAATTTGTTCACTGGGCATGTATTTTTGATTTGTAGCTCGTTCTTTGTCCTTCATATTATTTCTTCCATTTTCCTTGCTTTTTCTCTAACATAAGTAGGTACGTACTGAATAATAATTAGGTATAATTATTATATTATTATGGAAATACAAGAATATTGGTTTAACAATACTAAATAAAAGGAAAAAGTTGGAGCTATTGAAAATTTACTGTCAAATATGGGTGTTGTGGCTCGAAATATGGACACGCGTCATTGAAATACTTCATAATTTAAGAAAAAAGTAAAAATCGGTAATTTTTTCATCATAGAAATTAAATAATTAATTGGATGCTTCAAACTGTGTTTTTTATCAATCTTTGTTATTAAAATTATTAATTATGTATGGAAATGTAGTAAATTTGAAGGTATTGACGAAAAAAAGTTTTTTAAATAGTGCGTTTATTTTTCTCATCATGGCGATCTCAAAAATGGCTGCAAATGTCTGCGTTTAGAAAATAAAACTTTAAAGTGATTTTTGTGTGGCAAAAACGTGGCGAGAATTACTGCAATCATATAATCAAGTGCCGCCACTTTAAAGGTAGATGAATCGTTCCCAAAACGACACTAAAATATCACGCCCACTTTAAGATCACTGCCACTTGTAGGTGGTATTTAAGTGATATGGTTTGGTGGCCTTAACTATTATTTTCCACTTTAATGTTTCTGCAACTTTGAGGTAGTCTCGCTTAGTTGTTATAACATTTCAAACACCTTTAGTGGCACCAAAATACAGGGTGACCCATATTTTAACTGCAAATATCTCGGAACTCAGAAACGATGGGGAGGTGCGGTTTTCACTGAACAGTTTCTTTTTATATAAAGTATGAATGTTTATTTAGTAAAATCTTATATAGGGTGTTTTAAAAAAACGTTCTTTTTAAAATGCAAATAACGTCGATTTTTTTAACGACACACCCTATATATTTTTATTCTATCTAAAAGGTGAACTCTTTCCCTTTCCGAAAATGTATAATATGTTGAAGTTTAGATGAAAAATAAGTGAGTTATTTGATTTTTAAGGATAGGCATTTATGTAGACATCTACCATTAGATAATTTATATGTTAATTTTTAATAAAATTTGGTATACATTTTCAAGTTTGTTTTGTTATTTTCTATAATTATTTAATTACCAGAAATCCGATAAACTATTAAGTGGCTCACAGCGGTGAACTTTACGTGACTACCACTAGGCATAAATAAAATTAAGTATAATAGCCACCCAATCGAAGTTGCGATATCAGTTTCTGTCACTATAATGCTACTTGGGGTAGAAAAACATACTACTTAGTACTTACTAAAGAAATATGTTTTTTTTCAGTTCGGGGGGGATCAATCCCCCTTTATCCCCCCTGGCTACGGCCTTGTCCCCTCTTCCTCTATTTTTGTCTTTCTTTCTCTTTTCCCCTCTTCTTCTCTTCCTCTTTTCCCCGCTTTCTCACTTCCTCTGTTCCCTTTTTCCCTCCTTTCTTTCTCTATTCTTCTCTATATCTCTTCCTTTCTTCGTTTCTTCCTTTTTCCACCCTTATTATCTTCTTTTATACCTTTTTCTCTTTTATTATCTTCCTCTCGTCCTTGATTCCCCTCCTTTTCACTCTTTTTTATTTTCTTCATAACTTCCAGTCTTCATTTTTTGCTTTTCTTCCTCTTTTTCCTCTTCTTCCTCTTCTTCCTCTTTTTCTTCTTCTTCCTCTTCTTTCTCTTATTCTTCTTCATTATCTTCTTCCTCTTTTAACTTAAAAAACTAATATAATGAAAAATAAATATTGTAGGTACGATCCGAGTATATGGAAGATATGGTTACCGATCAATTTTTATTAATCATGAGCAAGCCAAGTGCATGGGCGCCGTTACAAAAAATGTCAGGGGGGGCACATTTTTCAAATCAAAGTATTGCATTAAATTGAAATGAAGATCCTGTTTGTTGCGAGTCACTGTTATTAGATACTTCAGCAAATTTATAGTGGAGTGAATGCCGTTTTTGGCACATATCTCGCGAAGCTCCAGCCCAAATTTATTGAAAAATTTGACTTATAAAATTCTAATTTCACTCCACTATTACTTTATCGCGTCTCGACTAATAAATCTAAAATCCAGGAAGGGGGCATCCGCCCCCCTTGCCCTTGTGTAACGGCGCCCTTGGCCAAGTGTCCTATTAAAAATCAAATTTTGCTGTAATTTCCTAGCAATTCGCTACGAGTTTATGTATGATATAAATAAAAATTTTGTGTACTTATACTTAAAACTTTCTAGACGTAATATTTGATGAGAAACTGAAAGTGGTTCCGTGTGTTTTCTGCACGAAATACGTCTTTTTGTGCGTTTTGGAGCAATAAAAAAATTTTAAATTTTTTTTTCCAATTTTTTTGGTTGGGGTAGGACATATCTGACCTGCCCCCCCTCCATATAGTAGTGGAGAGTATAGCGATAAGAACAACCTACAGAATGACCAGAGAAGGATCAACTAAACGCAAATTTCGACTCCTTCCTGGAAATCATCAAACCTGGGACATGCCCCAAGATGAGATGACAAATAAGTTTAGCTTTGTGAAAGAATTTAACACAAAGCTAAGTAACAAAAGCGAATGGGACAAAGATACCATCCCAAAACTCAAGAGAAGTGCCATTAAATGGTACACAGATGGTTCTAGAACAACAGAAGGAACAAGAATAGGAGTATATGGGCCTGGAACCAAATATTCTGAAAGTTTAGGCAAATCTCCGAGCATTTTCCAAGCTGAAATATACGCCATCGGAAAATGTGTCCAGTTCAACATAGAAAGAAATTTTCGCAGACAAGAGATCATCATCATCATGTCAGACAGCCAAGCAGCCATTAATGCTTTGAACTCCCACGAAATCAACTCCCAGATGGTTTGGGAGTGCCTAGAGAATCTAAACGAACTAGGCAAGAATAACACTATTACCCTCCTATGGGTTCCGGGACACACTGGAGTGGAGGGTAATGAAATAGCAGACGTACTCGCAAAAAAAGGGGCTGAAACACCATTTCTGGGACCTGAACCCTTCTGCGGAATAAGCACCAGTATAATACTTGATGAACTTGGAAAAGAAGTAAATAACAAAATATCCCAATACTGGATAGGACTACAAGGAATGAGGCAGGCCAAGACACTACTGGGAAACTATAACCAGAAGAGATCTGACGACTGCGTCAATAAAAGTAAAAATAAGCTCAGAATACTAACGGGTATCCTAACAGGGCACTGCCGGCTGAGAGGCCATCTAAAGAAACTCGGATTAGTAGACAAAGAAGAATGCAGATTCTGCGAGGAAGAGGAGGAAACCTCTATCCACATTCTCTCAGAATGCATTACCCTGCAAAATCCAAGGGTACGATACCTCGGAGAATATCAAACAGAAGAGGAAGATCTACCTAACCTGAAGCCTACCGACATCCTGAACTTTTTGAAAGCAATAGGACTGGAGGAAATGCTCTAATCGTTAAGACATCCTCAACGATTGGGCAGCAGTAGGGGGCACAATAGATCTTATAGGTCGTAGTGTATCGACACCCCCATCACAGATAGATAGATAGATAGATCTGACCTGACCCAAACTCAATATGTGTCATCCCTGTATCAGCCTCAATCAGGATCTATCTCGTCCCGATCTGTTCCTCTCACAGACAAAATTCCGTAAAACCCATTTTGTTCGTGGTAATCAAGCCAAATAACGATTAATGAACGCAATATAGTAGTTTATGATGTAAGGACGAGAAGTGTTACTTTTTCCGACGATTATGGAGTTTGCCGGCTGAGACGAAAAGTCTTTGCGGACGAAAAATGCTTGCCTTCAAAAATGGTCGATTTTTCTTTCGGAAATTGGTACGTTTTTGTAGCGGTCGACGAAAAAATGTAATATGCGCCTCGGCGAAAAGCTGTCTAGCCTCGGCTATCAATTTGCAGACTCGACTGTAATAGACAGTTTTTCGTCCTTGGCACATAAATAACTATTTTGAACTTCTTACACGATTACATTACTTTTCCTCTACGATATAGTGGACGGCGGAAAAATAAAAACAGAAATCGTGGCTAAAATAAAAGATTTAAATATAAAATACATAATCACCTACCAACAAAATATCTTTTATTTGTTGTAATAAGCGAAATGATACGGATAAGCCGTTTCACATACATTCCATCATTTTAATCATTAATTAAAATTATTCTATAATCGTAAATAAGGATATGAACAGTTAGTGGCTGTGAGATCAGCGTTATTATTACTTAGTGTATACATATTGTGGATTGTTCCGTGAAATGACATTTTCCATAATCCAGATAGAACTACCAGTCAGTCCATTACTCGGTTATATTAATACTTTAGTAGGACAGGACGATAGTCATGGACTGAAATACATCCATTAAGTGAGTTATTGCGTTTTATGGGGTATGAATCAGAGACGGTTCTAAGGGTTGGGAAATCCCTTGTATGCTTTATTTTTAACAAGAGAGTAGATTTTGTTCGTTCGGGGTGTTTTTATTTTATTTTCTGTTTTCGAGCCTTGCAATTTTTTTGTCATTTTGAACATGTCACTAAGTTTTAATTAAGATACATTTTTAGTATAGGCCAGCCCCGCATCGGCTGGCGCGACGCGAGCGCCGCTCTACCGGCCGGGAAAAACAATAATTGATTGACGATTTAAATCTTAAAGCTTAAGTTTAATTGAAAAACTCGCTTATTTATTGATATTAACCGTCTAAAATGTCGGTTTTGCTAAGATGTGGGTTCAAGCCAGTAAATTTAAGAATTTTTCGAAATAAAAGCCTCACTAAAGGCAAGAAACTCGTCGAAAGCTATTATGTTTCCGGCGTGTACGAGTTAAAAACTGATGGATCACCTGAGATTATAGGAACTCTTTTGCGCTAAGCGCTAAACACCAAAACGAAAACAAACTTTTACAAGCCGACAATCGAGCTATGTATATAATTATTGTATAAGTTCTAATAACAAATAAGGACATTTAAAGAAACGTAAACGTCACTGATCTTGCAAGTACACAGGGTCGCATTAAGGGTGTTATAAAAATAAGGATGTAATCGATTTCATAAAAAAATATAATTTTTGATTTTTTAATAATACTATTTTCTTTGTAATATGTACAGCGTGTTTACTTCAGTTACACCATATAGAAAACTTTTTTTAAATTAATTTCACGAAAAAAAGTTACTCTTTATAAAATGTTCTGCATCGTGTAAAACCAATGATGAAGTAATAAAGGCTCGTCCATACTCATCCGAATAAACGCAATTTTCAAATAGGAAAAAACCGCCACATCGTTACAACTGAAAAAATTCATGTTAACATTGATAAGATGAAGTTCAAGGAAGAGAATCATTTTTCTATTGTGTAATGTATTCTATGGATAAGCTGTAACATATAACGATGTGGCGGTTTTATTCCTTTTTGAAAAGTTGCGTTTATTCGGATGAGTATGGACGAGCCTTAACACATTTAACATTTCTATAATAAATGTATCATTTAAAAAAAATCATATAGTTGATTGATTTTAGGTTGATCATGACAGAAACGCTTTGGATACAAAGTGCACTTGCAAAGGAGGAAGAGGATTCTGCAAGCATACAACAGCGGTCTGTATCTACGTCAATGAAGAGAACAACAATGCAGTTGCAGGTGTCTCAGAATGGAAGAGAAGTGGCAAATCTATGGCCATCAAAAATAAATCAAAAAGAGGTAGTGAGACCTACGGGTGTAATGTTTCTACTGATCACTTGTTGGAAAATGATATGCTAAGCAACATAGTGTTAGCAGAGGAAAGATGCAGAGTGGGAAAAGAAGCTAGACTGATAGAAGAGAGACGAAAAGAAGACATTTTATTAACGTTATTGAAAAATTTATAAGATTTGCAAAGTGTTAATGCCAAACACTACTATTATTTCATCATGGGTTTTACACCATGCAGAACTTTATAAAGAGTAAATTTTTTTCGTAAAACTAATAATATAATACATATTACAATGAGAATAGAATTTAAAGTATTATTAAAAAATTATATTTTTTCATAAAATCGATTACATACTTATTTTTATAACACCCATAATGCGACCCTGTGTACTAGAACTGTCACTTTTCTTTATCTTGGAAATATACCACACAATTTTTGCCGGACCCGGTCGCCCAGATGTCGCGGCGGGAGATGTGGGGTTGGCGTATATTATTCTCAATTGAAGACCAACATTTTGTTTGCCACTATAGGATTTTTAACTGAAAATGTTGTTGAAGTCTCACGTTTTCGGTAACCTTGTTTTCACAACAGTTTCCACCGCATAGAGTGGAAGATTTGAATGGAGACGTCCAGTTTTCTCGAAAACGACTATCCAGAAATGTACAGGGTGGCCAAATAAGAATGCGAGGTACTGTATCTTGGAAACCATCCATCGTAGAGGCTTGCGGAAAAAAAAGTCATTACTAAAACGACCAAGAGAAAAACCTTTAAAATATTTTCAAGTTTCTGAAATGGCCGCTAGGGGGCGTAACTGCGATCTTGAAGCTAAGAAAGTGATCTTTCTGCGAATTCCGCTATATTAACCTACCAAAAAAATACCTGATCTTTAAAGTAGAGGATAATCTGAACCTTTTTTGTTTAACAATTTTTGCTATATCTCTAAAAATAAAGTGGTGGGGGGTATTCAAAGGTTTCAGTAAAAAACACCCTGTATATTCGAAACGGCTGAGCCGATTGTAACAAACTTGGGCTACAAATGCTATAATATTTGAAGTTTTGTTAGTTTCAGATGTCGCCGCTAGAGGGCTTTTTTCGACATCTCGTCAGAAATGGTTAATTTTCTCAAAAAAATTAAACGCATTGGTATGATTTCTTTTTCACGAAAAAGTAGCTAAATGATGCCTAAACAAGCTCCCGAAAACCGCATCTCGATATCTTGTTCCTAACCTAAAATTTAGCCCAAAGAAAATTTTATACGGAAATATTTTTTAAACTAATTAATTCCTTTTATTATGTTGTGGCCCTAAAAAGGACCGATTTAAAAAAGAAAAGTTTTTAGTGCCCCCGTAAATGCTCTAAATCAGGCATGTCAAACTCATATGATATTGCGGGCCTCATGATCTACTTTGTACTAAGTTGGGGGCCGCATGTTTTTACTGTTCAAAAAATTAATAAAATACGGTTGTTAGAATGATTATATTAAGTATTTATTAGACTAAATGTTTTAACTAACTAAACCAAGAAATATTTTAAATTTTATTGTATGTTATTACATACATAGACATTTCATGTTATTTTTTACACCGAAACTATGAATATTCTATATTTAAAAAAAAACTAAAATAAAAGTTATAATAAACAAAATCACAGTTTAATAAGTACTACTTTTTAGAAGATATTTGACATCGTTTGTTGCAAAGCAAGTCATCAATATTTGGTTGAATATCTTGAGCTGATGCAATTTTTAAAATTGATGATAAATGTTGATCGGTTAATCTTGACCTCTCTGAACTTTTATTATTTTTCATTACAGAAAATAGTTGCTCGCATAAATAAGTGCTTCCGAACATAGCGATTATACGGGTAACAAACGATAACATTTTAGGAAACCGATCTACAGATAAATATGTATAAAATTCTGGAATTCCAACTTCCACATATTTTTCCTTCAGCAAAGAATCACATTGGATATCAATTAATTCCATTTGTAAGTTTTCATCAACAATTTCAATATCGATAGATAGTGGTGAAGAAAAAAGACGAAATTGTATTTCACAGCTTTTAAAATCAGAAAATCTTCGATTGAATTCTGTTTCTAACAATTTAATTTGGTGAGCATATTCTGCAAATTTTAATTTAGGTGATTTAAGCAATAGATATTGGCAGCTTTCAAAGTGAGACAAGTTTTCTTTTTCTATTTGTTTTCGCCAAAGTAATAATTTTTTTTTGAAAGCGTTAATATTATCAAATAGCATTGTAACAACATTATTTTTGCCTTGAAGCTTAAGATTAAGTTGATTAAGATGACTTGTAATATTAACTGAGAAAGCCAAGTCCTTTATCCATTGTTCATCTTTTAATTCGGCACATTCATAACTTTTTGTTTCTAAAAAAAATATGATTTCGTCCAGCAATTTAAAGAATCGTTTTAACACTTTATGACTCGAAAGCCATCGAACTTCAGTATAATATGGTACTTCGGTGTATTCACATTGTATATCTTCCAAAAATGAAGCAAATTGACGATGATTAAGTGCATGTGCTCGAATATAATTCACAATTTTGGTGACTTTTTTTAAAACATGTCCGATATTTAAAACTTTGGAGCACAGTACTTGCTGGTGAATAATACAATGAAAATGTTCAAAATTATTAATACCACGCTGTTTGCATGCTTCTTTAAATCTTGCAACAACTCCTTTAGTATTACCGGTCATGCTAGGTGTACCATCAGTTGCAAGACAAACCAACTTTTCCAATGGTAACTTATACCTCTTCAAAACTTCCATAACAGTATCAAAAAAATCAGCTCCGGTAGTTGTATCATGCATAGGAATGACTTCCAAAAGTTCTTCACTTACTTTTAAATTAATATCGCATCCGCGAATAAAAACGGCCAGCTGGGCGATATTTCGAATATCTGTACTTTCGTCAATTGCAACAGAGTAAGCTTGAAATGTTGATATTATTGAGCTATGCTGATTTCTCAAATTATCGGCTATTTCATCAACTCTGTTAGCTACAGTATTTCGACTTAAACTTATATTTTTAAAATTTTTTATTTGTGCTGGACTTAATACTTCCGCCGCTTTAATTAAACATTCACTAATAAATTCCCCTTCAGTGAATGGTTTCGATCTGCTAGCGATTAAATGTGATAATATATAACTAACTTTTACAGCAGCTGTACTGTCTTCAACAGATTTAGTGAATACACTTTGTTGTTTTTGAAGAATTGATTTCAATCCCGATAATTTGTCTTCACGAAATTTTGCAACGTATTGGTCATAGTTTGTTTTATGATTTGCGTCATAGTGCCTTTTAAGATTATATTCCTTAGCAACTGAAATAGAGTTATTACATATTAGACATATTTTATTCTTGATTTGGACACAAAAATATTGCAGTTCCCATTTTTTTTGAAAAATACGATGTTCTTCTTCAATCGATTTTTCTTACTCATTGTTCTTGAAGTTTGATTATATTTTTATTTAATAACTTTTTAATTTAATATGAATAAAAACCAAAATCCACGTTAGAGTTCAAAATATTCGCCAACACTGCACTTTGTCACGACTTGTACAAACATGTGTCGTGTGTCGGATTAGATTGCATCTCCGTTCGGCTTCGTCCGCCTCTTTTCGATTGGCGCCTTGCGCCAGCGCACAGCGTCACAAGTATTCATGCAACCACAAGCGTCAACCAAAAAGTTCGAACTTTCCAACTACAAGCGCCAAAGTTTGATATTAACTAATTGTAAGTAGAGACACGTTCGAATAAACACTTATAATTAAGTTAAATTGCACTGCAACTGCATTAAATTGAACTGCATACAAATAAAAACAAAATTTACTTATAAATAATAAATTCACATATATTTTATCACAAAAAATGCAAAACGTCTCGGAGGGCCGCAACTTAAGTATTGGCGGGCCGCGAGTTTGACATGCCTGCTCTAAATGCTGATCATCACGCTCTATGCATTGCTGAAGCCTCTCATGGGTAGACAAACCTGCACCTTCAATTTTGGCTCTCGGTATGTTACGTAATGCATATAAGTTAAGTCTGGTGATCGCGCAGGCCATGGAAACAGACTTCCTCTTCCAATCTACCACTGTTGGAATACTGCGTTAATATGCTCTCGCACAATAATAGCATAATGTGCTGGGCAACCATTCAACTGCAAAAACAAGTTTTGACGTGTTTCCAGTGAAACATCTTCCAACAACAACGGTAATTTATTGGCCAAAAAGTCAAGAAAGATATTGCCACTTAGGGATTGCTAAAAAAAAATAATTCTGCCTTCCAGTATGCCACACCACACTTTTAAACTTCAACGTCCTTGGTGCTGAACTTCACGCAACCAATGCGAGTTTTCTGCAGACCAATAATGCATATTGTGCAGATTTTAAAGGTGGCTTCATCGGTCCAATGAATTAGAAATAAAAATTCTCCATTATTGTGTGAGAGCATATTAATGCAGTATTACAACAGCGTTGGATTGGAAGAGGAAGTCTGTTTCCATGGCCTGCGCCAGACTTAACTAGTCTTGAATTTTCAGACTCAACCCACGACCAGAGATATACGAAAAATCGGATTCGTAATGCATTACGTAACATACCGAGAGCCGAAATTGAAGCTGCAGTTTTGTCTGCTCATGAGAGGCTTCAGAAATTCGAGCATTTACGGGGACATTAAAAACCTTTCTTTTTTAATTCGGTCCTTTTTAGGGCCACAACTTACATAATAAAAGGAATTAATTAGTTTAAAAAATAAAAATTTAAGAGATTTCTGTATAAAATTTTTTTGGCCTAAATTTTAGGTTAGGAACAAGATACCGAGATGCGGTTTTCCCGAACTTGTTTAGGCATCATGTAGCTACTTTTTCATGAAAAAGAAATCATACCAATGCATTTAATTTTTTTGAGAAAATTAACCATGTCTGTCGAAATGTCGAAAAAAGCCCTCTAGCGGCGACATCTGAAACTAACAAAACTTCAAATATTATAGCATTTTTAGCCCAAGAATAGCTCTTTTCAACTAGCCCAAGTTTATTAAAATCGAATTCGAATATACAGGGTATTTTTTACTGAAACCTTTGAATACCCCCCACCACTTTATTTTTAGAGATGCAGAAAAAATTGTCAAACAAAAAAGATTCAGATTATCCTCTTCTTTAAAGATCATGTATTTTTTTGTTAGGAAACATCACTTTCTTAGATTCAAGATTGCAGTTACGCCATTTTAGAAACTTGAAAATATTTTCCAGGTTTTTCTCTTGGCCGTTTTAGTTATAACTTTTTTTTCCGCAAGCCTCTACGATGGATAGTTTCCCAGATACAGTACCTCGCATTCTTATTTGGCCACCCTGTACAAAATTTAGGATGTGGAGTTTAAGGACATACCGATTCCTATTTTGTTATTTGCGCTGTTACTAAATTGACCGTTTTTCATAATTATTTGTCACTTTTTTAAATTCCCTATATAATTTAATGAAACCCTATATTGGAGGTACGAGAGAAAAGATTAATTGAAATTTAAAAGACACCTGGTAGCTCACTAAGTTCGTATGATTTACATGGTGCCACTAATGACAAATCCATGATATTAAGGAAGTACTAACCTTCAAGTCATACGTGCCATAATTTATAATCCACTCAAATTAGACAATTTTACGGTAAAACTTCGGAAAAATTAAAAGTGAGCTGAATTTTTGTGTACACCTTTATTTAGTGTTTTCAAATAACGTCCGAAAAGTACCCTTGATTTGACCTTGAGCTTCACGGGTTATAGGGCGCTAATGTAGCAAACATTTGTTTTTTCGCTTATATCTTCTTTTCTATTGACTTTAGGTATAGAACATTCTACAGAGTAATTGAAGTTTACGAAATTCTTAAGCTTCTTCATCTTCGTCTTCTTCTCCTTCTATGTCGCGTTGTTCCAGATAATCCGTAGAAAATGATTCTAATTGATTTTCATTCTCTCCTGCATTAAATTGCTTTTCTCCGTTATCTTCTATGGTATTAGGCCACGCTTACAGCAGAGCTACTCGAGCTCACACATTAATTCAAGTTGCATTGTCTTAAAATATTTTCAATGAGATAACTTTCGACGACACTGAAAATGTATTTTTGAAGCTTTCCATAGAGCAAACTAGACAATCACTATCATTCAGAGAAGTTGAAGAATTGGACAGTTTTGGAAAATTGAAGGAACAGTTCGAAGAAAAGCTAGTGGAAATGGAAATGAGAGGCCTCACTGCAAAACTATGGGTTCAATATTTTGAAATGATCACTATTGCGAAAGAATTTATTCGAGCAGATAGAATGGGAGATTGGAAGGCTCATTTGACGTCAGTAAAAAAAATGATTTCATATTTTCACGCGACAGGGCACTTCTTGTACGCAAAATCAGCACATCTATACGTTCAGGATATGCAGAAATTGGAAACTATGATGGATAGGGAAGCATTAAACAAGTTTACCAACAACTTTTTCGCAATCAAACGAACAGATAAGTATTTTTGTGGAACATGGAGTGATATGGTCATTGAACAGACACTAATGAAATCCTCGAAATTAAGAGGAGGCTTCACACATGGACTAAGTACTAAGGAAAGCGTCTTAAGCTAATGGATTCTTGAACTGGTTGCGGCAAGTAATATTTCCGAAGGTCTTGAGAATTTTTGTGATCTTTCTTTCAGTAGTAGTGAACAACATGTCGACGCGAGGGATTCGCGAATTGTTAGAGATGACACTGAAATACAGAGACTTTCGGAATGGCTTTAATCACACAATCCATTTCCGAGTATTCAAAAAATTATGTCCATTGCAACAGGTTATCTGGAACAACGCGACATAGAAGGAGATGAAGAAGCTTAAGATAAGTCTATTTTGACTGTTTTAAGAAGTATTGAGAGGATATTTTGGCCGAACGAGACTGTGGATTAGGCCTAAAGTGGATATCACTTAAAAAAACGCGCCTCGTACTCAACCTCAAAGGTGGTGTGGATTCACACTTTTGAAACCTATACTCCGGTAAAACGGTTAGACTTACGAAAAAACTACTTTTTTGTAGAGAATTTTGTAAATTTCAATTTCTCTGTACAATGTTCTATACCTAAAGTCAAGAGAAAAGAAGATATAAGCGGAAAAACAAATGTTTGCTACATGAGCGCCCTATAACTCGTGAAGCTCAAGGTTAAATCAAGGGTACTTTTTGAATGTTGTTTGAAAACACTAAATAAAGGTGTACACAAAAAGTCAGCTCACTTTTAATTTTTCCGAAGTAAAAACCTTATT
Source organism: Crepidodera aurea (assembly GCA_949320105.2). Taxonomy (NCBI): domain Eukaryota; kingdom Metazoa; phylum Arthropoda; class Insecta; order Coleoptera; family Chrysomelidae; genus Crepidodera; species Crepidodera aurea. Next base: position 70,566,901 of record OX439474.1, on the reverse strand, counting down.
GGACTATTAATGACAATCTGAAGTAAGCAATATGGCTTGACAAGTATTAGTGGGACGCTGATCCATCGTTGTTGTTCCAGAAACATAAAAAATCCATAAAATAATTTTGGTACATCGTAAATTGATGTTGCCTGAGATAGATGACGCCTCAAAAATATCAGAAGGCAATGTATTCACCATTTTGCAAGTATTTTTCGTCCGCAAACCCTTTTCGTCCGCAAATGACTCCATCGCTGTTCTCGCACCGTGCTGTATCATACTGACCACAGCGGACGAAAAGAGTTTGCGGACGAAAAGTGTCTGTGGACGAAAAATACTTGCCTTCAAAAATAGTCGATTTTTCATTCGGAAATTAGTACGTTTTTGTAGAGGTCGACGATAAAATGTAATATGCACCTCTACGAAAAACTGTCTAATGTCTCGCCTGCTTGCTAGCCTCGACTGCGGCTCGGTTATCAATTTGCAGGCTCGACTATAATAGACAGTTTTTGGTTCTTGACAAATAAATAACTATTACATGCGGTGAAATCGGAAGCCAGCTAGGTGGACAACAACCGGCGCCGGCTAAAGCTGCCCAATGCGACTAAGAACGCAAATGCCAGCTGGTAAGGTTTTGGCCTCCGTATTTTTGAACGCTATTTTATTCATCTATTATCTTGATAAAGGAAGAACCAACAATAGCCAATATGATCTGATCTGGCATTATTGGTGACTTTGAAGGCAGAAATTGCGAAAAAACGACTCCAAATGAAGAAGAAACACGACAATGTCACAAGTCGATCGCAACAATAGCAAAATTGAATGAGTTGCACTTTCAATTGTGTCCCCATCCACCGTATTCTACGGATCTGGCTCCCACGGAAAAAATGCTCGAGGGAAAGATATTTGGTTTTAATGAAGAAGTGATTGCTGAAACTGTAGTCTATTTTAAGGCCAAAGATAAATACAATAAATGCATCGAAATGTTAGACAAGCGTTGGAATGAATGTTTCACTTTTCAAGAGACAACGTTTATGAATAGTGTCGAATTTTGCCTAAAAGTTGTTTTATTAGTCGTTCTACGAACTTATTGAGTGTCCTATTCATTAAACTGTATATTTCGTTCACACTGTCAATATGAAACACCTCGGGCGCATTAAAATAATTTTAAAATGTTTCTTCTATAAAAACGGATATATCAAACTTTCCTACTGTCAATTTTTATATTATATTTTAATGTGAATATCAATTCTATACAACTTTAAAGAAGGGGAGAAAAGTTTTAGCAACAAAATATTTTGACCCGACAGGGTCGCAGTAATTCCTTAATATCTTTGGACTGGATGCATCAAATTTTATTACGGATGGTTCATATTAAAGACAACACTTTGTTTAAAATAGATGAAGCCTTGCATATTCAACTATATGTTTCATGTAATTATGTTGATAATTTTTTAAATGCTTGCTGGGTTCTCCAATAGTGTGTGAGGCGGTATTAGTACCCTCTTTCTGCAGAAATGTTTCTCCTTCGTATTGTTAAACGCATTTAAGATGAAAATGGCAGATTTTAAGAATATTGTTGCCTTTGACCTCATTTCATGAAAGAAAGCAACTTTTCTGCACGAGGAGGGCACTAATACCACCCACAAACTATTGAGGACTAAAAAGTTCATAGATTTCTTTGGCTTTTGTTTATTGCTAAGTCGAAAAAATCATTTCTTCATTTTTATTTTCAAGAAACTTTGAACCCCTCTTAAGCAAAATATTAATATTTTTCATTATTACATGTGCAGTTAAAATTTGATCCATGGCTCATGGAACTCTCTTTATAATCCTCACTAGGCATAATATTTTATGAGAATAATTTGTTGTGGAAAAGTTAAAGACGATTTTGGATGTAGAGGCTAACAACAAAGTTCATCTGCCGTCGTAAATAATTTGTAAACATTTCTCGCACACTTTGTTGGACTTTTGTAACGTTCACATTTTTTTTGTGAATATATTCCTATAGTTAATAATTATTTTTTATAAATAATGTGTGAAATCTTTTTCTATGATCTATTAATATATTTTGTTACAAAACACAAAGATTTGACCTGAAAATTTAATTTCACGGTTTTGTAAAATTTGAATATGTTGTTGGCGTCATAATAATATATTGTGTGTGTGAAAATAGATTTTTTTATCTTTAGCATGAACTTTAATAGTGAAGTCATAGTTTCTAATATGACAAAGGTCAATATTATGGACTATTTCATGCACTTTTCAAATTAACCAATCAGGAGCTCCAGTCAAGTTCGGATTATCGATAACACCAAACTTGACTCTTGACTCTGATTGGCCTGTCAAGTTCGATGTTTTCAGCATACCTATATGTATTAACTACGAATATTAACCAAACGCCATAAGAGCAATGTTAGAAAAGTTATGCTAGATTTTATACGTTTTTCCTCGTCTAATAGGCACCGATGATCGAGTGCGCATGCGCGAAGTTGAAATTTTGAATGAATATGATTACTTTTAATTTGGCGCATGCGCATAAATCAATCTTTTCCAATATAGCACTTCGGCTTCAGATAGGCTGTCCTTATTGAAGCTAATATATTGAGAAGATATTGAAATTCTCAGACTTTTATACTTTTAATAATTTTTAGTTTTTAAAAGTCATATCTGACATTTTATAAATCAACAACAACTAATCTCCATAAACAAAACCTCCCCTAACAACCATCACCAATCTTTTTTTTTTAAAGTCCTTTTCACATATTTTTTTTTAATTCGTTTAACATACACATTTTTCATAATTTTGTCCCATTTTTTTATACGATAACAATTTCCCCCTAATTTGTATTCATTTGGTATTTTTGAGAGAATAACAAATTAATGCTAAATTTACCTCTTATTTTTAGTTATTTTCAAAATTGTTCCAAAAATATTTTAATTGTTATTTTCTTTAATTTTATTTTCCATTTCCATTTTATTATTTATCATTGTTGTCAATATTTTTGGTTGTAATCTTTTAATATCCGTTAATTTGTGATCTTTCCCCCTACCTGCCGTTATTCTTATATATTCCGTGTTTTCTGTTATTTCTCTTCTTCCTTGTTCTATTTGACTTTTAATATTCTGTATATCACCATTTACTTCTTTTCCTTTGCTCCTAACAAGAAGTTGTTGGGATATTTTAAAATTGATTTGCATTTTCTTGTAATATCTTTGTTTTATTTGTATATTTTTATTTAAATCTCTTCTTGTTCTCAAGTTTTCTTCTTCAGCTATTTTCATATTTTCTTTTAGTTTTTCTTCCATATTTTTCTCCAATAGTATTATATTATTATTATTATTATTATTATTATTTGTTATTACACTTCTTTCTATTCTTTTAATTTCCTTTTCTGTATGTTCTGACTTTGTTTCTTGTACTGTTATCTCCTGTTCTAATACCTCCTGTCTTCTATTTATTTCTTCCAATTTGTTTTCTATTTTCTTAGTCAATTTTTCCCTTTTCTTAGCCATATTTTCTTGAATATTTTCTTCCATACTTTTCATCATTTTTCCCAAATCTTTTTCTTGTTGTTTTCTTACCTAATTCCATTAAGACCATCCTTATTCCATCATTATCTTCCTCCATTTTTTGGGTTCACTCAATTTCGAGCCCACGTTGTTGCGCCAATTGAGATGATAACAGGATTTTTTGTTTATAGAGATTAGATTGTTATTAGTGAATAAAATGTCAGATAAGAATTTATAATGTCAGATCAATGGAAATAAACATTATAAAAATTTGAGAATTTCAATATCATCTCAATATATATGGTTTTCAGATTTCTGTATGTGAAAGTTAAACGTTAAATATAAATAATCATGCCTGTGCATGCACTTAAAAATGAGCAGTTTTGGGATTTCGTTAGATGTCAATGTTTCCTGTTTATTAATTTCTCTGATCAACTTCTTACCTTTTTTGTCAATTTCCTCTAATTCTACCAAATTTCAGATTTTTTCCCTTTTACTTTGTTTGTGAAATAGTCTAATAAAATTCCACTCGTGATTGAATTTATCTCATAAGTCTGCCTCTTATCTCATAACTCAACTGAGTTGCAGACTTATCGGGAAAATTCAATCACGTGTGGTATTACTACTGATAATTTAGTAAAATATATAAAATTTTCGATTTTCACTTACATAAACCAGTTCTGTCTATATGTTATAGAACTGAAGTAGTTGACTTGAATTGTTGACTCACGAGCTTTTGGCATCGTTACTCTTCTTCATTTTAAAATGGCTTCCTTCTGGGGTAAGTCGTGACAGTTGGCCACCCGTGTACGAATTTGAATATACTTTAAAAGTATTTTTTAGACTTTTTATTACAAGAGGCAATTTCGTCAAAGTCACACACGTTTTATATTTGTGCTAGTAAAAAATAACATTTTAGAATGTTTTGGCAGTATAACTGTCTCATATCAAAAAAAGTACTTTCAGTGAATAATGCATCGCTCGGGTAAGTTACTGGTTTTTTAAAAATAAGTTTGATTAGCCATTTTTGTACATTATTCAACTGCTTTAAATGGCAGTCTGCCCCACCTCCCCAATCAATAATTCCATAAGTAAGGTGAGACTGTACTAGAGACAAATATAACATTTTCAGATGGTTTTCATTTAAAAAGTCGCGTAAGTATTTGAATTTATGTAGTAAGTTTATTGGTAATACTTTTAACTTGTAGGTCCCATTTCAAATGTCTGTCTAGAGTGATACCCAAGTACTTAATTGATGACGCATCAGGAATTTGAGTGTTATCATCTACATATATTGGACCAAAATTCGGTAGATTATTTACGTATGAGGTGAATGGTAAATATTTCGTTTTATCTATATTTAATGTCAGTTTATTAAGTTGAAATCATTTTTTAATTGTTTTAAAATCGTCTTCGATTTCTATTTTCAACATTTCCCAGTTTTTTTACTTGTAAGTTATGACAGTATCATCTGCGAAACTTATTATGTCTCCATTTGTTTTTAATGTCATTATGCTATTGATGTGCAGGGTAAATAGGAGAGGTCCCAGTACAGTCCTTTGTGGAACGCCATATGTAACTGTTTTTGGATTACTTAATACTCCATTGATATTCACGTATTGCATCCTATTTTTTAGGTAGCTTTCTAATATATTATATATTTTTCCACGCAGTCCATAAAATTTAATTTTCTCTGGTAAACGCTTGTGACAAACCGTATCAAAGGCTTTAGAGAGGTCGACGAAGATGCAAATTACAGGTGTTTTTGTATATAAAGCATTATATAGCTTGGATGTTAGAGACTTTTTCCCATATTGATTGTCACTTATAACTTGAAATTTATTTTTATTTTAAGGATTTTTTCATAGATTTTTGAAAAAATTGACAATAGCGATATAGGTCTATAATTTTGGGTCATCGTTTTGTCGCCTGTTTTATAAAGGGGCTTAATAATCCCAATTTTTAGGCATTCTGGAAAGCATTCGTCATTAAAACTTTTATTTATTAGAAAAGTTAGGGGTTTTAAAATTTCATCTCTTATTTCCTTAATTGTTTCAGTTCTGATGTTGTCCCAACCTGGTGCTTTTTTTAATTTTAACGTATTTATTACATATTTTATTTCATCTTCAGTTGTATGATGTAGATACATAGTGCTATCAAGCATGTCTAAATGTTCCTCGAAGTCATATGGAGGCAATATTTTGTTTGCAAAATTTTGCCCCAAGTGACTATAGTATGTATTAAAGTTATTTGCAATATCACTTTCAGCTGTTATTTCTTGTTCGTTTTCTATTAATTTTTCAAATTTTCTAATATTATTTTTCTTTCCGCAGATTTTGTTGACACAATCCCATAGAGCTGAAGATGAGTTTTTATTTTTTTGAATTAAATTATTCATATAATTTCTCTTATTTATATTTATTAAGGATCTAATTTTATTTTTATACCTATTATACCTATCTTTAATTTCATTATTTTCAGGGCTTTTTAACATTAATATGTAGAGATTATTTTTCTCTTTGATGGAATTAGCTAAACCTTGAGTAATCCATGGTTTTCTTAATTGTTTAATATCTGGTCACCGAGCTTCGCTCTTAATATTCAAATCTACATTTTTAAGCAGCCCAATGAGTATATAATTTAAGTATATTTATAACATGACAAATTATTAATTAATTCGCGAAAATCACGGAGTGGGCGACATCTACTTGAACTACTGATAGGGAGATAAATAAAAAGTTGATTGGCGATTGGCTTGAACAATTAAAAAAGCTGTCAGTGTTAATTTTCAATTGGCTGCAGCTGTTGTTGACGTTTATCAACTGCTTGTCACAGAGGTTAGTTAAATGCATTAAAAGTTGCCTAGTTTTTGGGGATTTCACCCTTTTAGGGCAACATCTACTGACGCTTGATCTTCGCGAATTGTCACGGTGGACAGGCCCCGTTTCCTGGACGGGCAACAGCAGCGTGTAGGGCACAGGTCTCGTCAACAGAAGATCGCTCAGCTCACTCTATTTATCACTATATAAGAAAAACTCTATGTTCAATTGATTTTATTATTTATTGATCTGCAGTGAAGGAAAATTATAGGTCTGATATTCATACTTGGGTTAAAATCTCCACAAAAACCTGTGACAAGACTCTCGACGTGTGGCAGATATTGATATCATATTTTTTCAAAAATTTTCAGTTACAAAAATATTATCAGTCCTCCTAAATCCTTGGCAGAGATGTGCGTGTCAGTAGTTGTCAAAATTTGTAGGTCATTATGGATAAAAAGCGGTAAATTTATTATATATTATATTATATATTATATTATATATTATATTATATATTATATTATATATTATATTATATATTATATTATATATTATATTATATATTATATTATATATTATATTATATATTATATTATATATTATATAAATTTATTTTGAAACGCCAGAAATTAAATAAAGTCAAACCTTTTTACTACTATACTATACAGAAGAAAGGAGTACAGTATTTAATTTGCAGAACGTAGTACAGGTTCAAGAGGAAGAAATTTTATTTTTACCTCATCCTTCAATGCTTATTTGTAGTTAAAATTTAAATTTTAATACATCTGTTCGGCTTAATATAGTTTTTGTCTAGATTTAATCTTGTTTCCATGGTTTTTACTGTAATAAACCTGTTCTTTTGACAGATAAGTAAGACTTTATTTATTCATAGCCGTATCGTATGTATTTTAATTGATTCCTAATTTTGTATAAATATATATTTCAAAATGGCTTCATTCTACAAATATTATCAGTCCTCCTAAATCCTTAAAGGCAAAATTATTAGTAATAGCAAGGCAACATAAAAACAAATTTAAAAAATATATTATAGATGAGATGGCCAGAGAAAAAGGAATTAAAATTCTCAGATTGCCTCCGAACCACGCAGAGTTAAATTCCATTGAACTGATCTGGTCACAATTATTAAAAGGTTATGTTTGTCAAAACAATAAAACATTTAAATTTCCTGATGTGCCAAATTTGTTTTTGAAGGCAGTTTCAGATGTAAATAGAGAACATTGGGGAAAATTCATTGGTCATGTTAAAAATGTGGAAAATTCATTTAGGAAAGTGGATATATCAATGGATAATTTAATAGAACCTATAATAATAAACCTCAGAAAAGACAATTATAGTGATACCAGTAGTTTTAGTGAAGACAGTGACTTTTAAAGATAGTTCTTGAACTAACTTTTTTTTTAATCTTTGAGTTTAGGTAAGTACTGAAGCGTTACTTTTAATGCCAAGAGATTAAAAAAAGTTCAATCCCAACATATAATCCTCCTTGTTATTTATTGGTTAAATTTAATTCGTTCAATGTTAAAGTGTCAGATGCATAAAGTTTATTTTTATTTTTTGTAAATAATATAACTTCAAAATTTAATCTACGAAATGCGTATATATATTTTATAGGCTGTGACCTTATTTATATTATAGAAACTTATTTTGCAAAGCACTCCTATGGAATGTGACGTTATATCCCCACTTTTACTGTACTCATCTCCCCTTTATAGTATATATTACTATAGAAACAAGTTATTATATCTGCCGTTGCTAGGAAATAAAACTAAAAGCCTAACTTTTCTTGTAAATATCTCGGAAGATCGAATTTTCACAGACATGAGACCTACATTTGCCGATTTAGATAGGAATTAGTCTACCCGGAAAGTTTCATTGAATTCTGACGAGTGGATTTCGAGATCCTCTGGACACACACACACATACATATATACATACATACAAACCTTGCTCGTTTAATAGTATTTGATTTTTGTTTTTATTTTTTATTTTTAACAATTTTGTATTTTTATCTATATGATAGTTTAATTTAATTATGAAAAAGTCGAATGTTTCGTTTATGTTGTTTAGTTTGTACATGTCTTCCCATGTTTCGTTTCGTAAATCTGATTTTAGATTTATATAATTTAAGTAACTTTTATGGTTAATTGTGTGTTTATTTTGAAATTCTTGGTCTATGTCTATAGTTAATCCTATTGGAAAGTGATTTGTTATATTGTTTTCAAAAATAAAACTTTCATGTTCATTTATATTTCTATCTGTTTTGACAAAGAAGTGATCTAAACACGTTTTACTAGCGGGTCTTGTAATTTTATTTATAAACGATTCGAAACTGTAGGTGTTTAAAAAGTTTTTATAATTTTCAACATGTTCCTCGATACTTAGCAGATCAATATTCATATCACTTACTAAAACATGGTGTTTCTTGTTTTTTTCTAAATATCGTAATAATTCCGAGTTAAACTGGTCTAGCGTTGAAAATGACCTGTAAATTGCCGTTAAAAAAATGTTATGATCTTTTAACGAAATATTTACTTCAGCTGCTTTATATTCAGCGATAAATATTGTTTCAAATTTATAATTTAGATAGATAGATAGATAGATAGATAGATATATAGATAGATAGATAGATAGATCTTTATTTAATTAGGAATCCTAATAATTAAATTGAATTTTTAATAAAGTCCTCAAGTTTAATTTTAAAACAGTTTATTGTGGTTGATTCGCGTATAGATAAAGGGAGATCATTGAATTTTTTGAAACCTTTAAAGAATAAAGAATTCATAGTTTTTTGATATGTAGTTCTTGCAATGTAGATGCTATTTGTACCTCTTGTATTATAATTATGGATAGTGACGATTTAATATAAATAATTATACATACCATCGTTTTTATTTAATGTTCCACCGTTATATAAAATATCATACCCGCTCAGCGAGAACACATTAAAAGAATCAGAGAGCTGAAAGGTTTCTGTTAAAACAATTATATCATACTGCAACTTAAAACTGTTCAATGGAGTGTTAGTCGATCAAAAACAAGAACGAAAAGAATTTTTACATACGCTGTGACACTGGATCATCATTACAGCCCAGAGTCAAAATCGGCACTCATCTGGGTGGATGCTGTGGCCAAAGGCGCCCAAAGTGACCATAATCGCAAATGTCGGCTGGTGTGGTTTTGAGAAAGAAAGAACCATCAATAGCGATTATTATATGGTGTTTAAAGGAAGAAATTGCGAAAAACGACACCAAGTGAAGAAGAAAAAAGTGCGCTTTAACCAAAACACGGCACCGTTTCAGAAGTAGACGGCAACAATGGCAAAATTGCAATAATAGCACTTTTAATTGCTTTCCCATCCACCGTATTATCCGCATCTGGTTCTCAGCAACTACTTTCTGTTTGGAGACCTAAAAAGAATGCTCCAGGAAAAGCGATTTGGCTCCAATAAAGAAATGATTGCCGACACTGAAACATATTTTAAGGTCAAAGATAAACCGTTTTACAATAGGCATCGAATTTTTAGAGAAGCGTTGAAACTAATATATTACTCTCGAAGAGACTTTGTTGATGAATAAAATCAAATAAAAGTTGTTATTTTATTAGTCATCCTAGTAATTTATTGAGAGACCGCCGTGTTAATTTCATACATTGCACCCATGGGGAGCACGTTCTTGCCTCCCTTAGGAGCTCGTTACAAAGGCAAGTAATTTAGCATAGTCAAACCTAAAATTTAGAGAAAAGTGATATTTTAACTTATTTAAGTTAAAAATAACTTAAATTTATGTAAAATAGTATGTTAATTCTAACATACAAAAACACCCAGTTGGGTGGTTCAAACAAACTTCAAACAAAAACCCTTTAATGAAATGAATGCCTTGACGACTCCAAAGCACACAGCCCCCTTTCGAACTTCATTGCAAAATATCGCAACAAAAAATAAACTACACCCTCCTATCTTTTCTCGTTTCGAAACTTTTAACAAAGACTAACCCCGAAGTTAAAGTTTGAGACTTAGAGTCTGAAAGGAGTTCATTGTTGTACCGGAATAGAAATTTATCTGGATTTGGAGTTTCTAATCTTCGGCATGCCAGGAGTTTCGAACATACAAATGATAAATGTTTGGATTTATTGGGATTTTTAGGGACATATACTATAAATGGAACCGGTATTACTGTTGCAGGGTGGTTACGATTATCACAAATGAAGTTTTATTGAAATAAGAGGATTTAAATAAACTAGGAGAGTTAATTTTTATTCTCCATGAATTTGTTGAATGTATAATAATTGAAATAATTATTTAATAAAACGACTCTACCAGAGATAATTGATAAGATATTCAATCACAATTGTATGCTTTTCCGCCATAATTATTCGGTCTTTGTCACCAAAAATAAGACATTTTCTTTTCTATTGCTCATAGAGGCTTCGTACTGCAATTATTTATATTTATTTATACTACAACATTTTCTGTCAAATGTTTCTCACGTCATTTTTTAGTGTGGGATAATTGCTATCTTAACCATTGTATGGATATGAAATGCGTACGGACAAAAGCTCAGTAACTTTGTCAGTACATCACCGTTTGATAAAAGTTTTGTCATATTCGGTTCTAGTCTACATGTATGGTCAAGAACCTTCCCAGGTATATATTCTACTTTAGGAATTAATCATAAATATTTCACTTTGTTGGAAAATATGCTGCTTAATTTAAAAGTTGAGATTTAAGGACAGTTTTCAGTGAGTTAGTACTCTTAAGGTGTTTTACATAACCTCTTTAATAGTCTCATGGTTTCTTTGGAAGGTAAACACTAGGTCATCGGCGTAGTCAGTAATATTAGTCTATAATATGATCTAAAAAGTTTTCCAAAAAATTTTCTGTAAAACGACGGCAACGTAAAAAAAAATAAGAATGGCAAGTTTACTGTTTTCTGTGAATGTACACCACTTTCATTTAAATTAGTCAGCGACTTAAAAAAAATTTGTATTGGCTGGGAAAGATATCCAGTATATAAAGACTTGTCAATAACAAGATGTTTCCACTGTCAACAATTTTTCCATAAAAATGATGACTGCAAAAACAAAATTGTCTGTTCTATCTGCTCAGAAGAACATGACTTTAGACAATGTCCTAAGCAGAAAACTTGTTGTAGTAATTGTGTTCTATCCAATAAATACCGCAAGACCACGTACGCCACTGAGTATCCAGCAACCAGTTTTGATTGTCATACTTTAAAGCACAACATAGAAATTCTAAAAAACCGGACGGACTATCATATCATTTGCTGAATTTTTGTAACTTTTCTTTTAACATTTCAAATGGTAATAACAAACGAAGAAATTATATTAAATGACTTAAATTCAATGTTCGAAAATCACTGTGGTATTTACATTGATCCTGATGATAACCCTTCTCTATTCAAAATGATCCACAGCAAAATAATAAATATTGTTCATATTAATATTAGAAGTCTAAGAAAAAACTTCAATGAATTTCTTGTTTTCCTTGAGGCATATAAAATGGATAATTGTGATGTATTTATTCTTAGTGAATGTTTTCAATTAGACTCAATTGACAATTTTTGCATTCCAGGTTATAAAACAATTTATAACAATGCCGATTTTAATAGAAACGACGGTATAGTTATTTTTGTCAAATCAAGTCTAAATTACTCTGTATCACATTTGAAGCTTGCGGTAAGTAATGTTACATTATCTATCTTAAATCTTGATATAAAAGGACTAGCACATAAAATTATTGGCTTATACAGGCCTTGTCCTAGTAACTTAACTGCGTTTATTGAAGAAATAGATAATTTCTTTGCACAAAGTACTGAGAATCCTAAATTTAATTATTTTATAGGCGATATTAATATTGACATTATGAAAGACGAGGAAGCAAATGCAAACAAATACATGTCAGTCCTTGCTAAACATGGCTTTAAACCTTACATCCGTCGACCCACTCGTGAAACATTAGACAGTGCTACATGCTTAGATCATATATTTTTCAAATCAGATACAAATTTAAATGATAAATATGAAGTTAGCTCTTTCATCATTAAGTGTAACATAACAGATCACTATCCAGTAATGATTAATATTAAAAACAATTGTAATCCAAAAGAAGGAAACGTCACAAGTGGTTCCATAAAAACACACTATACATATAATACATCGAAACTTAACTTATATCTATCTCAAGAAAACTGGCATCAAGTCTTAAGTTCTAACAATTCACAAGTAGCAACAGACCTACTTTACAATACCTTGGAAAATAATTTGGAGAAATGTAAAACAATTCATAAGAATATAAATAAAATAAACAAATTAAAACCGTGGATAACAGAGGGGCTCATTCAATCTATAAAGTATAGGGATAAAATGAAAAAACGGCTGATAAACAATTATTCTAATACACTAGAAACTGAATATAAGCATTACAGAAACTTTCTTGATAAACTGCTGAAGAAAACCAAACACGAATTCTACCTAAAACAAATAAAGGACGCCCAATATGATATGAAAAAAATATACCGTGTTATTAATGAAGCAACAAATGAAACCAAAAAAAATTCGAATGAAAAAGTTCATGTAGTTCATGAGGATGGAAAAAACTTTAATGACAATAAAGCTATGGCAAATTACTGTAACGAATATTTTAACAAAGTCGGTATAGACATGTTAAAAAATATTCCACCCCCGCAATTTACGCTGTCAAATATAAATGCCAATCTAAAATCAATGTTTCTATCACCAGTGACTGATTTAGAGATAATAAAGCAGATTTCATCTTTGAAAAACAATTCGTTATTTGTAAAATTCATTATAAATAGAAGAATTATCGCGATCAGTAAAAATAACCTCTAAAATAGTAATGTCAGACACTAAATCATCAGACACTTCATTAAGACCCAGCCTACTTGATTATGTTCACTTTCGATAAACCACTAGAAGAAATTGGACTTTTTATACATAGATAAATGTTTTTTTGAATTTATTTTTTAATGAAGACAGATAGGTAAGTATATGGGGAAGTTGAAGGGTATAAAATTCTCCGTCCGTTGATGAATAGTAATACGGGGTGTTTCATTTGAAAAATTTGAAAAAAATGCCCTGGAAGTTTTTGGAAAGTTAAATTAATTTGTACCCACCCTGTACAAAATAAAAAATTAAAACTTGGTCTAAAAAATCATTGATCTATTGGCTTTACACATTTGTAGTTTTTAAAATTCTAACGTTAAATTCGAGAGAGCACTGCATATTTTAATAGGCGTCTGAAAATGTAATATTTTTCGGTAAAATTTGTTTTTCTTCGAAAGGGGTGGGATGTTAGAAACAATATTTTGTAGGTATGTAGTACTGATCATAGAGTACCTAAAATTGTAAAAAAAGTTGGGTCATTCCATTTAAAAAAAATTAAGTGATTTGCCTAATTTACTATTGGGCCACCCTGTAGACAAGAAAATATTTTTAGGGTATTTGGTTTTGACCCCCATTGACAGATATACTTTAGATAAATCGTTAAGAATTGCTTAATAGGAGTTATAGAACTATGACAGAGGTTTGGACCACCCTGTATATTGTTAATATTTATATTTTTTGAAAATCGTTAATATTTATTTTTTGATATAAATTTATCATTATTATATTATTATAGTCGTGTTTGAATTAAATTTAGGCATTTGCGGATTCATTTAGAATAGAATCGGTTAAACTTTTAATCATTAATCATCAACATAAACACCACGTACATATTTAAAAAAAGTAGCATGATCTGTACAGGGTGGCCAAATAAGAATGCGAGGTACTGTATCTGGGAAACTGTCCATCGTAGAGGCTTGCGGAAAAAAAAGTTATTACTAAAACGGCCAAGAGAAAAACCTGGAAAATATTTTCAAGTTTCTAAAATGGCCGCTAGGAGACGTAACTGCAATCTTAAATCTAAGAAAGTGATGTTTCTGTGAATTCTGCTACATTAACCAAACAAAAAAATACCTGATCTTTAAAGTAGAGGATAATCTGAACCTTTTTTGTTTGACAATTTTTACTGTATCTCTAAAAATAAAGTGGTGGGGGGTATTCAAAGGTTTCAGTAAAAAACACCCTATATATTCGAAACGGCTGAGCCGATTTTAACAAACTTGGGCTAGTTAAAAAGAGATATTCTTGGGCTACAAATGTTATAACATTTGAAGTTTTTTTAGTTTCACATGTTGCCGCTAGAGGGCTTTTTTCGAAATTTCGACAGAAATGGTTAATTTTCTCAAAAAAATGAAATACATTGTTATGATTTCTTTTTCATGAAAAAGTAGCTAAATGATGCCTAAACAAGCTCGCCACAACCGCATCTCGATATCTTGTTCCTAACCTTAAATTTAGGCCAAAGAAAATTTTATACGGAAATCCCTTAAATTTTTATTTTTTAAACTAATTAATTCCGTCTATTATGTAAGTTGTGGCCCTAAAAAGGACCGATTTAAAAAATAAAGGTTTTTAATGCCCCCGTAAATGCTCGAAATGCTGACCATCACGCTCTATGCATTGCTGAAGCCTCTCATGGGTAGACACAACTGTAGCTTTAATTTCGGCACTTGGTATGTTACGTAATGCATTACGAATCCAGTTTTTCATATCTCTCTGGTCGTAGGTTGAGTCTGAAAATTCAAGGCAAGTTAAGTCTGGTGATCGCGCAGGCCATGGAAACAGACTTTCTCTTCCAATCCACCGCTGTTATAATACTGCATTAATATGCTCTCGCACAATAATAGCATAATGTGCTGGGCAACCATCCAACTGCAAAAACAAATTTTGACGTGTTTCCAGTGGCACATCTTCCAACAACAACGGTAATTTATTGGGCAAAAAGTCAAGAAAGATAATGTCGCTTAGGGATTGCTAGAAAAAATATTGTCCAATAATTCGGCCTCCCAGTATTCCACACCACATATTTAAACTCCAACGTTCTTGGTGCTGAACTTCACTCAACCAATGTGGATTTTGTGCTGACCAATAATATTGTGCAGATTTTAATGGTGGCTTCATCGGTCCAAATAATTTGAAATAAAAATTCTCCATTATTGTGCGAGAGCCTATTAATGCAGTATTACAACAGCGGTGGATTAGAAGAGGAAGTCTGTTTCCATGGCCTGCGCGATCACCAGACTTAACTTGTCTTGATTTTTAGACAACCTATAATGAGAGAGATATGAAAAACCGAATTCGTAATGCATTACGTAACATACCGAGAGGCAAAATTAAAGCTGCAGTTTTGTCTACCGATGAGATGCTTCAGCAATGCATAGAGCGTGATGGTCACCATTTAGAGCATTTACGGGGGCATTAAAAACCTTTCTTTTTTAAATCGGTTCTTTTTAGGGCCACAACTTACATAATAAAAGGAATTAATTAGTTTGAAAAATAAAAATGTAAGGTATTTCCGTATAAAATTTTCTTTGGCCTAAATTTTAGGATAGGAACATGATATCGAGATGCGGTTTTCGCGGGCTTGTTTAGGCATCATTTGGCTACTTTTTCATGAAAAAGAAATCATACCAATGTATTTAATTTTTTTGAGAAAATTAACCATTTCTATCGAAATGTCGAAAAAACGCCCTCTAGCGGCGACATGTGAAACTAAAAAAACTTCATATATTATAACGTTTGTAGCACAAGAATATCTCTTTTCAACCAGCCCAAGTTTGTTAAAATCGGCTCAGCCGTTTCGAATTTACAGAGTGTTTTTTACTGATACCTTTGAATACCCCCCATCACTTTATTTTTAGAGATACAGTAAAAATTGTCAAACAAAAAAGGTTCAGATTATCATCTACTTTAAAGATAGGATATTTTTTTGTTTGGTTAATATAGCGGAATTCACAGAAAAATCACTTTCTTAGATTCAAGATTGCAGTTACGCCGCCTAGCGGCCATTTCAGAGACTTGAAAATATTTTCTAGGTTTTTCCCAGATACAGTATAGTAGAACCCAGCGCTTTATGAGAAAGAAAAAACGCTATAAAAACAGCAAAGGATACCGCCAATTTTTTTGCAGAACAAAATGATCCCGCTTTATACAAGTCGCTAATACCGACAAAGCCACTTGTCGGCACATCTACATGCCGCTAATACCGACAAAGCCACTTGTCGGCACATCTACAAGCCGCCAAAGTAACCTGTCTGCACATCTGAAAATTTTGTTTCTGCAATTGAAAATGTAAAAACTATAACCACACTTCCATTGTCGCCTCTTATGAGTGTAACCTCACAGTTTAGTTAAATTAATTTAAGACAAAATTTTAATTAGTAATTCAAATCTAATATACGTTATAGAAATTAAAATGTAAATTCATATTAAACTCATAATTAATAATTATACGCCATTCTCCCCTATAACGATATCCAGCTAAGTTGGTTATTGGGTCTTTGCACAGAGGTCCTAATAGACAAAATATCATTTTATTTTTATGTATATGGACAGTGTGCGGTATTTTCGACATTAAAATACTCAAAAATGTCCAGATCAATCAGTATTTGTTCTATTGGCGGTAATCCTTTGCTGTTTTTTCATTCTCATAAAGGATTGAGTTCGACTATACCTCGCATTCTTATTTGGCCACTCTGTACAAGTAGGAAAAATCTAAACAAATGACATTATTTTAAATATTTCATATTTTCAGGCAGCCCTGGCCGATGGCATTTCCGATATGTCATATCTTTTAACAAGACAAACGGCCCAAGTTTCTCGAAAATACAAATTCTTTTTCATATCGCATGACGTGACAGTATACCTCACAAGTGATTTCGAATTCAACATGAGTCTTTGTTTTTTCTGTTCAATATTACTCGACGTTTTTGCGATTTTACTTTTGTTTTCGTTGTCGACAAGTCCCAACGGCCAACGGAATAAATAGAGAAATGTGAATAAGAATAACGGTTTTCCGGACTAATTTGGGTATTTAATCGCAAAATTTATTGCTTTTATAGTGTCATATTTTTTTATGAAAAACATTTTATTTTAGAGAGTACTTTGACCAAGAATGATTTTAATCCATTTTAAAGTCACAAAAAAAGATTAAACTTTTAATATTTTAGCTTTACAATTATCTTGTTGTATTTTCTGTATCATTGCCTTTTATTATGACTAAAGTTAGATTGGAAAAAACATATAGAATATACTACAACAAAAATAAGGAAGGTTATTTACAAGTTTTATGAACTGAGAAACATTCTAACTTATAATGTATGTAAAATGGTTTTCTATTCCTTGGTAGAATCAATATTAAATTATGGTATAATTGTGTGGGGGAGTATATGCAAAACTAATATATCGAGTCTTACTGTAGCTCAAAAATACATCATTGAAGTAATGAAATTTAAAAATAAAACATACCCTAGCAATCTACTCTTCCATGAAAGCAAACAACTTAATATTCACCAACTTTATGTCAAAAATATTAAGATTTATGTTAACCAATCAAGACTACAAAATTAAAATATGACATAAATTGTATACCAGTGCAATAAATAATAACTTAGGCTTAAGTTCTGTGAGACATGTATCAGCTAAGAGACATATTAGCTTCATTGGCTCTAGGGTATACCGGGTGACAATGAGACTAGGGCCATGCCTATATCTTCTTCACTTTTCAACCGATTTGGATAAAATTTGGTACATAGATATGAGATACCATTTTGGATCGACAGACATATAAAACAAGATGGCCGACTTGCGGTTTCGCCAGAAATGTCTCCAACTTCGATTTTTTAAATTGAACACCCTATATATTTGATATTTTTTGGATTCTATGGCTCAAATTACATACGACAGTGTTGCTAAATTTTTTATTTTTCAATAAGAAAATTCAAATTCTCAGATTTTTTTTTAGCTCAGGAGTCTAATTGATATTAATAATTCATAGTAATTCATTTTTAACGAATAAATCGTTTTTTTCAAATGGTACATACGGAGGGCCATCTTGCCATTCGATAAAGAATTTAATTACCAATTCAACGATATACATTATGTACTATTTTCTTTTTGTTAAAACCTAAACCTTCTTGAAAAAAAAATCTGAGAATTTGAATTTTTTTATTGAAAAATAAAAAATTTGGCAATACTGTCATATGTAATTTGAGCCATAGAATCCAAAAAATATCAAATATATAGGGTGTTCTATTTAAAAAATGGAAGTTGGTGACATTTCTGGCGAAACCGGAAGTCGGCCATTTTGTTTTTATACTTATGTGAATCCAAAATGGTGTCTCATATCTATGTACCACATTTTATTCAAATCGGTTGAAAAGTGAAGGAGATATAGACATGGCCCCGGTCTCATTGTCACCAGGTATAATGTACTACCCAACTCATTAAGAAGGCAACCAGATATGTATATGACATATATCCACACCTAACTTGCCGATAAATGCGCATATATCGAGTTCGCTCTAACAAGGTTAAACTCGCGCTAGCGGATTGACTTGAGCCCGTGGACACTTTTGATCGGGATGGGATGACGAATTCTAAGTTTGGGAGAAAGAAAGCCATTTCCGTATCAAAAACTGCGGGGTACTTTTATTTTTTTTTATTTTTTTTTTATATATTTGTTTGGGACACAAACAGGACAAACCCAGAACAGTGTCCACTAAAATATACAAAAAATGATTAATTAACAAAAAGTTTAAAAATTAAAAACTATGCTACAAATTAAATGCAAGGTACTTAGGTATCTATAATAAGCAATAAAAGTGAACAATTATAAGTTTTAAAGTATTAGTCACAGTTGTAAAAAGTGAGCCTTAAGTGCATTTTTAACCTTAATAAAATTGCGGAGAAAAATGTCAATATCAACAGTATTCGACAATTTATTGTGTTACGAAGTTTACGAAGAAAGTATAATAATTTCTCGTATTGTAATTAGGAATAACAATTCTAAGATTCATTATTTCAACACAATGAATTCTGTTATTTAAGATCTTATGGATAAACATGACATCTGCTATTTTCCTACTAAATATATACTGATATATGAGGATAAAATTTTCTTTGGCAATAAGAAATAAACTTATTTTGTATGGATTCTAATTTGTCAATATACATCAAGTAGCGGTGGTTCCAAATGACAGACCCATACATAAGAATACTGTTGACATAGGCCATGTACAAGGTTCTGACAGTATGAGGGTTTTTTAGTTCAACACAAGATCTGAAGATGAAACCTAATTGTCTGTGTGCCTTGTTAGCCACATTATATACATGCTTGTCAAAAATTAATTTTGAGTCCAGAAAAATACCTAGATCTTTAACATTATCTACACGGTGAAGGATACAATTAGAGATAGTATAGACATTGTTCAATATGTCATTACCGCGAGAAAATTGTATACCAGGTGTACCGTTGGTAAACGGAAATATTTTAAAGGTAGGTAGATGTCACAAAGGCGATTCTAAATAACCCATATATAATGGGTCTCTTGACTTCCATAACCGAGTTACAGGGTGTTTTATCAATTATGCATAATTATTCCTTAGGCCATTACTTTTGAATCACTTAGTATATCTTTTCCATTTTTGGTATACGGATTACCAGGAATAATGTACTAAAATATTGAGGAATATGAAAATCCAGGTTGAAATATATTAAAAATATGAAAACAACACCCTGTATGTCACAATTTTAGTATTTCCATTTTAGATTTGAATAGAGGGGAAAAAACTGAATTGAAACAAGTTGTTATTTTTATCCCGCCACCAATTCGAACTGGAAAATTTTGAAACTGAAAGTAAAATTTTCATTTAATTGAGAAAAAACATATTATGAAACTCATTTTTTCATTAACAATTTCAAAAATTCACTTCGCGTCATTTATCTATTCCTTGTTTATTCGGCTTAAAATAATTTTACACTGTACCTGTACCTGCAGGCCCGTACTTAGGGGAAAATATTCAATTAGGTATTTATTTTTCAAACGCCCAGTATAAAGTAAAGCGGGACATTAAGCTCATAGTAACTATTTAACTAACAAACATTTATTAATAATTAACGAAATTGCTCAAACTGTCCACTATTTTGTTTTATGCACTTTCTTGCACGTTTCTTTTTTTTGAAACAAAGTAAAATTTTAGAGAAAAAAAAGAAATTATTTTTTATCATTTGCTTAATATTCAAAATGGATTTATTTTCTACATTTAAACAGTCGTATATTATTCATATTTTTATTATTTGTCCGCATTAACACTATTTTAAGTATTACAGATCCGTACTTTAAACAAAATATTAAATTGATTACTTTTCGATCGCCTCCTATAATTTTATTTTAGCACAGTGGATTATGCTGTATAGGGATACCTGAAATACTAGGTGTATTCTAAAGAAATAAACAATGGAGAAGAACTGCTTCAAAGAATTGAGGAAGCCTGCGAGAAACTGAGAAAAAATCTATTTATTAAGAAAATCAATAAGGGACATCATTAAACGCGCAAGAAAGTGCATAAAACAAAATGGTGAACATTTTTGTTAATTATTAATAAATGTTTGTTACTTACTATGAGCGTTTATTGTCCCGCTTTACTTTATACTGGGCGTTTAAAAAATAAATACCTAATTGAATATTTTCCCCTAACTACGGGCCTGCAGGTACACCAGTACAGTGTAAAATTATTTTAAGCCGAATAAACAAGAAATAGATAAATGACGCGAAGTGAATTTTTGAAATTGTTAAAGAAAAAATGAATTTCATAATATGTTTTTTCTAAATTAAATGAAAATTTTACTTTCAGTTTCAAAATTTTCCAATTCGAATTGGTGGCGGGATAAAAATAACAACTTGTTTCAATTGAGTTTTTTCCCCTCTATTCAAATCTAAAATGGAAATATTAAACTTGTGATATACAGGGTGTTGTTTTCATATTTTTAATATATTTCAATTTTTCCTAAAGCCGAACCTGGATTTTCATATCTCTCACTATTTTAGTAAATTATTCCTGAGAAGTGTAATCCGTATGCCAAAAATAGAAAAATATACTAAGTGATTCAAAAGTTCTGGCCAAATGAATAATTATGCATAATTGATAAAACACCCTGTAACTCGGGTTATTTAGAATCGCCTTTATGACCTCTACCTACCTTTAAAATATTTCCGTTTACCAACGGGACACCCTGTATAACTACATTAAGATGTATTTAAAAATAAGTTATTCGTGTTGAAGAACTCATTGGGACATAATATTGAGTGAAATATTTTTAAATCATCAGCATACATGATAAAGTTAGCAAAATTAAAACACGTAGAAATATCGTTGATGTATAAATTAACGAGTAGGGGTCCCAAGTGAGACCCCTGGAGTACTCAAGAAGTGGTAAAAACGGGATTGGATTTGTAATTGCCTAAAGTTACTTGTTGTAATCTATTTCTAACATAAGGGCCATCTTAGTAGACTACCGTGGACACAGACGCCAACAAGTTTCGAAGTAAGAATTGAATGATCAATTTTACCGAATGCCTTGCTGAAGTCGGTATAAACCGAGTCCACGACCATTCGGTCATTTAGGCTTTTCAAAAGGTATTCAATGTAAAGGAATAAGTTTGTATCAACAGAGCGTTTTTTAATAAAGCCATGCTGCTAGATGTTAATAATATTTTTTACGTCATAGGAAAGAAAATCAAAGATAATACTTTTAAATAGCTTACTAAAAATATCCAATTTAGAAATGGGTCTAAAATTATCAACTTTATTTTTACTTCCATATTTATGAATTGGAACAACAAAAGCCATCTTCCATTTATCAGGAAATATACCTTCATTCGGTGATTTATTAAATATCAGAAACAGGAATTCTGTCAAGGAGTCTTTACATTTTTTAATAAAACATGTAGGTAATTTATCCGGACCGAGACCCTTATTTGGTAGATTGTCAATTTTTTTAGCAATGATATCTCGGGTGATATTATATTGAGCAATACTTAGTGGGGCATTAATTTGGGGCTGAGAAAAATTGCTAATATCTAGATTGATATTTGTAAAGTATCACAATATTAAAGTAGCATACTTTTTATCAAGCAAAAACAACCGAATTTACAACTTAATGTTTATTTTATTACCAATATTTTGTTTGCATTTTTTGCTAGTTTTAAAATGTACCTATAAAGCACCATCAACTAAATTTAGTTGAACATTTCTACACTTTGTAAATGTATTTTTATTGAGTATATTTTCTAAAAATGCAAAGATTTGTTGTTTTGTAGTTTTAAAGATAAATATTCTGTAATATTGTTTTGTTATTATTATTGTGATTAATAAATAAAAATATTTCAAATTCCTAATAGTCTCAAACAAAAAAGTTCATCTGAGTAAATGAGAGACACTACGAAATAGACGTAAAAATAATATTTTTAACGTTTTCCTCGTGAATTTATTGAGAAAACTAGTCAAATTGCACTTATATTGTTTGGATAAAATCTCTTTAATACAGAAGAGGTTTCTTTACACAGCAATTAGCTGTTAATTTTCTAGAATGTCTTAGCTTAGAAGATAATAATTTCGAGCTCATTAGCGATTTAAGCCCACAGCAGAATCTTTCCCTGACAAAAAATCTCTTTTGAAGAGATAATTGTGGATCTTTCTGCAACCTTTCAGTTATACATCAAAGCAATATCTTTTCTTCCGGTAGATTAAAAGGTCCAGTGAATTTATAAAAGAGAACATCATTACTATACAATTTTATCGTCGCAGAAATCGCTGAAAGAATGGCATTCGGTTCATGCCTAAAATGTGAGCGATTATTAAGCGGTTTATTCGCTGGAAAAAAAAGTGAAACAGATTTTGGATTTGTTGGTGGTAAATTTTTTTTAAAGAAATTATTTTCTATGCGTTTTTGGGATAATTTACATTCGAAGAATATTTCATTTAATTTTAGCTCGATATTTTCGTTCTGAAAATTACGAATTTTGTCTCAAAATTCAGATGAATACTCATAGTTTCGAAATGAAACAAAAGGAAAACTAAATAACATGACTACAGAAATTTGTGTGTGAAACAGGAATTCGGTGTTTTCATTATGCAAATATCAATGTAATTTATGTATCATTGTAAAATAGGAGGTTGACATCAGAACTTGTACCTACTAAAAATTAAAATTTTTGACGATTTATAATGGATATGAGTTTGAAAGTTGGTGAAAATGAACAAATTCAAACGGCAATCGAAACGCAATCTGACGTCAGAGCTCATATCAATATGGTTTGTTGACATTTGAAGTGCGATTATTGTGATTAGAGTTGCTTTGTTATTTGTTTTAAATGAATCATTATATACTTAGATCATATATGCTTCGCTAGATACGGCATCCTATAGTGTTTGTTTGGCTCTAGAGGGGGTGAAAGGGCAATAGCGTACCATGATACAGTGGCGTACCATTCGGAATATTTTGATACAGTGTAATATATTGTCATATTTATACAACACATATTTCATTTTCTAAGGATTGAGTGACTGTAGGCTACAGTAAAATGGGAATTAATGTGAATCGAAAATAAATAAAATAGCATGCATACGAAAATTGTTTGGAATGGGAATAATCTGAGAGGTTGAATACCATCATCTTGCGCTTCTGTAAATATTTTTTTATAGCAAATTAAAAATCCCATTGATTATAAACTCGTTAATATAGAAAAAACAAAATGAAAAGTTGGTAGGTATATTAATACAAAAGATACCTACGTCAAAAAGGAACCTTCATATAGATTAGGTTGAGTAATAAATGAAAAATTTACTGATGAACATGGTTTATTTTAATAAAACATAAATTGACATACAATAGATAGATATTTAAACAATTCATTTACAATTCAAATAAAGTATACATAATTTCCGTTTAGTTCTTATTTTCACTATCCAACAACACGCCTATGGAATACATACCGATGACAGCACCTTTCTCAAATATGATGTTGTACACTTAACAAGGCTTTGGCATTTTGTTGAGAAATGCGACCACTGTTCTCTAAACTAATTGTACCTAGCAAAAACTTTCAAAAAACTATAAAAATACACAATATTGGCACAATAATTCCCAAAAAACAGAATATCTGACATCTGTCAAACTTTACGATATGAGCGGGTATTGGCAATGCAAGATAAGCGATACGACACCTGATGGACTGAATCGGAACTATAAAAAGTCAGTAGTCGTCTTTATTTACATAAGAGAACGTGCTTTGATTTTATCATTTATTACGATATTATTGATTTATTTTGAAATTTCAAGTATGAGTCGGTATTGTTCAGTGCCTTTTTGTAATTCCTGGGAGAAAAAAAATACTGAACTTGCGTTTCATTTGTTTTCTAGACCCGGGCAACGAAAGGTTAGAATTGAAGACAAAATGGGCACACAGTCTCTAGTTGACCATCAGAAAGCTTGGATTTTGAGGTTAAAAATTGGAAAACCAGTTACCAAATTCATGAGAGAGTTTTCTCTCCATTTCACAGAAAGTGACTACTTCAATAAAGGTGTGAAGGTTCTTCAAATTAATGTTGAACTTTTTTTCAACTGAGAATGTTTCCAAAAAACGTATGTTGAAAAAGACACACTCTCATGAATTTGGTAACTGGTTTTCCAATTTTTAACCTCAAAATCCAAGCTTTCTGATGGTCAACTAGAGACTATGTGCCCATTTTGTCTTCAATTCTAACCTTTCGTTGCCCGGGTCTAGGAAACAAATGGGCAAGTTCAGTATTTTTTTTCTCCCAGGAATTACAAAAAGGCACTGAACAATACCGACTCATACATGAAACTTCAAAATAAATCAATAATATCGTAATAAATGATAAAATCAAAGCACGTTCTCTTATGGAAATAAAGACGACTACTGACTAGTTCGATTTTTGTCCGCACTGTCGCTTCGATCTTAAAACATGATACCAATTGTCGAAATTTGAAATCGACCAATCAGAGGGATGGTACTCTAACTCCCTCCTGTACACTACAACAAATAACCTGAATACCGTATCTAGCGTAGCATATGTGATCTAAGATTAAATAGCTCGATTTATTTAATACCAACGAAAAATGCCGTCAGAAGGGTTCGTGAAAGCATCTTGAAATAATTTATAAATAACGGATATGACAGATGCTAGGCATATAGGCTTATCTTGAAATGATCTTCACAGCAGAAAGATATTGATTTCGATTTTGGCATATCTCTTCTAGCTGCTTTAAACCATTTTCTTTTTCGAGATGCATCTTGTGGCATACAGAGAAATGTCTTATGTGGCATACTTAGAGAAGTATTGGTACAACTTGATCCAAAACACCACTTATTTTGTGATTTCTGCATTTTGATGGGTGTTTAACGTGTTTATTGATAAAATCAGTCGAAACGCTTGAAATTCAGGAACAGATATCGACCATTAACTTTCTCACTCTTTGCAGATGTACTGTTTACCATTGAATGCCGATATGATGAGAGGGGCCTTGCGACAGGTATGCCAAACTACAAACACCAAAAATTCCTGCGAAATCCGCATCCTTCGCGTTCATCAATCGACAGTCACTTTGTCAGTATATCACTGTCTTTCTGCAATAATTAAAAGAGATAGATATCTTTAGACTTCAGTGAATCTCCTGTGTGCTAGGTGGCACTGCTAGTATTACAATATAATATATTATTTGGGATATCTGAGGAATCTGAGAGAATAAATTTTCTTTATTTTCACGATTAGTCGGGTCGCAGAGAGCGCTAATAATCCATGTCTCATAAGTTCGATACCTGTAACAGCCACCAGAGAAATTTATTTTTAGGAAATTTCATTTTCTTGTTTACTATTTTTTTTCTAGCATCAAAATAGAGTTTATATTTTATTAATTTAATTCATTTTCAATTATTTTCGTATAAATCCATTTATTTTAATATGAGTAGCGCTGCCACGCGACTAATCTCATTAAATACATCAGATAGGAGTGGAGCTCGAAAATAATATTTCTAACCTAAAAAAATATTTAAACATCAATGGATTCATACTAAAATTAAGAATTATATAAATGTATAATCTTTAAAGTGTCCCAGAACAGAACATCGAAGAAGAGGGATTGTAAGTTTTCATAAAGTTTTATTTTTTATAAGTTATTCCTATAAAGTACCCATAATCAAAAGTATGTCAAAGTAATTTTCATATACCTAGAAGAGATCATCAATTCAATGACTTTCCACGAGAAGGAAATACAGAGAAGGATATTGAAGAGGATTTTACACAAGAAAATTTAGAAGAGGATTTCCTGAGCCAAAAAGAAATAAATTTAAAATTATATAATAATTCAGAACCTGGAATAATTTCTTCAGATGAATATGACAGGTAAGAAATATTAGAATATTTGCATAAATAGACTTTTAACATGCCAAGAATTTAACTAGATAACAAGGAAATTCATGTGTCCGTTTTGTTGACAGTATTGACCAAGGCATTCTAATTAGGTGAATTAATATTTCTAGTACTTGCATTTATTAATCATAAATTTATTTCAGATTTTCAGTTCAAGTACTTGCATTTATTAATCATAAATTTATTTCAGATTCTTATTTCTAGTACTTGCATTTATTAATCATAAATTTATTTCAGATTCTTAGTTCTAGTACTTGCATTTATTAACCATAAATTTATTTCAGATTCTTAGTTCTAGTACTTGCATTTAGTAATCCTAAATTTATTTTAGATTCTTATTTCTAGTACTTGCATTTATTAATCATAAATTTATTTCAGATTATTAGTTCTAGTACTTGCATTTATTAATCGTAAACTCATTTCTTAAAAAAAGTATTGTTCATATGTAGAAATATTCTTAACTATTTTATTGTATAACATTTGTTTTAATGTTAACTTTATTGTAAAGCATTAGATATTATAAAATCATTTTTTGTAAGAAAATAAATTGAATAATTAATAATTATTTCTTTATTTAAAAGTACCTAATTACAGTTATTCACTAAAACAAAAACAAAACAATACACTATGACAAAACTACATTGCTTTTTATCAATGGACAAAAGACATAATAGCAAATAAAATGTGTAAATATTAATTTCTGCAAATGTCTGTGATTCCCAACTATGCACACTATTTTGAATGAAATGGTGTGAAAATCATGCACGAACAAAAATAAAAAAAAACTGTTATAGTTGAACTGCATATTCTCCATATTACTCATCACTAATTTTGTCACATTGACGACCTCCTTCGAATATGCATAAAAATGAAGATTATTTGAACAGCCTCTCACGAGAATGGAATTTTTGTTTGTGGAAATATTTTTACCAGTTATAGCTTATACCTTGGATTAGGACATCTCAATTTTCAACAAATTTTAAGGAATAATAAAAAACATATTAATCATTTAGTGGAAAATGTGCTTCTGACAATTTGTGATGTGACCATCAATTTTAAAGTGAAAAATGTCCTAAATGAGGCATTAATTGAAATACTTTAAACTGAAGAACTGGTTTTAGTTAATACTGATTTACTCATTAAAAAAAATTGCAAAACACACGAATAAATTAGCTAACGTAACCTAAAATTAGAAACGCACTGTTTTTTTTTGTATCAACAATGCCAATTGTAAACTTTCTTTCTTCGTAATAGTGGTTGCATACATCGTTCAAAATAAAACCAAAAAGCGCCACTGTCTCAAAGGGTCACTTGCATAATTTTATTTTTTCTGAAGTGTTTATCTCAAAAATTATAAAGTTTTGAGAATTAGTATTCTCGGAAATTAATCCTGTATACTTCATTTAGGACATCTCTTTTTCACATTAAAATTGGTGATCACAAATTGTCAAAACTGACAAAAACACACCTCCACTAAATGGCTGATATCTTTTTTATTAATCCTTAAAATTGACTTAAAAAAGGAGATGTCCTATTCCAAGGTATAAGCTATAACGGGTATAAATATTTCCACAAACCAAAATTCCGTTCTCGAGATAAACTCGTCAAGTTTTTATGCATATTCAATATTGCCAACTGTAAACGAGGTCGTCAGTGGCAAGGCCCCTCTTAACTAACCTCTAAATGAGTAGTAACGTATAACCATGCCGCCATCTTGGCGCTGACCATTTACGCGGCAAAAGTCTCAATTTGAAATTGAATATAGAATAACTCGGGAGTTTTTAATTTTATTTTTTTTTTCAATTTTTTTCTTGCATATGGCATCTAAGGGTTGTCTTCTAGCATGGCCTTGAAAAAAAATGAAAACACCGAATTGTTTTATAGAATGTACACGTTTATTTTTTTTTTTTTTTTTTTTTTTACTTCTGTGTCAACGGCATCGACTACTATGGCCATTAGCCTCGTGTTCTGTGTAGGCTTTGTTACTGTTTCCCAGCGCCACTTTAGGAACAGCACTGTTAATTAGAACCCAACAGTGAATGGTCGAGTGAGGAATCACACCTGGTATATGAAAATCAATTTCTAAATTTTTAATTAATTAAAAATCAGAAAAAGATTTCTGCCTTTGGTGTGATTCGAACCCACAACCCTTGGATTATGAGTCCAGTGCTCTACCGCTGAGCCACCCACCCCCCGTACACGTTTATTATATGAAAACTTAGAAATATTACATCGTTTTCCATCTTTCATCAGTCACAATTAGATGAAAAAATGATTTTTTTTGTACCTAGCGAGCAGCATTTCGCAAATGGATTTTCGGTTTTCCTACTTTTGTTCATTCAGATCACGTGGAATCCATTTTTCCATAATTCTTAATTTTCAACAAGAAATCTTGAAAAAAACATTACAAAAGTAGCGTCACTAAAATCATTGTAACTTGGGAACAATGTCAGATTGTCAAATTTTGATACGTATCATTTAAAGGTTAGTAATTCCTAAAAAATTATATGGATTTGTCAATAGTAGCACCATCTATATGTCATCTTACTAACTTATTAAGTGACCAGGTATTCATGCTTTCGACTAAATTTCGACCAACTTTATATGACTTTATTTGGTGGCCAACTAAGAATGCGAGGTACTGTATCTGGGAAACTATCCATCATAGAGGCTTGCGGCAAAAAAGGTATTACTAAAACGGACAAAAGAAAAACCTGAAAAATATTTTCAAGTTTCTGAAATGGCCGCAAGGAGCCGTAACCGCAATCTTGAATCTAAAAAAGTGATGTTTCTGTGAATTCCGCAATATTAATTAAGAGCATATTAATGCAATATTACAACAGTAGTGTATTGGAAGAGGAAGTCTAAAAATTTAAGGGATTTCCGTATAAAATTTTCTTTGGCCTAAATTTTAGGTTAGGAACAAAATATCTCTATTTATCTTTGACTCCGTAGATATCCTACAAGAAATTTAGATACTGATGTTTACTTAACTATTCCCACCTGTGACCTAATAAAAAATTCTCTTACCTACAATGCAAAAAAATTGTATAATAACCTACCGATACAGTTAAAATCTATAAATTCATATGATAAGTTCAGAAGATCCACTAGGGCTTTTCTTCAAGAAAGACCATTTTACACAGTGGCAGAATTCTATAACGTGCCTTAGACTTTTGGGTTGCAGCATATAGGAGCAATAATTAAATTAAGTTAATTTGAAAATTTTAATTTGAACATTAAGATATTGTGACGGATATTGCATATCCAATGCAATTGTTATTCATATTTTGTTTGTGTTTTGTTTTGTCTAGTAATTTATTTTTATTATGATTAGTTTTAAATTCGCTTTGTCTATAAAATTTTTGAAATTTTTCTTTGACAATAAAGCATATTCTCTTTCTTTATCGAGATGCGTTTTTCGCGAGCTTGTTTAGCTACGTTTTCATAAAAAAAATTATACCAAAGCATT
Organism: Crepidodera aurea; assembly: GCA_949320105.2. Taxonomy (NCBI): domain Eukaryota; kingdom Metazoa; phylum Arthropoda; class Insecta; order Coleoptera; family Chrysomelidae; genus Crepidodera; species Crepidodera aurea. The sequence continues at coordinate 70,536,724 of OX439474.1, read as the reverse complement.
TAATTTTTTTTAATGTCGAAAAAAGCCCTCTAGCGGCGACTTGTGAAACTAACAGAACTTCAAACATTATAAGGTTTGTAGCCCAAGAATAGCTCTTTTCAACTAGCACAAGTTTGTCAAAATTGGCTCAGCCGTTTCGAATATGTGTTTTTTACTGAAACCTTTGATTACCCCTTTATTTTTATACAGCAAAAATTGTCAAAGAATAAACGTTCAGATTATCCTCCACTTTAAAGATCAGGTAACGTTAATATAGCGGAATTCACAGAAACATCACTTTTTTAGATTCAAGATTGCAGTTACGCCCCCTAGCGGCCATTTCAGAAACTTGAAAATATTTTCCAGGTTTTTCTCTTGACCGTTTTAGTAATAGCTTTTTTTGCCGCAAGCCTCTACGATGGATAGTTTCCCAGATACAGTTGGTCACTCTGTATAATATAGATGGAAATACCTATTATTATTTCATTCTACGAACTTTTCGAGTGATCAGGTAGATATAGAACGACGGGCAGTACTAAATTTTTATCCGTTTTTAACAACCATTTTTTTCCTTAAAATTTTCAACTTTTCAATTAAAATATTGTAGATGACATTCTCATACAATTACCGAGAATAATTACTGTTTTATACTTGTAAAATTAACATTTTGGCGATAATTAAATGCAGTGATTCCTCAAAGAAAAATTTAAAAAGAAGTTTTTGAATTAACAAAGAGGTAGTAATAAAATGTCGTGGAAATATTTTAAATTTTTTGACTTGAGAATTTCAATTCATTATACCTACTAAGACCAACTTCTAGAAAAAACATATTAACAGTAAACAATTTTTTTAATTTAAACTGCTATAATAAGGAGTATAAAGTTCAAGATCGTTTCAGAGCAGTTCTTACCTTTTAACGTTTTATGAGATGGTTCTTCTTCATATCTAATGCGAAACGATCGTTTTGCAACGGATAATATGTATTCAGAATTGCCAAATTTTCTTAAAATCTATTGTATTTGGAAAATATCGAACAAAATTAGTTCGGAAAAAGGTTGGTCTTAAGAACTTAATAACAAATTCAAAACTGTACTCACCTTTAGGAGAGCAAGTATAAGTAGAGACCAGTTTTTCCACATCAAACTTTAACCCAAAAAGTTTATACCAACGTGTACCTGAAATTAACAATTAATAAGTTTAATATGTTAAATTTTAATCTAATAGTTATTTGTACACCAAGGCCGCGAAATAGCATTTTAGAGTACCGCCGAGGTCGTTCCGGCCGAGGCTGGATAGTCTTAAGGTCTCTAAAAAGTTTCGCGACCACACACTATTTTTCGTGCAATCGAAATGACACTTTCTTTAAAGGCGGTTACTAAGGAAATGACACTTTCTTTAAATGCCGCTGCTATGGGTCACGGCCTTTAATGATATAATATCTGGTCACCGAGCTTCGCTCTTAATATTCAAATCTACATTTTTAAGCAGCCCAATGAGTATATAATTTAAGTATATTTATAACATGACAAATTATTAATTAATTCGCGAAAATCACGGGGTGGGCGACATCTACTTGAACTACTGATAGGGAGATAAATAAAAAGTTGATTGGCGATTGGCTTGAAAGTAGGCGGGAAAATTAAAAAAGCTGTCAGTGTTAATTTTCAATTGGCTGCAGCTGTTGTTGACGTTTAACAACTGCTTGTCACAGAGGTTAGTTAAATGCATTTCACCCTTTTAGGAACGGGCAACAGCAGCACTATATAAGAAAAACTCTATGTTCAATTAATTTTATTATTTATTGATCTGCAATGAAGGAAAATTATAGGTCTGATATTCATACTTGGGTAAATACCTCCACAAAAACCTGTGACCAGACGTGTGGCAGATATTGATTTCATATTTTTTCAAAAATTTTCAGTTACAAAAATAGTTCATTCGTACATTACATTACAATTTGCTCTTGGAAAATACAAAGTCACAATCAACCTTAAAATGTACTATGAAAATAGAGAATTTTAAATGTCTCTTTAAAGTTTCTTGTAAAATAAAAAATTGAAATCTATGTTAATAGTACACGTGTACAAGCATTCATTCTTTTTCTCTCTCTCTCTCTCTATGATAATGAAAACTTAAATATTAAAACTGTCCGCATAATAAAATAGTAGCCGTAAGGGGTAGTCTCACACTATCGGGGAAGTGAAGAACCTTTACCCGATGTGCATAAAGCATTTCCACCCGCCAAAAAAAAAAGATTAGCTTTAGGTTAGGTTTGATCTGTGTAATAAGTGTCCATTTTAACAGTGTTACTCAACGTTCCTATAAATATTTACCTAAACCCGTGATTTCTGAAATTGAATTGGCAACGTTGTATTTTCAACTTAGAATTTATGAGATGGCTGTCATTTGACAAGCAAATTATTTATGTCCGTCAAATGAACCTTTTCTTTTTTATACTTTTCAGGTTTATTCTGGTTATAAATTGCTACTTGGGCATTTGTAGAATAAAAAAATGTGAAAAAAATTTTTCCGCGCAAAAATTTCTATTGCTAAGTATATTGATTTTATGATGTTTTATAGCATCTGCGAAAATTTCATGAAAATCCCAGCCGGTCCCATTTTCTTAACGTTTAACCAGAGATGTGCGTGTCAGTAGTTGTCAAAATTTGTAGGTCATTATGGATAAAATTTAAAATTGAATTCTTTCAGATTTAAACGCCAGAGATTAAATAAAGTCAAACCTTTTCACTACTATACTATACAGAGGAAAGGAGTGCAGTATTTAATTTGCAGAACGTAGTACAGGTTCAAGAGGTAGAAATTTTATTTTTACCTCATCCTTCAATGCTTATTTGTAGTTAAAATTTAAATTTTAATACATCTGATCGGCCTAATATAGTTTTTGTCTAGATTTAATCTTGTTTCCATGGTTTTTACTGTAATAAACCTGTTCTTTTGACAGATAAGTCAGACTTTATTTACTCATAGCCGTATCGTATGTATTTTAATTGATTCGGAATTTTGTATTAATATATATTTCAAAATGGCTTCATTCTAAAAATATTATCAGTCTTCCTAAATCCTTGAAGGCAGAATTATTAGTAATTCAAATTCAAAATTCAAAAAATATATTATAGATGAGATGGCCAGAGAAAAACTAATTAAAATTCTCAAATTGCCTCCGTACCACGCAGAGTTAAATCCCATTGAACTGATCTGGTCACAATTATTAAAAGGTTATGTTTCTCAAAACAATAAAACATTTAAATTTCCTGATGTGCGAAATTTGTTTTTGAAGGCATTTTCAGATGTAAATAGAGAAAATGCATTGATCATGTTAAAAAGGTGGAAAATTCATTTAGAAAAGTATATCCACTATCAATGGATAATTTAATAGAACCTATAATAATAAACCTCAGAAAAGACAATTATAGTGATACCAGTAGTTTTAGTGAAGACAGTGACTTTTAAAGATAGTTCTTGAACTAACTTTTTTTTTAATCTTTGAGTTTAGGTAAGTACTGAAGCGTTACTTTTAATGCCAAGAGATTAAAAACAGTTTAATCCCAACATATAATCCTCCTTGTTATTTATTGGTTAAATTTAATTCGTTCAATGTTAAAGTGTCAGATCCATAAGGTTTATTTTTATTTTTTGTAAATAATATAACTTCAAAATTTAATCTACGAAGTGGGTATATATATTTTATATGCTGTGACCTTATTTATATTATAGAAACTTATTTTGCAAAGTACGCCTATGGAATGTGACGTTATATCCTCTCTCCTTATAGTATATTACTATAGAAACAAGTTGCCGTTGCTAGGAAATAAAACTAAAAACTTAACTTTTCTTGTAAATATCTCGGAAGATCGAATTTTCACAGACATGAGACCTGTCTGTCGATTTAGATAGGAATTAGTCTACCCTGAAAGTTTCAGTGAATTCTGACGAGTGGATTTCGAGATCCTCTTGACACACACACATACACACACACACACACATACAAACCTTGCTCGTTTAATAGTATTTGATTAAAGGCCGTGACTATGGGAAGTGGCTGCGAAGTAGATTTTCGCAGATTGTTTTGAGAACGCGAAGTACTCACTTCGCAACCGGTTGCACGAAAAAATAAATATTTCAAAGAATTACAATGTATCATGTATTAATAAGATGTCCTGCAATTATATTAGCGGATAGTCGAATAGCTAAAGTTCCTGGACGAATAACGTTTCTAATTGTTTCAATGCATACTATAAAAGGTATTATATTTATCTAAATATAAAGTGAGTTCATAAAGTATGAAATATTTATTTTTTTTAATTGCCGATTGACTTTTGCAAAAATCCTGAGACGGGTCTATTTTTTTTTTCAAATTCGCAAATTTTATTTTCCTGACCCAATTTAATATGTATTTAAATAAATTGGATTTATTTATTAATTACGATATCTAAAAAAGATGTTCCTGCATAGTGGAGTCGATCTGGCAGAAAAAACCCGATAAACGAAATCGCTTTATTAAATTTTTTTTTGTGATTTCATAGACTCGAGGTCCCCCTTTCAGGGATTACTATATGGAAACTAAGGAAGGTGTGGAGGGGGGCAAATTAACATGTCAAGGTATGGGAAATCGGTATTTCGCACGTAACTCGTTGAGTTTTATTCAGATCGAACCGATTTCTAGAGATAAAATAAAGGGCTCGCGAAAACGCATAAACTGAATTTTAACCCGTTCAAATCGGTATAGGAGTTATCGAGATATTGTGATTTGAAGGAGTACGGAATTTCGCCGCGGCGAAAAAACAACTAGAGCCGTGTTCGCGTTCTTCGCTGGGAAGAAAGTAGGGGAGACCGGGGATGGTTGGCGCACTTTTAAGTTATAAATTTTTGTAGGCGATAATTGAACTTTTAACAAAAACGTATATATCAAATCATATTCTTAAACTATTTGGCAAGTTAACTTTAAAATTTAGGCGTTTGCACTCTAGGGGATCCAATCATTTTTTATAATTTTATAAAGTAAGACAAAGTGCGTCAACCAACACCATTTCGGGGTTGGTTGACGCCCAGCGTGGGGCTGGTTGACGCTATGGTTGCCAATTATTTAGCAGACTTAGGAAAAGTACAATTTAATATAAGACAACATAGATAAGTATTTAATAAAATAAAATAAAAAGAGGAACATAAAAATGTGACTTTGGTATAAAGCACCTTTCAAAAAATAACAAATTAGAACAAAAAAAAAATAACAAATATTTCTTTGCCACGTAGATAATTTCAATAAAAAAAGACACTATATTGCACACTTGAAACATTTAAAAAAAACATCGTTATCCCCGGCACAAGCTTGATGTGCCCACTGATGGCATTTGGTGCACCTAACCCAGTCTTCTCCTTCTAAACTATTCTGATAAGAATGGGAGCAGTACAAACAAAGGCAATCCTCTTCTTTTGCATTTTCTTGACCCCTTGACAGTTTTTGTTTTCCTTTTTTGACTATAGATGATTTTTGACTTTTCTGCTTTTTATTAAAGTTTTTAGTTTTAGGAACTTGTCTTTTATTACCTATGGCTTTCTTTACAGAATCTCTTTTATTTTGTTGCTCCATAAGTTAATTTTTTATGGGCGTGTCAGTTAGGATAGCAGTGGTGCGTTTTCTTCTTTGATGTTGATTTGGTTTTCGCGGTTCTGCAGCGGTGTTATTTGAGTGGGTGGTGTTTTTTCTCCTTCACGTTCTTCTGTTACCGAGGAAGTTGATGGTCCAGGATTACCGATTGCTTGGGTCGTAATTTTATTTTCTTCTGTCACGGAAATAAGGTTGGGCGAATTCTCAACCTCTTGTACATCTGGGCGATCGGTGGAATATGACGGTAAGAATTCGTCGTCTGTAAAGATATCCTTATTAAGTGGGTAAATTTCAGAGACCTTAAATCCAGCAATAATATTTTTTGGTGTAATAGCCAAGGGAAGAGCAATACTTATAATTTTCCATAATCCATGAGTCACATGCTGAGTTAACATACTTTTTAAGTGGACCATATACAGCGCGGTCCAATGGTTGTAGCTTATGTGAACAGTGTGGCGGAAACGACAGAACTGTTACACCGTTTTCTTTTAGATAATCCAGAGCGGCTATCGATAGATGTGAATCATGATTATCTAACAGAAGTAATACAGGACTATCTTTAGTACAACGTACGCTCTTGAGACTTGATTTTTTCCTCCGATAATTACCTCCTCTTAATTTCCACCAATCACAAACGCGCAATTTTGAATTACAAATGGTTTCTAAATGAAAAAAACTGTATGACAGCTTCTGTCAGTAGTTTTTTCGAGTTTACTCGAGGCAAAACTTGACAGCTGTTGTCACCAAAAGTTACAATACCTTTGATAACAAGTAATTATGGTCGCCTAGGACACCAGAAAACGACGCTAAACAATTTTTCTGATTTTATTGTCAATACATGTTGTAATACTTTGTTTTTAAACAGTGCTAGTCAGCTTATGTAGTGAAAATGAGTCGCTTTGGAAGTGATTCTACGACAAATATTGATCTGGCGATTGAAAAAAGTGTACCTACCGTACAATACCGTCATATGGAAACAGTTTACGGAATTCTGCAAGGCAAAAAAATACGAGTGTTTGGAAACTACAAGTTTAGAGCAACTAAACCTAATCCTGAAAGATTGGGCGTGGAATATGAAGAAAGAAAACGGTGAAAATTACAATGTAATGTAATGCGAAACGAAGAAATTTGCAGATGCCAATAAAAGGAAATCTAGCTCTGCTTCATTAAAATTGGAAGAATATTATGGTTTTATTATGAGACGAAGACACTCCGGCGGGACTCCAGCGAAAATTTTACCATATCGCTTCAGAAGAACTTGCCTGGAGAGGTGGATAAGCAGTCAATTGCAGAGTTCATTATTTTAAAGAGGAAGTGGATAATTCTGGGATTAAAACAGGTAGATAACATAGTTACATATTTTTTCAAAAATCCTACTGTTTAGGATGAGTAGAATATAATCTCTTCAATAAAACGGCCCATGGTGGAGAAAAAAAATGGTCCATAGTAAATGGCTGGTCCCCAATACGAAGAACCCCTACCTTTTGTCCAGTCCGTCTTTTTAAAATTCTAATGGTTAAACATTCATCTAGAATAACAACTGATAGATTATTCTTAACAGTAAGCCCATCATGGAACAAAGAACAATCAAGTGGATGGTACAAAAACACTCCAGTGGGAAAAAACAAATTTTCGAAATGGACTAAAGAAGCAGCAGAGAAGGCAGGATTAAATACAAAAGTAATAAAAATAACAAACCACTCTATGCGGTCGACAGCAGTCAGTAACCTGGCTAAAGGAGGGGCGAGTGAACAACAATGAATTAAAATTATTGGCCACAGTTCAGCCAGTTCAGCCAACTCAATCTGCAAATGGAATAATGAGCATTATTCCAACAGCATAAACACCCTTAGAAGTGACGCCTCAGAACCTCCAGCTAAAAAACAGAAAACAGAAGATCCTGTAGCCACTCCTCGAGCTTCTCACTCTGCAGCTGGACCCATCAATAACATTAATGATTTACCTACACCCAACGTTATCAATGAGTTAACAAAGATTTCAAACAATAGTCCTACTGTGTACCAAAATTGCAATTTATATTTTAATTGTACCATAAATAATTAAGTTTGTAGTATTTAGTGATTAAATAAATTATCTATTTTTCAGTTTTCAAGTTAATACCTACATATTTAATATGTATGCATATATAATAGGTAGTATGTTTTGTAAGCTATGTGTATGCAGAATAATCTGTTACTCATAAAATAGTTTTAAAGTAGGGTTAGCCATATGTGAGTAATAATTATTGAAGGTATGGAAGAAAAAGTCCTTTTTATCTCACAAGTTATATTTATTGAAGGTGCGACCGGTTTCGGCGATTAAATCGCCATCATCAGGCACTGCGTGGAAAAATTATGGAGTTAAAAAACAAATTTGTTAAGTTACATTATTTTAAGGAATTTATTTTTATTTTTAATTTATAATTTAATTTAATTTTATTTCAAAAAAAGCAAACTCACCATAACTTTTCCACGTAGGAATTACAACAGGAGAACCACCAACAACATGTCATTATATAAATCAAAAATAAGGAACGAATTTATAAAATTTTTTATAATATTTAAAGCTATTTTTAAAACCAGTCATAAGGACATTTACATACAAATTAAAAATTAAACTAGAGACATTTTAAAATTAGCTGGTTAAAAAAAGGAATAAAATTTTATCTCTATCTATATTATTATATTGTATAGGGTAACGCCACCTACCTCATATTCAACAAACCATACGTTTTCAATAGTTCTTATTACAGTTTACTTTATCATCTTATTAATTCATTTCTGTTTTACCCACATTAAATATAACCATTTCCTATTGGTCAAAATATTCTATGACGTCTCACTTGTATAAAAACTTTGTCGATAGAGATAAAATTTTATTCCTTTGTTTAACCAGCTAATTTTAAAATGTCTCTTTGTTAGTTTAATTTTTAATTTTTAATTTGTATGTAAATGTCCTTATGTTTTAAAAATAGCTTTAAATTTTATAAAAATTTTTATAAATTTACATTTATATATTGGGACCTGTATAATTCGTTCCTTATTTTTGATTTATGTAATGACATGTTGTTGGTGGTTCTCCTGTTGTAATTCCTACGTAGAAAAGTTATGGTGAGTTTGCTTTTTTGAAATAAAATTAAATTAAATTATAAATTAAAAATAAAAATAAATTCCTTAAAATAATGTAACTTAACAAATTTGTTTTTTAACTCCATAATTTTTCCACGCAGGGCCTGATGATGGCGATTTAATCGCCGAAACCGGTCGCACCTTCAATAAATATAACTTGTGAGATAAAAAGGACTTTTTCTTCCTTACCTTCAATCATAAAATAGTCTTGTCAAATACCATTCGGGCATCTAATTTTTCCTGTGAAAAAAATCGAAAAAACACAATGCAAAGTAATATATGTTTTAAATATTACTTAGCAAAGTGTTTTACCGATTTTTTTCGAGAAAATTAGATGTCCTTATGATATTACTTACGACAATCATATTTGATTAATATTTTGGAATCAAATTTTCATTCATTTACACTATTGAAACGATAGTAAAAACCTTTCAAACGAGTTACCACTCGAGCTCCTAGTTCATTTAAAAAGATACCCTTTTATTTGTAATTAAAATAGACCTGTTAAAATATTTTTCTTCTTCTATGATTTTTACCAATTAAAAGAATATTTAAAAATTTCGTGTGTTTGACAGGCATTAATTGATTTTTATTAAATTTTTTATGAGGGAAAGTTATATTTTAAAACAATAAGAAAGCACGGTCTTATTTTGTCACTTCATGCGTTGAGTCATAAAACAACTATAAATACTCTACAAGAGCTTAAGAGTCAAAACATACAGAAATTTATGAGTAAATTGACCTACTCCTTAATATAAAAAAATCTTTACAAATAATCTAGTAAATTGTTGGATAGCCAGCGGTTGTTTACCTAATAATATACCTGTTGTATAGTAAAAATCCGAGTTTTCCCGTGTAAACATTTATATTTTTAGACGAATCACCTTTTCTTTTGTGCAATAAATAACTTTATAAATAAAAAATCTATTTTGGTTATTTCTGAGTTAAAAATAATTTTTTTGTAATTGATGAAGAATCCAATATTGGTGAATTAACGTTTTGAAAAGAAAAGTTAATTCATTGGAGTTGCTAAAATAGCGTTCTTTTTAAATTTTTTGTTACTATTTATGGTTATAATTATTGAGGTGGGCTACGATGTTGTTTTATGTGAGAAAATCTACTATCATCGATTTGGACCGCGCCAATTGTTTTTCTGCTTATAACATTTTTGTGCCGAATTTCAAATTCATTGTATTTTTGGATAGATTTGAACTAAATCCATTAGTCTTTTTATTTCGTTTAGTTTTAAATCGGTCTCTACTCGTTTTGCCAAAATTCAGTATCTTCATATGTTTTTGTATATTTTAGCTTTTTCAAGATTAAATTCTATCAAAAATCATTATTCTTTGAAAATTTTCTATTTCCTGTTTCGTCTTTAACTATTCTTAAACTTTCTGCATTAATTATAGCGCATTCATAATTTTTTATCATCTGGCAAAGATGTAATAGTATATTCTGTAACTCGTGGTTCCTCCACTCATATCGAATTCTCATTCCTACATTCCAACTGTACTTTCTCCACGGCCACAGAAAGTAGGAATTGAATATATGTAGTAAAATGAATCCTCAAAAAACGCAACTTATCTTTGTTAAGGCGAACTCAAACTAAATAAATAACACGTTGCGTAGAACTGTCAAACATGAAATTCATGGCTATCTAGGATGCGGACGTGATATTTTTTCAGCTAGATGTTACAGAATGAACATTTTGACACTAGAGTAAGAATGAAATACGTATAAAATATATAAGAGACAAGAGCTTCAGAATTTTCTTTCGATATCAAGAGCGAGAATATTTCTTTTGTGTTATTATAAGTGGTTTAAATAACTACATTCAGTAGTGGCAGTAGAGAAAAAAAAAGTTGGGCCACCTATACTTTATATTTTAGGTAACTCAATAAGAAAAAGTCCACTAAAAACTATTCCTAATTAATGGCTTACAGCTAGTGCATAGTGAGGAGAAACTCTATACATTATAATTCATTTCGGAAGCTCATAGTGGTTTGTATTTCAATTTCTCTCTCTCTCTCTCTTCACTGGATTAAAACCACTTATTTGTTAAAAAAAAAGCTCTTACTTGTTCTCTTCGACGATTTCTAATATGTCTAAGTAAAGTTTCCTTGGCAGATTTTGGGGTTGTTGTGCATATCAGTCACCAACCAAGAAAATATCTTTAAGAGATCAATACTTAACATTTTTCCGATAATTCATGGCCATTACAAAAAGGTAGCTTTGCTGCTAAAACTGACCTGTCCTATAGTTTTAAATATTTATGTATAAAAGCAAATTGTCGCTATTTATTATAATGTAGATTTAATGGTGGAATTGTGTAGAATAAATAAATAAATAAATAATAGGTTAAATTGATTGAAATATTTTTGTTTATTTAAAAACTTACGACATAAGAATATTTTGTTTAAACAAAGATTAGCTACCCGGACAAATAAAATTAAAATAATATTCAATCAAATTTTTCCTACGACTGCATCTGAAAATGGAGTTTTTCACACGCTAGGCAACTTCTGAAAATAGAGTTTTTCGCACACTACAAATTAGTTCTTTATATTTACCTATAATAACAATTGCGATTGTTGAGCTGCATAGTAACCCATAGTAACCGATATTCCTTTTTTATTTGTTCTGCCGAAATTTTGAAAAAAGCGACCCTAAGTAGTGATGAGCTGCTCCCAGACAAATCCAAGCACCGATATGAAGCTGCCTTTGAACAATTTATGAGATGGAGATCCGCAAACAACGTTTTGGTATATTTTGAAGAATTATGTAAAAAGTATAAGTGTTCGACGCTGTGATCGACATTTTCAATGCTCAATGCAATTTTAAATACTAAGGAGAACATACATTTGAGAAAATACAAGAAACTTCAAGCATTCCTTAAACGAAAATCAGAAAATTATTTGCCGAAGAAGTCTGCGATCCTGACAGAGGATGATTTAAGCCAGTTCCTGCAGCTAGCACCCGACGAAACATTTTTACTTGCTAAAGTAAGCATAAGAACTTATGAAAAAAATCATTTAATACAACATATTTCACTATAACCCAAGACATGAGTAGGCTCGTCGTAATCAACAGTCATTTTTTTCTTTATTTTTAGGCAGTGGTAGCAGTTGGACTATCTGGAGCCTGTAGAAGGGAGGAACTGTGCTACTTAAAAATGGAGGACATGACAGACTTCAACGGTGCAATGCTGATCAAACTTACGAATACAAAAACGAAGATTCCTAGATCTTTTACAGTTTCTGGAGGCCTGTATACCATCCTGAAGAAGTACTTCGCCCTCCCAGTTTAAAGACAGGGCGTTTTTTTAACTACCAAAAAGGAAAATGCTCCAAAATGTAGGCACTAATAAAATAGGCAGCATGGCCAAAGAAATTGCTAAATTTGTATCGCTGGAAAATCCGGGTCACTGCTTCAGGCGATCTTCTGCTACAATTTTGGTAAATTCTGGATCAGATTTACTAGCCCTTAAGAGACATGGAGGATGGAGGTCAAGAGCTGTGGCCGAAGGATACGTTGATGATTCAATTAAAAATAAAATGGATGTTTAAAAAAAAATTGAATCGTCAGTGTTGTGTCCTTCTCTGGAAGCCGAAGTTGAAAAACAACCTATGGTTTTAGATTCGGCTAAGGAAGAAAGTACTGAAAATGCTTTGACAATTATTTCTGTTCAAAAGCAGATAAAAAATACTGCCATTCCTGGAGTGAATCTAACAGGCTGTAGCAACTTTACAATTAACATTGAGAATTAGTAGATTTAATTTTGATGTTCATAAATACTTTGTTTTCTAAGTAATAAAAATTACGTAGATATTTGGTTGCTTTATTTTGCAGTTGTAGGAAAAGCATTGTAAAAAACTCGTTTGAAAACCATTTTCACACTCGCTCGACTTGTGGACCTCGCCTACGGCTGGGTCCAACAAACTGTCTCGCCGTGCGAAAAAAGTCGTTTTCAAAACTTGTTGTTTAAATAACTATTATATAATTCATAATAATGTTGTTTTGATTATTAATTTAGGCTAAATTAAATAAATAATATAATAATTTAAAAAAAATTAATAAATCATAAATGTCGTATCCAAATAGTAGATGTACACAGTGACAATATTATAATTTTTATTTAAATTTATCAAATGTATAGCGGACAGGTGCGAATTTCAGTTACCATGGAACAGTGGTTGAGTTCGCAGCGTGCCTACATGATTGAGGCTTATTTTAAAGCCAACGATTCGTACACAGTTGCTCGTCGGCGTTTTTGTGCGCAGTACAATATTCGACGCGTAGATGATGCGCCATTGTTAAATATTGGGTTAATTGAATTTTGTAGGCATGGAATTTTAATTCTTTTCCCTACATACGGTGCGTACTACCACGAGACAAATTAAGCGATTCTGCATGTTTTAGAATGGAACATTGAGGATTACGATTTACAGCCTGTCGCACCCTCTCAATATTAGGAGGAGTTCGAAAGGTTTTCGGTTGACCTGGATGTTTGACATTTGTAACTCCTTGTTCTCTAATTTTTTTTACCCACGCGTGAACTAACATCGTCGAATATTGTACTGCGCACCGAGCAACTGTGTACGAATCGTTGGTTTTAAAATAAGCATCAACCTTGTAGGCACGCTACGAACTCATGCGCTGTTCCATGGTAACTGAAATCCGCACCTGTCCGCTATACGCTCTACGTAATATTTTCATGGAATTTCGAACAGGGTTTAAGAAGACGTTCTGAAGCAGGAAGCAAATATAAGGATGTAATATTAAGGGCAATGTCTTGTGGATACGTTGTTAAATCCGTGCTACTACATACTCTTAAGTACCTGATCCATGGTACAAATATAATATAGTCGGCTTGGCATTCAATACGCATGTTTTCCGAAGAAGCCCTTGAATCAACAAACAAAGACTTTGAAAATATTAACAATACTATTCGCGAAAAACCTAATTATCTTCATTATATAAATCGACTTCTACTACTTGTATAAAGAACTCTCGATAAAAGTTTAATTAAAAAATTTAAGAGATATCTTGTCCAATGAGAATTATTTTGTTATGATCCTAATAATGAATGCGATGATAAACCTTATACTGATTGTTAAATTGATTAAAATGTTCAAAATCACGAAAATAAATTTAAGGACCTATAATTTTAGTTAAATGCAAAAATATTTGTTTTTTTATATTACCTATTTTAATTAAAATTAATAATTATTACGCACATTTTTTAAGAACACAATACGCTAAGATCATCTGTTTCAATTTGATTTTTTATTTTCTATATCTTAAAAAAGCGACACCGTGAATCGTGGAGAAGAAGAGTAGCAAACTTGCAAAAGGAATTCTGTTATATCAAGACAACGCTCATGTTGGAAAGTTAGTTATAGTTCTTGCAATCGCTTTAGTCCAGCCATCTGAAAAATTCTAAAAAGTCATTATCGAGTGTTCTACTTTAATATACAGCTCGGGAGCCAGAGAGTGGAAAGTACCTATAAATTAAAATAATAAACTCGGTAAGTTGTAAACGACTAATGGCTCGGCTACCCGACCAAATCATGGTTTAACTGTTCTGCATCCTTTGAAGCAGTCAATTAAAGGATGCCGCGTTCGCTTAAAGAGAGAGGTTTTTTGGTAGCATCAAAGGTGCCGCGTTTGAAAGCTGTCAAATTGGGGATACTATCTATATTACACGCACTATACAATCGATTATTTGCTGTTTTCAAATATGAAAAAGACTTACGAGGATGTCGTTTTTTACATAAAGGAGAAATGGAAGTTGCTGTTTGCGAGTATCAAAAACAAACAATATCTTTAAACGGTATAAAGGCTTCGATAAAAAATATGAACAATGTATTAAAATTTGACACCTAACTTATTGGCCTCTCCTCTTAATATAGAACTATCGGAAAAGCAAGAATTTAAGCCCAATTTTCGAATTAACAGTCTACGGAGAGTTAAAGTAGAGTCCCGACCTCTGAATGATGTCTGAGTAGAGTCCGGGAAATTGTTCAATAGGAGTCCCAATCTCATTATTTATTTTTTATTTTATTAACATTTTTGCATTGGCAACTAATGTTTTTTTTATAAATATTTAGGTCAAGTTAAAAAGTAAAAATTTTATTTGCGTCCTGGGCAACGTAGCGGCATCTTTTGCGGCAGTCTCAAAGGAGGCCGCTACGTTAGAAGTTTTTTTGGTATAGTAGAACCCACTTGTTTATGAGAATGAAAAAACGTTATAAAAACACAAAGGATACCGCCAATAGAAGGAATGCTGATGAATCAGGACATTTTTGAGCAGTTTAATGTCGAAAACACCATACACTGTCCATATACATAAAAATAAAATAATATTTTGGCTATTAGGACCACGTGTAAAGATTCAATAACCAACTTAGCTGGATATAGGGGTTATAGGGGAGAATGGCGTATAATTATTTAATATGAATTTACATTTTAATTTCTATAACGCATATTAGATTTGAATAGAGGTTGATATCTTCATTTTTTGATCTCTTGTGAGATTAACAAACGTTACTAATTAAAATTTTGTCTCACAGCGAATAAAGTCATAAATATTATAAATTAATTAAGCTTACCTACCCTATCTTAATCCTCACCATCGGATTCACTGTCATCAACATTGATAATAAATTGGGTCGGACTCGTTACATAAGAATTTTCTTCTTTGATGACATGTTTGATTTTTTTCTGCCAATCATCAGCTGAAATTTTGTTAATTTCTTATTTTACCAAATTTGCAACCAACCCGTCAAATTTGGGAAACACGTTATGACGCCTTATTCTATTTTTAAGTTGTCCCCAAATTAATTCTATGGGGTTAAATACACAAAAATAGGGCGGAAGGCGCAATACCTCGTGGCCCCTTTTTGATGCCATTTCATCAATAAAGAATTTTTTTTCAAATGATTGTGCCTAATACTTGAAGCAATTGTTTTTTTGTATAATTTTCTTCGAAATAAAGTTCATGATTTCTTAAAAATTCCTGAATCTCAGACTTATTTGAGTTGGTATTGGGAACTTTTTCTATTAAGCGGGAATGATATGAAGCATTATCCATCACTATGATGCTATTCTCTTCAATATTGTTTAACAGCTGATTTTCAAACCAATCTTCAAAACTTTCTCCAGACATATATTTGTGGTAATCTAAATTACAATCTTCCAAATTTTTTCCAGAGAGTTTGAGGCAATTTTGTACCCACCCTGAGTCCGATCCACAGTGAAGAATTGTAAGTCGAGTTCCCTTGTTACAAGGAACATTTACTGAACATCTTCTTGTTCCGTCAGACCATCCTTTCTTTGGTGTATCGTGGGTATCGAACCACGTTTCATCTAAATAGTATATTTTTCTGTTACTATTTCGAGATGCCTTAATTTTTTCCAAATATTGTATCCTCCATTTTATGATCCTCTGGCTTTCCATTATTACAGTCCTCTTGTTGATAGTTTGGTATTTAAATCCAACGCTGTGTTGTGCTTTTAGAAATTCTTAAATCTGGCTTTTTACTTTTTAGTAAAGAAAATATACTATCCACTGTTGGGAACTCATTTCTTTGGTAAGATTCATAAATAATACTACCAATTAATTTTGATATTGAAGGATCTAAAGTTTTAACACATCCTTTATCACACCTCTCTTTACGATTTTTTGGACCATTCTTTATAATGCTATAAAGGGTGCTAATGGGAACATTTGTTAAAAAAGATGTTTTTTCAATGGCACTCCTTTCACCTTCGGAAGTTACAATATTCTTATAAACATTTATACATATGGTTTGGGCATCTTTACAAAGATATTGTTTTTTCGAGGTGGATATTTCTTGATACTCTGAAGTTCTTTCACCAAAAATGTTCTCTTCCTCATCGGAGCTACAGGAATCTTTGGGACTACAACCTGATACCACATAATCCATTGGAATATCATTTAATGATTGTTCCGATTCTTTAGATCCACTTAAAGAAACTGTATTTTCCCAAGGACGAAACATATTGAAATTGACATCGAATAAATAAATAAGTACACTGTAACAATGTTTCAAAATAAAAAAGTATGTATATACATGGAAGCCAAGAATAATTTTAACTGAAATAAACTAACGCCACGAATCACCTACCACCTATTATTCACTAAATCAAAAATCAAGTGCGAACACAAACACAGTGTATCACTGTATGAATATTTTCCTAGCCCCCACTACTGAAGACAATATTTGTCTAACTTCTACTTCCTACTTTAATTGCAGAACAAAATGATCCCGCTTTATACAAGTCGCTAATACTGACAAATCCACTTGTCGGCACATCTACATGCCGCTAATACCGACAAAGCCACTTGTCGGCACATCTACATGCCGCTAATACCGACAAAGCCACTTGTCGGCACATCTACAAGCCGCAAATGCAACCTGTCTGCACATCTGAGAATTTTGTTTCTGCAATTGAAAATGTAAAAATTATAACCACACTTCCATTGTCGCCTCTTATGAGTGTAACCTCACATCTCACAGTTTAGTTAAATTAATTTAAGACAAAATTTTAATTAGTAACGTTTGTTAATCTCACAAGAGATCAAAAAATGAACATATCAACCTCTATTCAAATCTAATATGCGTTATAGAAATTAAAATGTAAATTCATATTAAATAATTATACGCCATTCTCCCCTATAACGATATCCAGCTAAGTTGGTTATTGAATCTTTGCACTGTGGTGCTAATAGCCAAAATATTATTTTATTTTTATGTGTATGGACAGTGTACGGTGTTTTCGACATTAAACTGCTCAAAAATGTCCAGATTCATCAGCATTCCTTCTATTGGCGGTATCCTTTGTGTTTTTATAACGTTTTTTCATTCTCATAAACAAGTGGGTTCTACTATAGCAACAAAGGCGCCGCTTTAAAGCTGTTAAATTGTATTACACGAACTATACTCTAACCATCTCCCGGAATTTTTGGACCGATATAAAATTGTTATAAACGGGACTCTACTCGGATACGCTTAAGAGTCTAATCCTTGTAAATAAACATAACGTGATAGTAAAATGGTTTGAATAAGTTCTACCTTATCTGCTTCTTTTAATATTACAAAAAAATAAGTAAAACATGAAAATATACAGGACACTATCGTATCAAACATGTTTCACTTAATTACCAAATTTTGCTTATTTGAATAGACAATTTTGGACCTTTTAACATGAGATATATCCAGCCAAAAAATAACAATGTGGTTTAAAAAATAGCTAACAAAAAAATAATAAAAATTTTTATAAAATCAATCTTTATTTTAAGCTAAAATCATATTTATGCATCTATAATTTAAATTTATTGCTTTGTAAACATTTTTTGCTCGCTTCTTATCTTGTTTTAATTTTTATATAATATTTATGAACTCTGAAGGATATTTGTATGACATTTGGAACAGATTTATCATAAGAAACGCTTTGAACTGTCATGAAAACATTTAAGGCGCCCACATGTAATGTTTTGAATATGTATTGACAAAAGTGAATTTATTAAAACTGTCAAGTCAGTTCGATAAAAATATTACTGATTCACACGTATTCAAATTTTCCTCGAAGGATAAGTTTGAAAACAAAGAAAATTAGGATTAGCTTTCAGAATCAAATACTATTAAACGAGCAAGGTTTGTATGTATGTATGTGTGTGTGTGTGTGTGTGTGTGTGTCCAGAGGATCTCGAAATCCACTCGTCAGAATTCAATGAAACTTTCAGGATAGCCTAATTCCTATCTAAATCGGCAAAAAATGTAGGTCTCATGTCTGTGAAAATTCGATCTTCCGAGATATTTACAAGAAAAGTTAAGCTTTTAGTTTATTTCCTAGCAACGACAGGGATAATATAACTTGTTTAGGAGAGAGGAGGGTAGTAAAAGTGGGGATATAACGTCACATTCCATAGGCGTACTTTGCAAAATAAGTTTCTATAATATAAATAAGGTCACAGCATATAAAATATATATACGCACTTCGTAGACTAAATTTTGAAGTTATATTATTTACAAAAAATAAAAATAAACCTTATGCATCTGACACTTTAATATTGAACGAATTAAATTTAACCAATAAATAACAAGGAGGATTATATGTTGGGATTAAACTTTTTTTAATCTCTTGGCATTAAAAGTAACGCTTCAGTACTTACCTAAACTCAAAGATTAAAAAAAAAGTTAGTTCAAAAACTATCTTTAAAAGTCACTGTCTTCACTAAAACTACTGGTATCACTATAATTGTCTTTTCTGAGGTGTATTATTATAGGTTCTATTAAATTATCCATTGATATATCCACTTTCCTAAATGAATTTTCCACATTTTTAACATGATCGATGCATTTTCCCCAATGTTCTCTATTTACATCTGAAACTGCCTTCAAAAACAAATTTCGCAGATCAGGAAATTTAAATGTATTATTGTTTTGAGAAACATAACCTTTTAATAATTGTGACCAGATCAGTTCAATGGGATTTAACTCTGCGTGGTACGGAGGCAATCTGAAAATTTTAATTCCTTTTTCTCTGGCCATCTCATCTATAATATATTTTTTGAATTTGTTGCTATTACTAATAATTCTGCCTTCAAGGATTTCGGAGGACTGATAATATTTTTAGAATGAAGCCATTTTGAAATATATATTAATACAAAATTCTTAATCAATTAAAATACATACGATACGGCTATGAATAAATAAAGTCTGACTTATCTGTCAAAAGAACAGGTTTATTACAGAAAAAACCATGGAAACAAGATTAAATCTAGATAAAAACTATATTAGGCCGATCAGATGTATTAAAATTTAAATTTTAACTACAAATAAGCATTGAAGGATGAGGTAAAAATAAAATTTCTACCTCTTGAACCTGTACTACGTTCTGCAAATTAAATACTGCACTCCTTTCTTCTGTATAGTATGGTAGTAAAAAGGTTTGACTTTATATAATTTCTGGCGTTTCAATCTGAAAGAATTCAATTTTAAATTTGCCGCTTTATATAAAAAAGGAAAGGTTTATTTGACGGACATAAATAATTTGCTTGTCAAATGACAGCCATCTCATAAATTCAAAGTTAAAAATACAACGTTGCCAATTCAATTTCAGAAATCATGGGTTTAGGTAAATATTTATAGGAACGTTGAGTAACACTGTTAAAATGGACACTTGTCAAAATGTGATACCTGTAAAAACGTGACAACTGTTAAAATGTGATACGTGTCAGAATGTAACAACTTCAAAATGAACAAATGTCAAAATATGACACCTGTCAGAATGTAACAAATGTCAAAATGTCACACGTATCGTACTTTTTTTTATTTATTACAAAGATCTAACCTAACTTAAAGCTAATCTTTTTTTTTTGGCGGGTGGAAAAGTTTTATGCACATCGGGTAAAGGTTCTTCCCTTCCCCGATAGTGTGAGACTATCATTATCATAGAGAGAGAGAAAAAGAATGAATGCTTGTACACTGCGCGTCATATAAAACTGGTACACTTTTTTTTTCCCAATGTAAACCTAACTTAATTAATCAATTAAAACAACCGTCACATTTGTTAAATTTGTCAAAGCGCATATCCACAATGCCAGCCTATTTAAGTAAGTTTGATCAAATCCGAATAATTTCCAAAATAGCTTGGCAGAAATTTAATAGTAATGGAGCTAAGACAAGTTATTAATTATTGAATTGAAATTTTTAATTTCTCCATCTCGTTTTATTGCTGTAAAAAATTTAATTTTATCGTTACATCTACTAAAATTTTTGTTGACCTGGCATCACTGCCCTAGAAATTATAACATAAAAACTAGTTTAGTATTGACACATTTTAAAAGATGCATTTACACACCTAGAAAAACACTATTTTCGATTATAAGAGTTGTACCAGTTTTATATGACGCGCAGTGTACACGTGTACTATTAACATAGATTACAATTTTTATTTTACAAGAAACTTTAAAGAGACATTTAAAATTCTCTATTTTCATAGTACATTTTAAGGTTGATTGTGACTTTGTATTTTCCAAGAACAAATTGTAATGTAATGTACGAACTATTTTTATAACTGAGAGACTTTGAAAAAATATGATATCAATATGTGCAACACGTCGAGAGTCTGATCACAGGTTTGTGT
Organism: Crepidodera aurea; assembly: GCA_949320105.2. Lineage (NCBI taxonomy): Eukaryota > Metazoa > Arthropoda > Insecta > Coleoptera > Chrysomelidae > Crepidodera > Crepidodera aurea. Next base: position 70,515,817 of record OX439474.1, on the reverse strand, counting down.
GGAGGTTTTTACCCAAGTATGAATATCAGACCTATAATTTTCCTGCACTGCAGTTCAATAAATAATAAAATCAATTGAACATAGAGTTTTTCTTATATAGTGATAAATAGAGTGAGCTGTGCGATCTTCTGTTGACGGGACCTGTGCCCTACACGCTGCTGTTGCCCTTCCCGGAAACGGGGCCTGTCCGTCGTGACTATTCGCGAAGATCAAGCGTCTGTAGATGTTGCCCTAAAAGGGTGAAATCCCCAGAAACTAGGCAACTTTTAATGCATTTAACTAACCTCTGTGACAAGCAGTTGATAAACGTCAACAACAGCTGCGGCCAATTGAAAATTAACACTGACAGCTTTTTTAATTTTCCCGCCTACTTTCAAGCCAATCGCCAATCAACTTTTTATTTATCTCCCTTTCAGTAGTTCAAGTAGATGTCGCCCACTTCGTGATTTTCGCGAATTAATTAATAATTTGTCATGTTATAAATATACTTAAATTATATACTCATTGGGCTGCTTAAAAATTTAGATTTGAATATTAAGAGCGAAGCTCGGTGACCAGATATTAGTCATTAAAATATGTAACACTCCCTATTTAAACTTTTCTACCAAGTACGTATTTCTAGAAAAACGGTTTGTCAAAACAAAGAGAATTTATGATTAGGTTACAGAATACGACATTTTCAACTAAAATTACAAAATTCAAGGCAGTTTTTCAAGGATCGGAGTTTGGACAATTGTTTAATTTATTTATAATGATTTACAAATTTTAAAAGTAAACTTCTTGTACATAAATGAAAGTTACAAGTTACTACTTATGAAAGGATTTTCTTGACAGAATAAATCAAATATATGCTTTTTACAAAGAAATAAAGCTTAATAATATCCAAATTTACACGAAGTTTTTAAAGCAACAATTTTATATAATTGTTCGGTTTCTTAAAAGGCTTAACTAAATTTTACATAAATCATTTGACAAATAAAAATGTACGCATATATATGTGTGTGTGCATCAACAAAGTAAGAAACGCACTCTTGTTTCTTTTTGCGAGATTAGGTTCGGTAATAAAAAAATTGTAAGTTTCAATAAATAAAATACATTAAAGAAAGAGTGAATGAAAATACCCTTTACAACCTTTAAACTTGACAAAGGCGGATTTACGGGGGAGGGTACAGGGGGTAATCCCCCACCACGATTATAATTAATAAAATCAAAAAGTGAGGGAAAAAAATAAACCCCTACCGCGTTATAGGGCGAAGAAGATTACCATTTACACCACAAATATCCTACATTTCCAAAAGTTTTTTAAATATCGTAAATAGCGTAAATATCTAGAAAAATATGACTTCCACAAAAAATGTATACAGTATGTCTCATTAAGTTGGAACCATATGGAAAACTTATTTATTATTCATTTTAGGAAAAAAGTTATTCTTCATAAAAAGTTCTGAATGATGAAAAACCAAAAATACAATAATCAAATATAAAAAATTTTCAGTCGTATACGAGGTTCGTCAAAAAATATATGTTTTGTTCTAGAGCAAAGTAACCTTTATTTTCGATAATATCGAAAATTTTTATTAAAAAAAGTTTATCAGAATTGAAGTTAACATTCAGATATGCAATTACATGCATTTAGCATCAAAAATAAGGTTTTGTTATTTTTACAAATTTTTCTACACATTGAAAAGCATTTATATTACTTTTAATTTTATAAATTTAAATATTGAACATTTATCTATTTCATCTGTTAAAAAGATGTTAAACTTTCCATTTCTTAATATTGGCTAATAATTTCTCAATTTAAATACGTAATAAAAGCATAACAATTATTTATTTTATAATTCAATTATCAATCAATCACTCTTTTTAAATATTTAATCGTACCATATTTGGAGTAATCTTCTAGCATTCTTCAGAAATAATCCTCTCCAAGTTATCAACATCTTGAAAGGGCCATCGCTTATAAATCTGCTAACCCATAAAGGGGGGGTTAAGTCAGGAGATCCGGCAGGTCAATGCAAATGGATGTAATTGCATATCTGAATGTAACTTTCAATTGTGATCAACTTTTCTTAATAACAATTTTCGATATTGTCAAAAATAAAGATACTTTACTCTTGAGCAAAATTTATAATTTTTGACGAACCTCGTATACGAGTGAAAATTTTTTGATAATTGTATTTAAGCTTCTAGATCGTGCAAAACTTTTTATGAAGAATAACTTTTTTCCTAAATTGAATACTAAAAAAGTTTTCAATATGGTTCCAACTTACTGAGACTTACATACATGCATCCTAATGACAGAACAACATTGGGAACATTTTAAGACCATCCAGAACCGTTTAACATAAGCAGAAAAAAGTTATGGACCATTTTTTTAGTGCCATCTAAACTGTGGTAGAAAGTCGTGACATGTGTTTCTACAATTGTCCAGTAATTTTTAGCCCTGTGGGATAATTATTTTTTAGGGTTTGGTCTGTTAAAGTTGAGCTAAATTTTTGTTTTTTTATTACAAGTCATTTTCAATTTTTGGTCAATAGCGTGAAAAGTATTGATTTTTGCAAAAAAATTAAAGAGACACATGTTCTTCCGAATAATTTAAATTTTTTTTATCTTTTGTCTGTAACGACATATGGCAGTTTGAAATTGCATTTATAACCGTCAATGTCACTTTTTCGGGTCAAATATTGAAAAAACGGTCATTCCAATAAAAAATTTGTCATAACATGACATTTCGGCTATATCGCAAGCTTTAAAATGGTTTATTGTACATCTCGATGTTATCAGCCAAAAAAAAGTTACGGGCAAAAAATACATTTTTTTTTAGAAATGTAGTGGTGAAAATCGTAATGTTCTACGCCCTATAACTCGGGAGGGGTTTATTTTCAAGAAAAATTGTATTAAACATTAATTCATTAAATAAGGATAATTTATCGATTGAGCAAGTTATTTTCTTTTTTTCCCCTCACTTTTTGATACCGCTCCCACCCAAAACGCCACTAACGAAATTTTTCTACTTCCGATCTGCATCCATTTCCTAGAAATTTGCAAAAAATTTCAAGTCGATCTGATCAGTTATACTAGTTTCTGCTCGATATTACAAAAAAAATTACTACCTTTCTTGGACTGCTTGGTAAGTTTTACCCGCCCTTGAAACTTGATCATATCTGTTATTTACAATTTTTAGGCTAAATTGTGAAATTTGTTCTATAAATTTTACACTTTTAAAATAAAAATTTTTCCCTACCGCAATTGATAATTTAGTTTTAAAATAATTTTGGAGAAAACTAATTTTTGTTGGGACAACCTACATAATTATTACAGTTAACAATTTCCAATAAGAAGAAATTAATTTTACCCTTTTTATTTCTAAAATAATAATATCCATTTTTGTTTTACAAGAGAAGCTGTAAAAATTTCTTATTATTTAATTATTAAGCGATGCAAATTTATAATTGAGTTAAAAATATATTGTTTTTAAAAAGAATCAGTTTATGCATTAGCAGCACAATGGGACTATTAAGAAAAATATTGATTCTAAAAATTTTAAATCATAAATCACAAAAAGAAAAATAGCATTAAAGACTAAACAACAAATTTTAAAAAAGAACCAAGATTCTTGTCCAGGTGAATCTTACCTTATAAGAATCTTATACTGCAAGAAATAAATAATAAAATCAAAGGTGTTCAAAAAATTTTTAAATTTATTTAGAAAACAATTTTCCGACTTCGCCATAATTCAAAATCCCAGAAACAATGTAATGAAAATAAAATGTTGCGAAACTAAAATTTGCAGACTTAGTTAAGGAGATCTGGATAGGCAATTTAATGCGAATCTTAATCGTCTTAAGTAATACACCAATCCAAACTCCAACATAAATGAAAATAAAAAAATCAACGTCGTATACTACCAACTTAACCCTTTAATATCCCCAGTGCAAGTAAACACAGAAAAAATAATCACAATTAAACCCACCGATCGTCGCTGTAGTGTTCGAACAGCACCGTCAAAGTTTTGTACTCCGAGCGTCACTCACCAGGACCTAGTGCACCCACCAAAGAGAGTCCTAGCGCTGCACAACGCAGTTGTAGATGGCCGCCAAGACGGTGAAGCGGTATAAATTCCGCCCGCACGGTTTGTCTCTGTCACTGCGACCGGACGAACTGATGCTAGGCGCCCCGTGCAAAGCTCCATCAGTCGATCGCGGCGGCCGTGAGTCTGTGGAAATCGGAGCGTGCGCCCCGGGAAGACCCGCCGCCTCCGTGACGTCACATGTGTGTGCCAGGAAACGTCATCTCTCTAGCGTTCCAAGCTCACCCTCGGTGACCGTGAAGATGGCAAGAAAATTTTCAGCTGGAAAGCGGAAACGGCACAGAATGTAACTGCTCTTATCTCGTGGATACGTTTCAGCCATATAGCCTTTATTTAATGACTGTCTCTCTCTGGATGTGGGTTTTATTTTAACAAAAATCTGTATTTTATTCGTTATTATATAGGGTGTTCCGTGAATATGTGGGTATTATCGATGATAAAAAACCTAACATCAAAAATAAAAGGTCCTTTTCAAGTCAACAGCGAGTGGCAATATGGACGAGCAGCAGACAATTCGGAAAAGGTGTGGTCTTAAACTGTCATCAAACTGAAAGCAGATCCAATTTGGCAAGACATGTAGTCTTAAACCATTGTATAAAGAATATATAGTAGTATCACGCTCTAGTTAAAAAGTGTGTGATGCAATCTCGAGCGGCATCTATTGACGTTCTATATGAAGTTATCAATTTCTAATGCTGTACAGATACTCCCTCTATATCTTCTTTCACATGGCCTTTACCAAGTAGTTCCTTCAGCTATAAAGTTGCTGTCTGTAATATTGCAGTTACGTATTTAATAATAAACATCTGTTGAACAGATATTAGAGAGTTGAAGTTGTGCCAAGCACGTAAACGTTAACACCCGAATTGACATCTACGCACGCGCATTTGTCTGGAAATAGCGTTCTCTCACGGATACCTTAAAAATCTACGTACGTTAACCGAAGATTATACGAGTGACACCGATAAATGGCGAATGGCCCAATTTTGAATTTTGACTTAAAGTAAATTATTCATAACTTCAAGAAGACTTTCTTAATTTTTTTTATAGAAGTAATAATAATTTAGCTCTTGGCTAGTATTATTTTTACATTTAGGTTTACAAAAAAAAAATAAATGTAACAAAAATAAATAGTTATATACTTATATTTACAACCTGTTCTTTTAAAGCTCATTAAATTATTGCAGTTTTTAATAAAATCAGGCAATTCATTGTATTGCTTTAATCCCTTATAAAACAGACTATTTTGACTATAACTAGTATTATGTTTCTAAAGGTTATTTCTTATATTTCAGTAAGATAATAAAAAACTTTGAAGTTAAAACATTTTTAATTTAATAAATATTTATTTATTAATCACAATAACAATAACAAAACAATATTACAGAATATTTATCTCTAAAACTACAAAACGAATATTTACATTTTTAGAAAATATACTCAATAAAATTACATTTACAAAGTGTAGAAATGTTTAACTAAATTTAGTTCAAAACATAACCATTATAGAAGCCAAGACGATCTGTGAGTATATCTGGAATATCCTCAAGTTACGTTCTTTTGTTATGAATGAATAATATTGTGATTTTTTTTTGCTCTTTTTAATAGTTCTCTTTTTGTTATATCTTTGCAAATAACAATTGTTTTTTGTTTTCCTTTTAGATTACTTATATTAATAATTCTAATAGTTTATGATATATCTACTCATGTACTTCTTGCAGTAAACTTTGGTTTTGGAAGCAATAAAGTAATAATAATAATAATAAATAAATTTAGTTGATGGCGCTTTTTACATCTTAAAACTAGCAAAAAATGCAAACAAAATATTGGTAATAAAACAAACATTAAAGTTGTAAATTCGGTTGTTTTTGCTTGATAAAAGGTATGCTACTTTAATATTGTGATACTAACTTTACAAAAATCAATCTACTTTTATTAAATTTAATCAGTACGATGGATTTTGAAAATTGTGTGTGCTGAACAAAACATTAAATTTCCCAAATATTGTTCCAGTTGTGTGGGGGCTCAATCGCCCATAAAGCTCTGCTCGATTCCCAACAGGATCATTGTTGAATATATGTAGTAAGATTACCTCATCCATTTCATCTTCTTCGAAATCTGAATCCCCAAGTTGTGCTGCATCAAGAATACCTTCCATCTTAAATGAAATCAAATTATGAAATAAATAGAGCCTAATTGAACATGTATAAAGACGTGCTTACCATAATAATGTTTCTTCTATTTTAGTAAAAGCAAAATAATAAAAAATAAATAATTAACGGTTGACAGTTGACATCTACTTTACGTACGTACATGAACACTTCAACTCAAATTTCATACAATTTTATTACGTTATGTTTCGTACGCTATTTTGTACGTAAAGGTTTACGTACTGTGTTTACTTCAACTCTCTATTACATTTTCAAAATTCAATCAGGATTTTCTACAAAACTGTGTGATTAGTTATTTTTATTTACTAATAAGGATAAAATTTTTGATATGATGTGCTATATCAATTCTGTTTAGAATTTTAAGCAGTATTGAAATATGGAAGAATATAAATTTTTATTTTAAAAATGGTGTTTATTTATTTATATAAATTGGAAATTATTTTTTTTAAATCAAGTTTAAAATACACTTTAAACTCTACATGGGCAGCATATGCTTAAGTTTACAATTTCGAAAACAAAATCGAAAACTTGGTTTTTGCGTTATCTAATATCTCGAAAAATAAAAAAAATCGAGAAAACAATAGCACCACGTGTGAAAGAGTGGAAAATTTTATTCAAATTTATATTATAAGTTATTTAAAACAAATTTATTACTATAAAAATTTATTAAATATAAGAAAAAGCGTATTCTAAAAATACAAAAATACAAATATTCAAAAATATTCGGAAAAAAACTAAAGTATCTTTGCCTAAAATCTAAGTTGTCTAAGGAAGCCATCAGTTTTTAATTTTTTTCTCATAGAAAATTTGACCGGAAGTTATAATTTCTAAAATTCTCACTGATTTTTATGAAATTGAAGATATATATTAAATTAATAAAGGCATAACAAAAAATCTTTGCTGCTCTAAAGTGTATGCTTAAATTTACAATTTCGAAAACAAAATCGGAAATTTGGTTTTTGCGTTACCGATATCCCGAAAAATAAAAAAATCGAGAAACTAATAGCACCACGTGAAAGAGCAAAAAAATTTTACTAAGATTTATATTATTAATTATTTACCTAAATTATTAAAAATATGAAAACGAATTAGAAAACTATACGCGCGCGCGCGCCAAATCGTTCGGAAAAAAACAAAAGTATCTTTACCTAAAATGTAAAAAAAGAATTTTATTCTCAGGAAGCTATTAATTTTTAACTTTTTTTTGCTCATAGAAAATTTGACCGGAAGTTATAATTTCTAAAATTCTCACTTCGCAACTCTTAAGTGTGCTTTTAAAATTTTACTAGTATAATGAAATGTGCAGTTTCGAAAACTTGAAAAAAATGAGCACTGATAAAGTTAAAAAATTGAAAATTTGTTAGTGAACTTTTACGATTGAAAATTAGGCTTTTTTAATTTAAATTCGTATAAAATCGAAAAATAAATATTTTGCATTGAAAAAATTACAGCTTATTTAAAACGCAAAGAAGAATGTTTTCACCAAGTTTCATAAAAAAAATTATTTATTATAGATAAAAATTAAAAACTAAAAAAGAGGTTTTTAACGATTTTCTCAATAATTTTGAAGTTATGTCGAAAAATGATTAATACAAAAGTTTTACATTTTTTAATTATCCACAAATGTTACATTAAACTTTTTTCGATAGGATGCATTATTTCAGCCACAAATCGTAAAAACCAATATCCAACCCTCAAGTTGTATATTTACCAACTTCCAGAACTTTTAATTTGTCCAATTTATTTTTTTAATTTACTTATAATTTTCCCTACATTTTCCGACCACCCACATACTGCTAAGAATTTTTGTATGAATTCGGGTATTTAAAATCGGTTTGGACTTGGTCTACAAACATCATTCAGAACCAACGAAAACTTATTGATTAGTTTTTATTATTGGGCAGGGCATCACATTCTGGTGACCTTCAATTAACAACGCAAATCTATTCAAAACTATTTATTAACCCTATAAACAGGAAAATTCCACTGAACCTCAGGTTGTCTTGGTGCGTCTAGAGTTCTTGACGACAGCGTTGCCAAATAGGTTTTACCTATTTACTTTCAAAACTTTGGTGGATTACTCACAACTTTATAATATCAATAGCAAGACAGTTTTTTTTAATATAATAAACTAATATCAGTCTAACCAGCGTCAGATAAAAAAGATTAAAGTTGTTTAGTACCAAACAACAACATATAATAATTCATTAATTTTACCAGAAAATAAATTACTAATAAATAAAAAATAAATTATTTTATACTTTTAAAATTAACTAAAACAATCATATAATATCCATATTATAAACAAAACAACCAAACTATTGCAAAAAATATACTTTAAGAAAAAATATTTCGATTTAACATTGACTCTCTAGTCTTAGTGCTTTTTATTCCAAATTTTAGTTTTAAAAGTTAAACGGGTTTAATAAATTATCAGATTACAATTTTTCATAATTACCATTATCGATAGTATAGACCTTTTGATTACAATTCACAATTGCCCTTTACTCACAAAATTACTTATAGACTAGTAAAATACTCACAAATTGGCAACCCTGGTTTCTCGGGAGATAATTAAATATTTTGGTCCTTCAATTTCATACGTCTTCCAATTCTCGTTCGTTGTAACTAAATAACACATTAACAAAAGACAAACAGAAATGAAAAAGAAGATTTCAAATTATAATTTCACTCAAGCAACGACATGAACTAAAGACATGACTTGTGTCCACTTGGAGTGCTGCCATCTCCAGTGCGTTCACATAAGTCGACTTATAAAAGTCCGTAGGGCGATACTACTATATATTCTTTATACAATGCTTAAACCATTATTAAACTGTAATAACACAGTACAGTGATTACTTTATGAGTACTCTTCTACTCACTGTGCATCTATTTGCACAGAGTTATAGGAAACTTTGTTTTTAAAATTTTGTAAGATTCTCACTTAATGTAAAATTTCATGATAAATCGAATAAGAAAAATTCCTAAGTGCGTTGAAGATCCCCATTGATGGATTTAATACTAATAATTTTAATGTATTTTATTTTATTTTCATTCTGCTCCAAAATCTGAAATCGATAATATATTCTATCCGGTGACAAATCAATGGCGACGAGATGTATAGCGTGCCGAGGACGAAAAAGGGCCATAAATAAGGCCATTTGCATGCCATGAACAGAAACACCATTCTACCGTTTTGTTTTCTATCTCTCCGAATTCGCCAGTTCAGTTATCGAAATCCTTTAATACAATTCAGAGGCACAAGGGTTGGAACCGACTTGCAAAACTTTACAGCACGATTGTTTTGTTGATTTCATAGGTGAATTACAAGGGTCGGTCTTTCGTAAAAATTAGTTTGCCAATATTAAAATTAAATTCATAGTGAAGTAGTTTTAGTTGAACAGTAGGTATCTGGTATTTATCGTACATTATGTAAAGTTTGTATTTTTCTATTTTTCATACAAGAGGCACCCCTGTAGATGTGTTATATACTCTATGATGTAGTGTTCGTGTGAGAAGCAAATTTCACTTCTATTTTTTGAGGATTTTCTAATATTTAATTTATTATTAAAATTTTTCAAGTGGTTCGGTTTCGAAAAAACTTATCCATTGTATAAAGATTATATAGTAGTATCACGCTCTAGTTAAAAGTGTTTGATGCAATCTCGCGTGGCATCTATTGACGTTCTATATGAAGTTCTCAATTTCTAATGCTGTACAAATACGCCCTCTATATCTTCTTTCACATGGCCTTTACCAAGTAGTTCCTTCAGCTATTAAAGTTGTTGTCTGTAATATTGCACTTATGTATTTAATAATTGTTGAACAGATATTACATTTTCAAAATTCAATAAGGATTTTCTACAAAACTGTGTGATTAGTCATCTTTATTTACTAATAAGGATAAAATTTATGATATGATGTGCTATATCAATTCTGTTTAGGATTTTGAGCAGTATTGAAATATGGAAGAATATAAATTTTTATTTTGAAAATAGTGTTTATTTATTTATATAAATTAGAAATTATTTTTTTAAATAAAGTTAAAAATACAGTTTATAATATACATGGGCGGATCCAGACGATTTTCAAGAGGGGGTGGGGCTGTCTTCCACCCGAGTGGTGAGGGTCTTGAGGTTATGGATTATCCCCTGCTCAACGGAGTGACCGAGGGGCCTCCCCCAGAAATTTTATTAAATATAAAGTACTTGACGAAAACTTCTTTTCGGGCTATTTTAAACCAAGAAATTTACATTTTCTCCCGATGTAACATGAAAACCATTTTATTCCAATAAGATACATTTGTATATTTATTTTAATTAATAAACATCTGTATACAATTTTATAATAGCCCAGTTGCCAGAGCCACATTTAGACAAAAAACTCTCATAAAATGTGATACCGCTGAAACTATAGGCTCTTAGTACTTTATTGGGTGTAGAAAACGTTAAAAAAATCTTTGCTGCTCTAAACTGTATGCTTAAAAGTTTGCAATTTCGAAAACAAAATCGAAAATTTGGTTTTTGCGTTATCTAATTGTACCGATTTTACTCTAATTTGTATCGTTAAGTTAGCATAGATGGTAGCACATCTAAAAATGTTATCTTATAGCGGATATAGCTATTGACTTGTACGAGTTTGGAATTTTATTTATTGGATTCGAAAAGCCTAACTGATGAAGTCGAAAGACAGAAACCGGTCTTAGGATGTCGAATCTAATAAATTAAAATTCCTTACTGGTTTACTCACTTTGTATTAATCTCTGAAAGGGATAAAAAAGAAGAGAGTGACATCTTGACTAGATTCAGTCAAAATTTAATGTCAATACTCTCTTCTTACCATAGATGGTAGCACATCTAAAAATGTTATCTTATAGCGGATATAGCTATTGACTTGTACGAGTTTGGAATTTTATTTATTGAATTCGAAAAGCCTAACTGATGAAGTCGAAAGACAGAAACCGGCCTTAGGATGTCGAATCTAATAAATTGAAATTCCTTACTGGTTTACTCTATTTGAAGTTAATTTTAAGATAAAAATTAGAAAAATGTACAACAGTAAATTCAAAACCAAATATTTCAAACCAACTGAAATAATTTAAAGTTATTTTCCAGGTAAAAAAAGTATTTAAAGTATTTCCAATATTCAAAAACTATCAGTTTTCTTGAACCTAAAGTAAATTACCACAACTATTCACTTAAAGAGAAAAGAGAAGAAAAAACAATGTCTTTTCACGATAAAATTACACCAACTATTTTTAATTCAAAAGAAAAAAATTTTTACCTATAATTGATGATCCTGTAAGTCGAATAAATTTCTCACAAAAATTGTCTGTGTGTAACGTATGTCAAGTAAAAATAATTCAAGGTAGGTACCTAAGGAATAAATATTTCAATACCACAAAATATTTTCATAAAAAAAAATTCGTAATATATTTTTAACAGTAAGTGTTAGCATTCTAAATACCAATAAAGCTTCAAATAAACGCAAAAGTCACTTGTATATACCAGATACGAACATTCCTTGTGTGACAAAAACTCCTATCAATACACCAAAAAAAATGTCTAAAAGAAAACACGCTTGAAGGCGCCAAATTTGTACAAAAATAATATGGATACAAAATTAAGATATTTTAGAATGTTGTCACACCGCAAGGAAATATTAAAGAAAACTTAAAGAAAAAAAAAATGATTTACTATTTATTAAAATTATTTGTTGAAATATAGTTTACAAAAGTTTTACAATTTTATTATAGCTCAAAATTTCTTAAAAACTAAATCAGTTGAAAAAAACCCAAATATAAAACTAAGATTTACCGACATTTTCACAGTTTTTGGCCAACGCTGAAGAAAAGTCTACATCGACTTTTATATATCGGCAGCTACCAGGAATCGGGATCAATTCCGGTTTCTGAACTTTCGGCTGGTTTAGTAATTGAATGTTACTAAATTCCCAAAAATTAACAAGTGCTGTGGCCAACGCTGTAGAATTAGTTCAGAACAACAAATGAACTATCGAATGAGTGAAGAATGAACAATGAATGGATGGATGGACTGTGTGAAATCCGCCTCAACTAAAGAAAAAATAATTTTTGTTCTGACTATGGCCTTTCGATATAAATAATGTTTTGTAAACAGAAATTAATAGCAATCATCTAGGTACAATAAATATATAAAAAACTCGAAAACATTAATAAAATAATTTAAGAATAATTACTAAATTTGTGTAAAGATTTTTAGACTTTTTTACAAATAACAGATTAGAAAAATAATGTGCTTACCAGGCTGTATCACAGTACACTAATTTTAAAGAGACTTTCAAACTAAGTTCTCAATCGAAAGTGAATAAAATATTTCCTAAATTCGAATTCGAAGCCTCTGTTGTTAGATGATTCCCCACTAATCAATGCGTATAATCGAAATTAAACTGGAATTTTGCGATATACAAAGTGGCCCAAATTTAAAAATAACAATTTTAAAAATTTGATTTTTAAAATGTTACACCTCGAAAAATAAAAAAAATCGAGAAACTAATAGCACCACGTGAAAGAGCAAAAAATTTTACTAAGATTTATATTATTAATTATTTACCTAAATTATTAAAAATATGAAAACGAATTAGAAAACTCTACGGGCGCCAAGCCGCTGCAATGCATACAAATAGGTATTCAAATCGTTCGGATAAAAACAAAAGTAACCTATCTTTGCCTAAAATGTAAAAAAAGAATTTTAAAGAGGAGAAGTTATGGAAGCTATTAGTTTTTCACTTTTTTTTTGCTCATAGAAAATTTGACCGGAAGTTATAATTTCTAAAATTCTCACTTCGCAACTCTTAAGTGTGCTTTTAAAATTTTACTAGTATAATGAAATGTGCAGTTTCAAAAACAAAAAAAAATGAACACTAATAAAGTTAAAAAATTGAAAATTTGTTAGTGAACTTTTTCGATTGAAGATTAGGCTTTTTTAACTTAAATTCGTATAAAATCGAAAAATAAATATTTTGCATTGAAAAAATTACAGCTTATTTAAAACACAAAGAAGAATGTTTTCACCAAGTTTCATAAAAAAATATTCTTTTTGCGGGAGATAAAAATTAAAAACTAAAAAGGGTTTTTAACGATTTTCTCAATAATTTTGAAGTTATGTTGAAAAATGATTAATACAAAAGTTTTACATTTTTTAATTATCTACAAATGTTACAACCCTCAAGTTGTATATTTAGCTACCCCCACCCCCCTTCCGGAACTTTTAATTCGTCCAATTTATTTTTTTTAATTTACTTATAATTTTCCCTAAATTTTCCGACCGACCATCCACATACTGCTAAGAATTTTTCGGTTTGGACTTGGTCTACAAACAACAAAACCAACGAAAACTTGATTATTGATTAGTTTTTATTATTGGGCAGGGCATCAGATTCTGGTGGCCTTCAATTAACAACGGAAATCTATTCAAAACTATTTATTAACCCTATAAACAGGAAAATTCCACTGAAACTCAGGTTGTATTGATGCGTCTAGAGTTCTTGACGACAGCGTTGCCAAATAGCTTTTACCTATTTACTTTCAAAACTTTGGTTAATTACTCACAACTTTAAAATATCAATAGCAAGACAGTTTTTTTAATATACTAAACTAATATCTGTCTAACCAGCATCAGATAAAAAAGATTAAAGTTTAAACAACTTATTGTACATATAATAATTTATTAATTTTACCAGAAAATAAAATACTAATAAATAAAAAATAAATTATTTTATACTTTTAAAATTAACTAAAACAATCATATAATATCCATATTATAAACAAGAAACCAAACTATTGCAAAAAATATACTTTTAGAAAAAAATATTTCGATTTAACATTGACTCTCTAGTCTTAGTGCTATTTATTCCAAATTTTAATTTTAAAAGTTAAATGGGTTTAATAAATTATCAGATTAGAATTTTTCATAATTACCATTATCGATAGTATAGACCTTTTGATTACAATTCACAATTGCCCTTTACTCACAAAATTACTTACAGACTAATAAAGTACTCACAAATTGGCAACCCTGGTTTCTCGGGAGATAATTAAATATTTTGGGCCTTCAATTTCATACGTTGTAACTAAATAAAGCATTAACAAAAGACAAGCAGAAATGAAAAAGAAGATTTCAAATTATAATTTCACTCAAGCAACGACATGACCTAAAGACATGTCTTGTGTCCACTTGGAGTGCTGCCGTCTCCAGTGCGTTCACATAATCCGACTGATAAAAGTCCGCAAGGCGATACTACTATATAATCTTTATACAATGACTTAGCTAAGCCTAATAATGAGCTGACTACACCGCTGAAAACTAGTAATTTTGATCATTTGATCTAACAGTGACGTGACAGATAGATTCGAGTTTCTCACAAATGCGGTTTTTAGTTGGAGTTCAGTTTGAAATGGACTAAGTGATTAGAAAAAGGGTCCCCAATTTTTCTGCTGCAGAAAAAACTGTTCTTTTGAAAAATATCGATAGTTGGTTCATTGGTACCACACTGCTATTGCTGTAATCAGAAGAGCAACCTGTGATATTGACTTTTTAGTGCCACAAATAATCTTTATTTCATTAATGATATATAAAACTAATATTACAATAAGATCATAAGGATGCTCGATTTGGACTTCAATTTTGTTCAATATTAAAATTGCTGCAGGCTTTGTAACTAGAAATCTTTTAAAAAATGTGAGTTCCTCAAAACTAGTGTAATAATCTGCTCGATTTTATACTCTTCTTGGAATTCCATGAATTATTAAATTCTACAGCTTAGCTAAGTTGTGATTTAAGCCGAGCTTATGTGTCAATAGACCAACTGTGCAACGGAAAATATAAATCTAAGTTTCACTTATGGTTAAGCTTTGCTTATATTCTATTAAGTAGAACCCGTGCAAACGGCTCTCAATATAATAGAGGAAAATATTTCATTTAGTAGTAATGTCTCTGAGCCATGATGGTCTCGAGACTTACTTGAAACCCACATTTGGAAAAAACAATCTTAGAAAGTGTGGCTTAAAATCAGCTATGGTACTGTACATCAGTACGTCGCCCCAGAGCGCCATGGCAAATAATAATAATATCCGTTCCTCCCCTCCCCCGCACAAGTTCTGCTTTCTGGGATTCACTCATACGTGGTTGAATTGAAGGGCGTATATTATTATTATTATTATACTATGCTGATTAAGCTACTCACAATGTACGTAGCTTTGATGTGATGGTCAAAGACATAACAAAGAACAGCAAAATAATCAGATTAAGCAGGGTATAATGACATGCTCGTCACCACTTTACATTGGGACAAAAAGGGATGGAAGATTGCAAAACATACTGTGCAAAATAAACATCAGACCGGGATATTTGAGTGCGGCAAGAGTAGTAGAGAGGAATGTGCCTAATATGAAAACTGACCACATACCGAATCGATAATTGTTTAATGTTGCGGAAATATACAGCAGTATCCCAAATATAACAATAAATACGCATTGGGAATTTACACCTCCATCTTTCAAGCAGAGATTTTTATAATGCGGAAAAGAAATAAACAAGAGTTTTTGGAAAACAAGCAGATCCAGATCACGTTAGACAGTCAGACGGTACTGAAGAACATGATGAGCTAAAAAATGACGTCTACACTAGTATATATCGAATAACTGATTACGATTTAACCGAATAAGTGAACACTTGTCTAGGTACCATGTAATCAAGGAATCGAAGATACTGAAAAAATTGACTTTAAACTTTAAACAAGTAGTAACGGCACCCGCTAGAGAGCGGGAACAATAGTATTGTACATATAATAATTTATTAATTTTACCAGAAAATAAAATACTAATAAATAAAAAATACATTATTTTATACTTTTAAAATTAACTAAAACAATCATATAATATCCATATTATAAACAAGAAACCAAACTATTGCAAAAAATATACTTTTAGAAAAAAATATTTCGATTTAACATTGACTCTCTAGTCTTAGTGCTATTTATTCCAAATTTTAATTTTAAAAGTTAAATGGGTTTAATAAATTATCAGATTAGAATTTTTCATAATTACCATTATCGATAGTATAGACCTTTTGATTACAATTAGGGGTAAACTATTGATACAAAAATGTACATTGTAGAAATCAAAAGTCGACGTGTCTCGGCGATTTTCCTAGTAACGAGTTAGGTAGGGGGGTAACTCTTATGATCCTCACTTCAATACTCAACACGTAATGAAGCAAATTTCAAATTTTTTGCACGGTTGAATGGAGAATAAAACTCCCTTTCAAATGAGCTATCATTCACTACCCCAGGCTATTTAAATTTTTCGAAAGGGTTACTCCCCTCCAGTAAGGGATGAAATTAGGGGTAAACTACTCATATAAAAATGTACATTGTGAAAATCAAAAGTCGACGTGTCTCGGCGATTTTCCTAACAAAAGTCCAGTAACGAGTTAGATAGGGGGGGGGGGGGGGACAATCATGATAGCACTGTATAAAATATGCAAATATGAGTTGTGCTGTGTTCTTTCCAAATACGTAAATTTCTGATATTCAGGATGTTGTTTTGATGGCACAAGAATGTATTAATTTGTTGTAAATCCTAACCCGCATTTGCGCTATCGCTAGTACTTAAATGGCTTGGAAAGTTTAGGCAAAACATGTGTGCCATATACAGGGTGCAATTATTTCCACTCGATCTCTAGCACCGAAACTAAAAGAGATATCAACAAGATTTTTTGTAGGGGTAGACAGTGTCACTCGGACTACAATTTTAAAATATTTTGATGTATACAGGGTGGCTAATTTTTGTGGAATGAAAATTAATTTGGTTTTTTTAAATTGAACACCCTATATACGATTATGTCTTCTGATTCTACTTAATATTAGATTTACGGTAGTTTTTTGTATTTGTAAATCCGACGCGGCGTTGACAAGTTATTCCTATTTTAAGCAGATTTAATGAAAAAACAGCACTTCAGAAATATTAGCACAAAAACCACATTTTTTAAAAAATTCCTCAAAAAAGCTACTACGATGTAAATGAAACATGCACCTATCACAACCAGCACACAACATCTTCACCTGTTGCACAGGGTGTTTGCCGATGGCGTGCCAATAGAAGCTCTCCCTAATACGCATTTAAAAAATATAGGGTTTTGCACATCTAACTTTACTATTTACTTTAATAATTGACGTTAAGTAACAAACAATATATTTTACACAATTTTTAATAAGTACCAAATTTTACAAAGTTTAATCGTAAGAAAACTACAATAGTAGAGAGTTGAAGTTGTGCCAAGTACGTAAACGTTAGGAGCCGAATTGACATCTACGCATGCGCATTTGTCTGGAAATAGCGTTTATGTGAAAAATAGGATTGCGTACGTACGTAACCTTGCGTTCTCTCACGGATACCGTAAAAATCTACGTACGTTAACCGAAGATTATACGAGTGACACCGATAAATGGCGAATGTCCCAATTTTGAATTTTGACTTAAAGTAAATTATTCATAGCTTCAAAAAGACTTTCTTTATTTTTTTTTGTTAGATTACATTCAGTTATAATATAATATAATAATAATATAATATAATAATAATATATAATAATAGTTGAGAGATTCCTATAGAAGTAATAATAATAATCCTTTAATTTCTCTCTCTCTTTCCACTAGATTAAAACCACTTAGTTGTTAAAAAAGTTTTTGTATTGACAATAAAAAAACTTTTTTAACAACTGGTTTTAATCCAGTGAAAAGAGAGAGAGAAATTAAAATACAAACCACTATGAGCTTCCGAAATGAATAATCCTTTAATTTAGCTCTTGGCTAGAATTATTTTTACATTTAGGTTTACAAAAAAAATAAATGTAACAAAAATAAATAGTTATATACTTATATTTACAATCTACATGTTCTTTTAAAGCTCATTAAATTATTGCAGTTTTTAATAAATTCATTGTATTTCTTTATTCCCTTATAAAACAGACTATTCTGACTATATAACTAGTGCTTGCTCTGTCTAAATAAAAATTGTTTCTTGATCTTGTGGAATATTTATGTCTTTAACAAACCTACAATTATTTACAAGTTGGGGCACTATAGTTGATTAATCATTTTATATATAAATAACATGGTATTAAGGGTCACTCAAGAAGTTACTAAATATTCGTTTTTGTTTCGTTCCAGATTGGTTTATTTGATTTATATAATTTTGAGGAAACGACGATATGTACTAAGAATTTAAGTGTGATTTAGAAGTTCTCAAAAGAATTTCTTTATTTTTCTGTTATTAGATTACATTCGGTTGAGAAATTCCTATAGAAGTTACTAAATATTCGCTTATTATGTTTCTAAAGGTTATTTCTCATATTTCAGTAAGTTAATAAAAAACTTTCAAGTTAAAACATTTTTTATTATATAAATATTTATGAATCACAAGAACAATAACAAAACAATATTACTGAATATTTATCTCTAAAACTACAAAACAACGAATCTTTACATTTTTAGAAAATATACTCAATAAAATTACATTTACAAAGTGTAGAAATGTTCAACTAAATTTAGTTGATGGCGCTTTTTACATCTTGAAACTAGCAAACAAAATATTGGTAATAAAACAAACATTAAAGTTGTTTTTGCTTGATAAAAGGTATGCTACTTTAATATTGCGATACTAACTTTACAAAAATCAATCTAGGTGCATTTACTAAAATTTAATCAGCATGATGGATTTTGAAAATATGTGTGTGCTGAACAGAACATTAAATTTCCCCAATATTGTTCCAGTTGTGTGGAGGCTCAATCGCCCATAAAGCTCTGCTCGATTCCCAACAGGATCATTGTTGAATATATGTAGCAAGATTACCTCATCCATTTCATCTTCTTCGAAATCTGAATCCCCAAGTTGTGCTGCATCAAGAATACCTTCCACCTTAAATGAAATAAATAGAGCCTAATTGAACATGTATAAAGACGTGCTTACCATAAAAATGTAACTTCTATATATATATATATATATATATATATATATATATATATATATATATATATATATATATATATATATATATATATATATTATTTTGTTTTTCATTTCTATAACTCATTAGTGGCTTTGTACTTCAAATACTCTTCTTAATGGATATAATAAAACCTCTTATTTTATTAAAATTTTTTTTAATTTTGACTTTTCGACTTTCTGCTCACATAAAACAACATAAAACCAAAATACAGACCAATTAATTAAAGGTTGACAGTTGACATCTATTTTACGTACGTACATGAACACTTCAACTCAAATTTCATACAACTTTATTACGTTATATTTCGTACGGTATTTTCTACGTAAAGGGTTACTGTGTTTACTTCAACTCTCTAGTGAAAGTTAAAATTTATAGTAGGTGTTCAAAATGTCTTCCATTTTCATTTATACATTTTCTTGCCCTTTTTTCATTGATTTACGCACATCTCTTAGCATTGCAGGGGTCACCTGTCTAAATGCTACAGTAATTCTTTCTTTCTTTGTATTTATCTTGTTTATTAACCATCTACAGTATTCCACTCTACGCGCGAAATCACGTGGTAACAATTCTTGGTGAAGCTGGATATGATAGAGGTGATATTTATTCTTTTTTATTATTCGTCTAATTGTGGTATTGGAAATATCTAACTGATTGCTTAATTGCCTTATGCTTATATTGGGATCTTCAACTATACTGATCATTAGCTTATATTCGTTGTCAATAGTAACAACTGGAGTTTCACGTGAATGTTTTTCATACTTGACGGTTCCTGTTCTATCAAATCTATTCTTTAAATTCTCAAAAGTATCCTTTTGTGGAAGACGTCTTTCTGGGTATCTTTGACGATAGACCCTACTAGCAAGAAACGCATTTTTTTGACATTCACTTAGTATCCATATCATATCAATATTTTCTTGAACACTATAATTCTTATTAAAATCCATTTTTTATACACAATACCGATTAAATATAGTAGACGTGATACAATACAAAATTTTATGTTGACAATTAATGCCACATCCCCAACAAGTCATTCATAAGTTTCAAATATTCCGTGCCCAAGGATGAAGTGAGATAGATATATAAAAGTCCAGAACATGGCAACGAATTTATGCTTCGATGCATGGGCGTACCGTTACAGAGGGAAATGGGATGTGACACAATATATTTATTTTTTTTAACAAATTTAATTTTACGGTTACATAGGAAATTTCAAATACTAATGAAAATATATTTATTTAATCAAATTAATTTTAAAAAAATTTAGGATCAGTTATTTCGCTAGTACGCTCTGAATACCTAGTGTTCGTCAATGCAGGATCAAGGGAAAATTCATCATTTCCTTGCAAATGTGTCGATGTTGTTTTTATCAGGCTGTTCGACTATCAGGTTATTCGGGATTGAGGTAGGAATAGGGAACTAACTACAAATTAAACACTGATGAATTATTAGTTGTATCATCCTGAAATAAAAAAAAATAATGTTGGTATAGTAGGAAACTTCTACGTTTAGATAAATCCTGAAAAATATATAAACTGTTTTAATCTTGTCGAACCTATAACAGATAAAAATTAGTTAGTAAATATCAACTACCGAAAACGTTGGCAGAAGTAACAAATTTCTACATCTACTATTTTTTTGTGATGCAAGCCTCGTTTTATTTTATTTTTTCTCCACTACGCTACATTAAAATTATATACATTCATAATCCACGAAGCAGGCGAGAAGGCATTCACAGTGAAACGACATACAAATCGAATCAAATAAGTAATTAGTTAAAACTACAATTACAGAACACAAAAATTTTCAATAAAAGTTAAGATTCATGGGAAATCACTAGAGTTTAAGCAGTCGGTATTATGGAAATGTTTTTGATTGCTTAAAATATTCAACATATTCTCAATCGATTGGTTTGACCTTTTACATTACATAAATTTAAGCCATAATGTTTAAACAATATTACTGGAAGTACCTTATATTTGAAGTGAAAAATGTTTGTATTCTAGTAAAGCTTCGCAAAAGTATTTTTAAATCTTATAGCCTAAATTTATTAAAAAACAAATAAACATAGGTATATTACCTCGATATTGGTTTTGCATCTGTTTTCAAATATTTCCTTCCACTTGGTTTATATTCAAAGTCATTATCACGGAAATGAAGAACAAATATAATCATTTGTAGGTATGAACTTCACTGCCTCAATTTTCTCCTTTCAACATTTGCAGGAATCCTAAAAGTCATGTCTTCGTATAACTGTTTAAATGAAAAATATTACCTAAATACTTAGGTAGTTTGACAGAAAAACAAAATGTGATTTAATTTTTAACACAATATATGAAACTTACATAATTATAAGTCGTTGCAATAAGTTAAAACAATCCTTTATACATTATTAAAGAATTTATACAGTCGATAAAATACTAAATTCTACGCCCCTGAACTATGTTTATAACCTTAAATATAACTTACCTGTGAAATGATAAATCGGGATTTATATAATCCAGTTTGCGGCATACCACACATTGTTGAACCATATTTGTCTATTCAATCAATTTAAACCAATAAATCAATATGAAAAAGAAAATTTTAATCTAGCACGATATAAAACACATTAGTAAACAAACACCAATGTACTGAACATGGCCGACACAAATTTACTAGTACCATTCTAATAGTTTCGCTTCATTCATAAATAACAATGTTTGATAGCGCTTCGTTGCCGCTTCTATCAAATTTTCGCAGAAATGGTTGAAACTTAAATCATGGTAAAGTATCTTTGTCAATATTTATCTAGCAAAATAATTTGTTGTGTTATTAGTTTCGATAATTAGTGTTAACGTAGATGTACAGTTATTTTAGCGAAACAAAATATCTCATTTTCCAAGATAATTTTTAAATAGATTTAGGATTTTGGTAATGACGAAAAAAAATATGATAACTTTGACAACATTGAAACTGATAATATAAATTCAATAACACAGCGTTTAGACTGTTACGTGTTGTTGTCCCCAGCCGAAATGTCAACAAACTCGATCTTATTGTTCTAAATCTATGATTAATGCCATAACAAAATATACCTACTATCATTTTCATAGGTAACTTGATTTCTTATTAAAAATTGTGTAAAATGTTGTTTGTCACTTAACGTCAATTATTAAAGTAAATAGTAAAGTTAGATGTGCAAATCCTATATTTTTTTAATGCGTATTAGGGAGAGCTTCTAACTGAATAAAAATATACAGGGTGTCCCATTTGAAAAAATTAAGTTATTGCCATTTGAAAACTAGACTATTGGCATGCCATCGGCAAACACCCTGTGCAATAGGTGAAGAGGTTGTGTGATTATTGTGATGGGTGCAAGTTTCATTTACATTATAGTAGCTTTTTTGAGGAATTTTTTAAAAATGTGGTTTTTGTGCTAATATTTCTGAAGTGCTGTTTTTTCATTAAATCTGCTTAAAATAGGAATAACTTGTCAACGCCGCGTCGGATTTACAAATTCAAAAAATTACCGTAAATCTAATATTAAGTAGAATCACAAGACATAATCGTATACAGGGTGTTCAATTTAAAAAAACCAAATTAATTTTCATTCCACAAAAATTTTAAAATTGTAGTCCGAGTGACACTGTCTACCCCTACAAAAAATCTTGTTGATATCTCTTTTAGTTTCGGTGCTAGAGATCGAGTGGAAATAATTGGAGCACCCTGTATACAGAATCAGTAAAAATAAATAAATGGTGTCTATTCAAAATCAAGTAACTGGATACTAGGTAAAAAACTTTTTTAGAATACACTAGGGGCTAGCAAACGAGTAACGAATTTAATTTATCAGATTCGACATCCTAAGATCGGTTTCTGCCTTTCGGCTTCGTCAAATTCACCCAATACATTGGGAATCGTTGCTTTGTAAAGTGGTAGCACATCTAAGAACACTAGGGACTAGAAATATGAACTGTACAAAACTTTGTGAGCTACCCTGTAAATACCTATAATACTAAAATCATTCAATATTTATTCAAGTATGCAGAGTTCTTCAAGGACTATCAGTTATATATTTTTAGATGACTTTTCTTAACATTTTCTTGAAGGACAACAAATTGAGTTTACTTGTAAAAATGCAAAATCGGTAAGTCCATTACAGTTATCAGTGCCAGCCAGTCTGGATATCGGGTATCTGGATTTTATATTCTCTGCCAACGAATTGTAGTTTCTGGAGTTGAAAACTTATAGATGAACATATTTTATTGTGTTATACAGAAAAGTTTCGCTTGAATAAGATGCAGTTATGTCTTTGCCAAAGTTTTTAACAAGATCAACTTTGTAACTTAGTGTAACTCAGTAACTCTTGTGGAATTAGTAAAGTTTTCCAAATAAATATTAATAGGTCATTTCTAGATAAGTTGGAATATTTGGCGTGGAATTGTTGGATTTGAAAATAATTTAGAAAATTTTAATGGAGCATTATAAAAGTAAAAAATATAAATTCTAGGCCCAGACACAGGACCCTGGTCGATAATGTTTTAGTCCAAAAGATCTAGGCTTTTTAGAAAGCCATTTATCCATTATGAAGCTAGGTCTCTAACCTAATCAGGTTCCAGGAAGACCTGTTCCAGGTATTTAAGGCGTTGGCGGACAATTACCCTGCAGTTGCAGATAATATGTTCCGCCGTCTCATCAGCATCATTGCAGAGTCTGAATGTTCCACTATCCCCTTTGCCCATTTTACACAGATGGTATCTGAGTGAGCGGTGCCCAATGAGAATTCCTGTGATTACTCTGATATCAGAATTCTGAAGATCCAAAAGCAATTTAGCGTAGCCAGCAGAAGGTAGTATTAGCCTTTTTGCTGGAACGTTTTTTCAGTAGGCTGCACTAAGTTCCTTTTCTCCATTTTCGGACTTCTTCTACGGTTTTTTGAGATACCACAGAATGGTTCTGTCCGATAAAAGGAGTACAAGCTTCTTCTTTTGCGAGAACGTCAGCAATCTCATTTCCGACAATTCCTTTAAGCCCTGGCACCCATAACAATGTTACTTTGTTGTGACTAGCCATTTTCTTAAGGGATTGTTTGCAGTTACAGTCTGTTTTAGACTCAAGTTGGGGACTTCAGAGCCTTTAAAGCAGCCTGACTATCAGATGCAATAAATATTCTGGCTGAGTTTAGGCTTTTTTGAGGCACTCTTGCTAATAGTTCCGCTTGGAATATTGTTAGAGTGTTTCCCAGGGCTGTTGCAATCCTAGTACTATAGCCTGTAACCCCTGATCCTTCGTTTGTTTTTGACCCATTAGTATAATTAGTATAATAATATCTGGATCTACAAAATTTTTTGATTCTACCATGTATTTTGTATAAGAAAGAATTACATTTTTCATTTAAAAAAAGTCACGATGTTCTTCGCCAAAACGATATTTGCTCGAAAATTTATTAAATTTAACAAACCGAGTTTCAATATTAAAGTCTAGCATAGACATACGAATATTTAACTCAGAAAAAGATGATTAAAACCAAAACTATTACACACATGTTTAGCACATTTTGACAAGTGTCCATTTTAACAGTGTTCCATTAAATATTTACCTAAATCCATTATTTCTGAAATTGAATTGGCAACGTTGTATTTTCAACTTTGAATTTATGAGATGGTTGTCATTTAACAAGCAAATTATTTATGTCCGTCAAATGAACATTTTTTCCTTTTTTAATTAAGACAAGTAATTACCGATGGTGGCGCCACATTCCCTCGATCAGCTGTTCAATGAAACGCGTAACTTTTGATAAATAGTGCATTATGTTATAGTGAGAGGGAATGGTTTATTTGTAGTATTTTAAGACTTTTTGTGATTGTTTGAGCTTTTTGATTTGGAAATTACCATAATATACCTGTACATGTAAGTACTTAGACTCAATTGAACCTGTTTTTTGTGCCGTTATTCTAAAATTGAGGTTATTTATTTAGCATATCTTACGTTTTTCAGAAATTTATTATTTACTTCTGTTTCTGTGTGCTTTTTTTGTGTTTCAGGATGAATATAGCCTAGGAGTATTATCTTCAGCTCTACTAATATAGAATGATATTGGAAGGGAGCTAAATCATATGCCAAAGAAACATACAACACTGAAGGTATGGAAGAAAATAAAGTCCTTTTTATTTATTCAAATACTTAAATAACTTAAATAAATAACTTGTGAGATAAAAAGGACTTTATTTTCTTCCATACCTTCAGTAATTATTACTCACATATGGCTAACCCTACTTTAAAAAAAACATACAACAGTTTTCTGCTGATAAATTTTATTTCAATTTTTTCAGGATAATAATTGTAATTGTAAAAGTGATTCAAATAAAAAATGATTTCTACGAACCTACTTTTGATTGATTTATGGTCAAATATATCCTATTCCTTGTTTCAAAATTAATATCTGGTCACCGAGCTTCGCTCTTAATATTCCAATCTACATTTTTAAGCAGCCCAATGAGTATATAATTTAAGTATATTTATAACATGACAAATTATTAATTAATTCACGAAAATAACGGAGTGGGCGATATCTACTTGAAAGTAGGCGGGAAAATTAAAAAAACTGTCAGTGTTAATTTTCAATTGGCTGCAGCTGTTGTTGACGTTTATCAACTGCTTGTCACAGAGGTTAGTTAAATGCATTAAAAGTTGTCTAGTTTCTGGGGATTTCACCCTTTTAGGGCAACATCTACTGACGCTTGATCTTCACGAATAGTCACGGCGGACAGGTCCCGTTTCCGGGACGGGCAACAGCAGCGTGTAGGGCACAGGTCCCGTCAACAGAAGATCGCTCAGCTCACTCTATTTATCACTATATAAGAAAAACTCTATGTTCAATTGATTTTATTATTTATTGATCTGCAGTGAAGAAAAATTATAGGTCTGATATTCATATTTGGGTAAAAACCTCCACAAAAACCTGTGACCAGACTCTCGACGTGTGGCAGATATTGATATCATATTTTTTTAAGTTTTTCAGTTACAAAAATAGTTCATTCGTACATTACATTACAATTTGTTCTTGGAAAATACAAAGTCACAACCAACCTTAAAATGTACTATGAAAATAGAGAATTTTAAATGTCTCTTTAAAGTTTCTTGCAAAATAAAAAATTGAAATCTATGTTAATAGTACACGTGTACAAGCATTCATTCTTTTTCTCTCTCTCTCTCTATGATAATGAAAACTTAAATATTAAAACTGTCCGCATAATAAAATAGTAGCCGTAAAGGGTAGTCTCACACTATCGGGGAAGGGAAGAACCTTTACCCGATGTGCATAAAGCATTTCCACCCGCCAAAAAAAAAAGATTAGCTTTAGGTTAGATTAGATCTTTGTAATAAATAAAGAAAAGTACGATACGTGTGACATTTTGACATTTGTTACATTCTGACAGGTGTCATATTTTGACATTTGTTCATTTTGAGATTTGTTCATTTTGACAGTTGTTACATTCTGACATGTATTACATTTTAACAGTTGTCACGTTTTGACAGGTGTCACATTTTGACAAGTGTCAATTTTAACAGTGTGACTCAACGTTTCTAAAAATATTTACATAAACCCATGATTTCTGAAATTGAATTGGCAACGTTGTATTTTCAACTTTGAATTTATGAGATGGCTGTCATTTGACAAGCAAATTATTTATTTCCGTCAAATGAACCTTTCCTTTTTTATACTTTTCAGGTTTATTCTGGTTATAAATTCCTACTTGGGCTTTTGTAGAAAAGTTATGTATGCGTTTGTACTGGAAAAATATGTTAAATAATGCTTATTTGTAGTTAAAATTTAAATTTTAATACATCTGTTCGGCTTAATATAGTTTTTGTCTAGATTTAATCTTGTTTCCATGGTTTTTACTGTAATAAACCTGTTCTTTTGACAGATAAGTCAGACTTTATTTATTCATAGCCGTATCGTATGTATTTTAATTGATTCCTAATTTTGTATAAATATATATTTCAAAATGGCTTCATTCTACAAATATTATCAGTCCTCCTAAATCCTTAAAGGCAAAATTATTAGTAATAGCAAGGCAACATAAAAACAAATTCAAAAAATATATTATAGATGAGATGGCCAGAGAAAAACGAATTAAAATTCTCAGATTGCCTCCGAGCCACGCAGAGTTAAATCCCATTGAACTGATCTGGTTACAATTATAATTTTAATAATTATTAAAGGGTTATGTTTCTCAAAACAATAAAACATTTAAATTTCAGATGTAAATAGAGAACATTGGGGAAAATGCATTGATCATGTTAAAAAGGTGGAAAATTCATTTAGGAAAGTGGATATATCAATGGATAATTCAATAGAACCTATAATAATAAACCTCAGAAAAGACAATTATAGTGATACCAGTAGTTTTAGTGAAGACAGTGACTTTTAAAGATAGTTCTTGAACTAACTTTTTTTTTAATCTGTGAGTTTACTGAAGCGTTACTTTTAATGCCAAGAGATTAAAAAAAAATTAATCCCAACATATAATCCTCCCTGTTACTTATTGGTTAAATTTAATTCGTTCAATGTTAAAGTGTCAGATGCATAAGGTTTATTTTTATTTTTTTGTAAATAATATAACTTCAAAATTTAATCTACGAAGTGCGTATATATGTTTTATATGCTGTGACCTTATTTATATTATAGAAACTTATTTTGCAAAATACGCCTATGGAATGTGACGTTATATCCCCACTTTTACTGCGCTCCTATCTCCTTTATAGTATATTATTACTATAGAAACAAGTTATTATATCTGCCGTTGCTAGGAAATAAAACTAAAAGCTTAACTTTTCTTGTGAATACCTCGAAAGATCGAATTGTCACAATCATGAGACCTGCATTTTTTGCCGATTTAGATAGGAATTAGTCTACTCTGAAAGTTTCATTGAATTCTGACGAGTGGATTTTGAGATCATCCGGATACACACACACGCGCATACAAACCTTGCTAGTTTAATAGTATTTGATTTGATTGTAATTAGAGCGATTTCACGTTCGTTGATAACAACGTCTAACCAGAGTTCGAAATCTTGTTTAGTAGACATAAAGTTCATGGGCATCTTCATGGATTGTGTTGCTCCAAACCTTTGTATCTCAAGATGCCACCTTAAGTCGCCGGGTCTTAAAAATTTGGCCTGTGTTAGCCTTTAGGCACTTTCCAGGGCGATCCCCCTTACATGTAGATGTAGTGGAGGAAGGTCCAGCATTACCTCTAAGGCTGCACTACGGCACGATCTCATTGCACTTATGATCCCTATGCAAGCGAGGCGTTTAACTTTTTGCAACTCTGTTATTGCCCTTTGCTGCGTTGTTTTGTTCCACCAAACAAGCGCAGAATATAGGTAATGATTGATCTGACCACCGTTATGTATGACCAGTAGATCATTTTCGATTTCAGACCCCATGGTTTCCCAAAAAGCCTAAGCACATCCACAGAGCCCTTGTTGCTTTTGAGATAATATGCGCGAGGTAAGAAAATTATGTATTAGTTTATTAGTGATCTATTAAACAGCCCCACAAAAAAAATTGTCTGAGCCCAGAACTTTACTGTAATTAGGGGTTTTTGGGGTCGCTGAATCCGAATCCGCTTGAGGAAAACTTCTAGAAAAATTTGAAAAAATTCATACAAAGGTTTTCAGGGTCGCTGAATCCGAATCCGAGGTCTGCTTGACCTCATCAGGTCAGGGTCAATGTCATTTGAAGGTCAAATTGAGGAAACCTAGAAAAATGACCTAATGAGGTCAAGTGGACCTCGGATTCGGATTCAGCGATTCTGAAAACCTATTTATGATTTTTTTCCGATTTTTCCAGAAGAGTTCCTCAATTTGACCCTCAAATGACCTTGACCCTCACCTGATGAGGTCAACGGACCTCAGATTCGGATTCAGCGTCACTGAAAACCTTTGTATGATGTTTTTCCGTTTTTTCTCAGAAGGTTTCCTCAATTTGACCCTCAAGTGACCTTTAGCCTGACCTGATGAGGTCAAACGGACCTCAGATTCGGATTCAGCGACCCTGAAAACCTTTGTATTAATTTTTTTAGATGTTTCTAGCAGTTTTACTCAATTTGACCTTTAAATGACCTTGACCCTGACCTGATGAGGTCAAGCGGACCTCGGATTCAGATTCAGCGACCCCAAAAACCCCTAGTTACAGTAGTGAAGTAGTTCTGGGCGCCGACAAAAAAATTATTTTGTAATAATCCGAGAAGCAAACTTAAATAGCAATAGTTTAATATACATAGAAAGCATCAATGTTTAGCATTCTCCGATGATATTGATATTGTATGAAGAAGCAAAAGCGAACTAATACAAGTTATTAAAGTATTTGAAGAGAAAGAAAAGGAATTTGGTCTAGAAGTAAATGAAGAAAAACTAAATATATGAGATGGACGAATGACGGTTTTACGAATTAAGCGTGAAAGTAAAAACCAATAGTGGTTAGGTATATAATTTTGAACAATTTGTCTGTACAAAACTGTTGTTTTGGGAAGTTCCAAATAATGTCAAATTTGGAGACCCAAACTTATTAGGCCACACCCTTTAGATGTGCCTGTCCCAACTTATTGTAGATTTAAGTTGGCTGAGAAATTGATGTGGACTGTATATATATATATATATATATATATATATATATATATAGGTTATAGCGAAATTATACTCTGAGTACTTGGATTTTATATATTAATGATAACTTCGTAAAACTTTACTACAAACATAGAATATAACAAAATTCAAAACTGTTTGCAATTGCTCAAAAAATAACTGACTGTGAATACGAGTGCGTATGTAATAGTATGCAATTCATATAAGTTAAAAATTGATGAATTTATTACGTAAGAAACAGTCTAATGATGCGACCTGTTTCTACGGAGATAGAAGTTCTATTAGTTTAAATTTATTACGTGTGAACAGTCCAAAGATTACGACCTGATCCACACGGAGTCTGATGTTCTACTGGTTTTATTTGATTTATTTGAGACGCGTGTCGACAGACGAGATCCTTCCGCGGCCAATCACGGGTATGTATTTTCGGCGTTATTGTTGTGCCTTTTTTTATGCAACTTGCAGTCTCGCCAATGTGTCGCGGAGCATGTAAAAGCGGCTGCCGATAAAGCGGCTTCCGATAAAGGCGGCTTCTAACATTGATGTTTACCTCGACGGTGAGTTACTTCCGCGTTGATTATCTGCGCGATGGCCTTGATTCACGATGTGTGCTGTACTGTTGCTAGCGTGAGGTTTGGTTATTTTATTTCCCTTGTTGCCATGGGCGTAGGTAAAAATGTTCGATTTCGAACAACTGTAATAAGGCTCATAGTTACTTTTCCCTGTAAAACATGGATTTTGAGGAAAGCAGATATAAATACCCGAGGGGTAAACCCCGAGGTCCATTTTGGTGTACAGACCTCGTCCATTAGTAGCCATTACTCGGCCATTACTAGCCATTATTACTAGCCATTAGTGGCCATTTTTATGACAAAAATCCATTAGTGTACAAAGATTTAACTCGCGGTTTACCACTCGTAAATACCTGAGAAGACTGGAAAAAAAAAGTATTAAGGAAAATTTTTGGAGGAAAACGAAATAATGAAATATGGGAAAGAAGAACAAACCAATAGCTTAGGGCTAAGATGGCTAGGGCACTTATGAAGGACGGAGCCAAATAGAATTCCAAATGTGATCATTAGTAGATGCAAATGAGGGAAAAAGAGGAGAGGGAGGCCGAAATAAAGATGGAAGAGATTTGGAAAAACTAGGGTACAAAACTGGAAGAACAACTGTAAAAATAGGAAGAAATGGAAAGAAGCGACAAATGAAGCCATGGGCCTTTTAGGCCTGCAGAGCTAGATATATATAAGGTACATGTATTGACCCAAAAAATCTTTTATTTATTTATTTATTACAAAGTAGGGATACAAACAGACAGAATCCAACGAGTATCCTCTTTTTGAGTAAACAAATAGTGAGCTAATATAACATACATAGAAAACATTTAAACTGATACATTATGAAAATATATGAACAACATATGAACGATGAAATTATAGTAAACGCAAGTGAATCATTTCCCTGTTAACGAAAGCAGAACAAGGATTTCACGTGATTCTTGAATCTTAGAAATGGAAGCCTGAAGAGTGCAATTTCATTACAACAGCTATTAAAAGTTTTGACCATTCTGCAGATGGTAGAGTTTAATCCTGAGTTTGTTTTTCTGAAAGGCGTATTAAAAGTTTCATGGCTTCTTAAATCTCTGCTAGGTATACTTAAGGATATTTTGGACGACAGTCCGGAACAATCAATGTGGTTATTGAATATTTTATAAATAATTAGAAGATCTGACATCCTTCTTCTATCGGTGAGGGACAACATGGAATACTTTTCGAGAATTGGACTATTGGGATATCTGATTTACGAGCTAGTTGTTTCACAAATTTGTTCTGAATGCTTTCGATTCTCTGCTGATAAATGACATATTGGGGATTCCAAACGATTGATACAAAATTCAATCTACTATATATGAATGCGTAATATAGGTTCAAGAGAGTTTTGGCATTCCTGAAGTGTCTAGTGTTCCTCAATATGAATCCCAATTACAGTTATTGACCATTTTCTCTATATGAGTCTTAAAAGTCATTTTAGAATCTATAATGACATAAGATCACGAATTTCGTTCACTGGTTTTCATTATATGACCTTCTATTCGGTACTTATGGTTAACTATGTTTCTATTTCTCGTAAAGGTTATTGTGAGACATTTGTCGTAGTTCAAAAACAGACAGGAATTTTTGCATATTTCAACAAATGAATCGAGATCATCTTGTAGTTTGTTACAGTCTTCGGAATCTTTTATGGTACGATAAACTTTCAGATCGTCGGCATACAATAGAAAGTTAGAGTTTTTGAAGCTTTCACCAATATGATTAATATAAATAATAAAAAGTAAGGGTCCCAAATGACTTCCTTGTGGCACTCCTGAGGTTACCACAATGGGGTTTGATTTATAACCATTAACCTCCATGATCTGAGATCTTTTTGTAATATAAGACCATAACCACTTTCGAAGATACGAACCTACGCCGACTTCAGCAAGTCTTTCGATGATTTCAAATTATTTTCGCATAAATATCCTTTCCAATTTTATTTGAAAAAACATGAAAACCTTTCTTAATAATCTCATAATTTGACTTGAGAACGGCTCTTTCAGCACCTCGATAATTTAATATGGAATAATAAGGCACAATTCGGCCATGTATCTCCATTTTCTCACCGAATTCAGCAGACAGGTCATGCAACTTGTGCTCGACAAGCTAATATTGGCGAGTTTTATGCATACAAACTAGATCCATTTTCTTATACATATTATTCCGAGAATCGCTGGTTTTCCATGAATCTACGAGGTAAATCGAAGAAAAATGAATGTTAGCTTTCAACTAAGTTATTGGAATGTATTTTTTTCAAAACAGAATTAATGAATAGATCAATTAATAGTATATTCTGTAACAAGGTTGGAATGAGAATTCGACACGAGTGGATGATTCCGAACGCGAGCGAATGCGAGCGTGAGGAACCACGAGTGTCGGATTTTCATTCTAACAGAGTAGCAGACTGTACTTTCTCCTCGGCCACAGAAAGTAGAAATTAAATATAGTAAAATCAATCTCTCAACATTGTGTAGGTAGTATTTTTATATTCAAGCTTGGATTTTTGCGTTATCAAATTTTGAGTTATATTATCGGCATATTTTTCTATTTCTGGAGGAGTATTTTCAAATTCTACATCTGAATCGTTTGATTTCCTTCTCCTTTTTACCACGTCAACTAATACTGACAGTTAATTTGACATTCATGGCAAACCTTATTTTTGTAAACAATCACGGAATACAGATTCTATCTCTAGTGATAGAATGTAATACATATAAAATACATAAGAGACAAATGTTTCAGAATTTTCTTTCAATCTCAAGAGCTAGAATGTTTCTTTTCTGTTATTATAAGTGGTTTCAGAATAACTACATTCAGTAGTGGCCGTGGAGAAAGTATTTTCCATTACTGGCTAATAATTTCTCCTATTTCTCGGCAATTTTCGATATCCATCTCGAAAAAATGAGTCCAATTAGCGTAATATTTTTTCTTTTTGGGGTTGTCATAGAATATCCACTTCTCATCTCCAGTTAGAATCCGATGAAAAAACCCAATTTCCTTGGGATTGACTCTAATTTCTATGAGTAATGCCTATAATTCTTTGTTCTCAAAATTTTTGGCTGTCCAGGGCGACTCTGAAATAAAATATAATTTTTGATTTTTTAATAATACTTTAAATTCTATTCTCATTGTAATATGTATTATATTATTAGTTTTACGAAAAAATTTTACTCTTTATAAAAAGTTCTGCATGGTTTAAAACCCATGATGAAATAATAGTAGTGTTTGGCATTAACACTTTGCAAATCGTATAAATTTTTCAATAACGCTAATAAAATGTCTTCTTTTTGTCTCTCTTCTACCAGTCTAGCTTCTTTTCCCACTCTGCATATTTCATCTGCTAACACTACGTTGCTTAGCATAACATTTTCCACCAAGTGATCAGACGAAACATTAATGACGTCCTTACACCCGTAGGTCTCACTAACTCTTTTTGATTTACTTTTGATGGCCATAGATTTGCCACTTCTATTCCCTTCTGATATACCTGCAAGTGATACCTTGCAGAATCCTCTTCCTCCTTTACAAGTGCAGTTTGAATCCAAAACGTTTCTGTTAGGATCAACCTAAAATCAATCAACTATATGATTTTTCTTTAATGATACATTTATGGTCGGCACATCTAGAAATGTTAATGTCTTAAGGCTCGTCCAAACCCATCCGAATGAACGCAACTTTTCAAATCGGAATAAAACCGCCACATCGTTATATGTTGCAGCTTATCCATAGAATACATTACACAACAGAAAAATGATTCTTTTCCTTGAAATTCATCTTATCAATGTTACATGCATTTTTTCAGTTGTAATGATATGGCGGTTTTTTCCGATTTGAAAAATTGCGTTTATTCGGATGAGTATGGACGAGCCTTTATTATTTCATCATGGGTTTTACACTTAGATCATATATGCTACGCTAGATACGGTATTCAGGTTATTTGTTGTGGTGTACAGGGGGGAGTTAGAGTACCATCCATCTGATTGGTCGATTTCAAATTTCGACGATACCCGCTCATATCGTAAAGTTTTGACAGATGTCAGATATTCTGTTTTTTGGGAATTATTGTGCTAATCTTGTGTATTTTTATAGTTTTTTGAAAGTTTTTGCTAGGTACAATTAGTTTAGAGAACAGTGGTCTCTCAACAAAATGCCAAAGCCTTGTTAAGTGTACAACATCAAATTTGAGAAAGGTGCTGTCATCGGTATGTATTCCATAGGCGTGTTGTTGGATAGGACAGATAGTGAAAATAAGAACTAAACGTGAATTATGTATACTTTATGTTTTATTAAAATAAACCATGTTCATCAGTAAATTTTTCTTTTAGGTTCATTTTTGAAGTAGGTATCTTTTGTATTAATATACCTACCAACTTTTCATTTTGTTTTTTCTATATTAACGAGTTTATAATCAATGGGATTTTTAATTTGCTATAAAAAAATATTTACAGAAGCCCAAGATGATGGTATTCAACCTCTCAGATTATTCCCATTCCAAATAATTTTCGTATGCATGCTATTTTATTTATTTTCGATTCACATTAATTCCCATTTTACTGTAACTTACAGTCACTCAATCCTTAGAAAATGAAATATGTGTTGTATAAATATGACAATATATTACACTGTATCAAAATATTCCGAATGGTACGCTACTGTATCATGATACGTTATTGCCCCTTCACCCACTCTCGTCTTTACCCCTCTAGAGCCAAACAAACACTATAGGATGCCGTATCTAGCGAAGCATATATGATCTAAGGTTTTACACGATGCAGAACTTTTTATAAAGAGTAACTTTTTTTCGTAAAATTAATTTAAAAGAAAATAGTATTATTAAAAAATCAAAAATTATATATTTTTTATTAAATCGATTACATACTTATTTTTATAACACCCCTGTGTACTTGCAAGATCAGTGACGTTTACGTTTCTGTAACTTGTCATTATCTGTTATTAGAACTTATACAATAATGAACCTTTATATTTACGAAAAATAAATTCCAAAACTTACATACGTCGATGGTATTTCATATGAAACGTCCAATTCACTTAGGCTCGATGCAGACGGGCGAGTTCTATCGCGAAGTTCTCTGCGAGCTCGCCGCGAACTTTTCTCACGCGGGGTAGCGGACCAAAGAAACAAATGGTGCGATTCACACGTAGGAGAGCTCGCAGCGAACTCGCCGCGTGCACGCTACTAGCCGCCGACGCGGTCACTTTCACTTGCGTTGAAGTTTTATTTAACGTTTTTTTAACCGAAATTCTTTCTAATAGTTATAGTACAAGTTATGGTAAGTAAAGTACGCCACTGCAACACGTCTTGATGCATCCATGTTTGAAGTCGACAACGTACTGATGATTCATAGTTGCGATCTTCGAGAAAAGCTTCGCCCGTGTGCATAGTGGGACGACGAGCTTGCGGCGAGAACGCTGCGTACTCGTCGCGAGCTCGCAGCGAACTTCGCGATAGAACTCGCCCGTCTGCATCGAGCCTTAGAGTGCCTCCATATATTTTTCATTTAAAAAAAATATCGCTTTTGAAAGTGTACCCTTGACGTCACGTTCATTTAAGACACCATGCCCAGCCAAAAAAGTATTTGAACATGTATTTGTATTGATATTAATGTGTATTAGATTAGGTTAGTGACTGACAGCTATTGCTATTTTTTAATTTTATGACTTGAGCATTTTCTTTTTTTATTTTGTAAATAGTATACAAACTTCCTTCATCCTGAAATATTTTTGGAAATATGTATTGTTTACTTGTATTTCAATTATTCCTCTCAAACAAGGACAGGCTTTTGCATGATTTCTATGTAGGAGCCGTAAGGAAAATTGATATTCCAATCTACTTTTTCACAAAAAGAAAACTCAAAAATACAGTTATTTAGATGCAATTTTTACTTACGCTTAAAGGGTCATGTTTTTTTGGTGGTATCAAAGGAGCCGCCTTTTAAAGCTTATAAATTGAGGACACTATATGTATTACTCGAACTATACAGCTATTTATACCTATATGCAATAAAAAACATTCTGTTCTCACAAATAATACTATTTCCAATCAGTAAATGAAAACTCCAACCTAAATCCTAAATTGTTTTCATCATTCCACTTACTTTCGTTCTAGACCCAATAATTTTCCCTAAGGTACGCCAATGTCGGAACATAGACTTTAAGGTTATGTCTGTGAATATGATAAACACAATACGCATGCCTTACGGGCACCAGTCATCCTCGTAATTGATCAATTTCTATCAAATGGTATTAGCTGTCTAGTTTAAGATTATGTCGGTGGCTCAGCGTAATAAAAGTTGTATGTTGCATGAGATTTGAGATTAACGTTTGTTTTTGTTTTTAATAACATTACACATTACATACAATTTCTTGTTCATATTATTATCTCGTCTAAGAATATTGTAAGGAAAGAGATCTGAAGAGAGAAAAAAGATTTATAATATTTTGCTCCGTGCAGCAAACGAACAAACCTAAAATTAAGATGTAACTGCAATTCGAGGTTCCATTATACACAACTGGCACACCGATGCCAAATCTAATTTCGATGAACGTGACGTAACAAACACATGTTTTTCCAGATTATGGAAAAATAAGCTATCAGAGAATTGAAAAAACAAAATTCTCAGTGATATTATCACATATACTTTCTAATTATAGTGTCCCCTCATAGTTCATGGAAAGGTCCATTATAATAATTATATACATAGCTCGATTGCAAAACAGTTCCTATAACCGTCAAAATCGGCACTATGAACTATGAACCATTGATAACACGCGGAGCCACCTTTTATTTATTTGTACACTCAATAATTTTAATATGACTACAACGTTAGACATACGATTTCACACGGCAGAATTTGGTTTTTACTGGTAGGATAAATATTCTTCGTGTTTTTTAGGGAATAACTACTTGTCAACGAAAATACGAGGAATATCTTCGATTCCATTCTACACATCAAGAAATATTAAGCATATCCTGTCAATATAAAGTAAGTAAATCTTTTTCTAAATAATTTACAGACTCTATTTCTTCAATTTTCTTATTTTTAATACAAATCATCTTTTATTTCTAAGCATTTTGTTTTTGGTCAACTTTTTCCTTTTTTAATGCATGGTTTCGTTTTTATTTCTCAGGCTTTTAATGTATTTTCTTCATATTGTTTTCCTCGATACCTCATTAGATTTCAAAAGGTTTATTAATGACCTTGCATTTCTATTTTGTTTATGTTCCATTTATTTTTACTATTTCATGGAAGTTATACAGGGTGTCCCACGACGTACTTACTGTACACAGTCCAACCATAAGTACTATGGACCGAGGCCATTTTATATCTGGTATTAAAAATTGCCTTGTTGCGTTTTTGACGGATATACAAGGTGATATTTCAAAATATGTGAATTATTCTACGTTAAGTATATCTAAAAGTAAAAATCTCAGACCAATCAAATTTGGCACACTGAGTGTGCTCCCTGAGCTCAATAAAATTATTTTTTTATAGATTTTTATTGGTTTTTTGAAAACAACACCCTGTAAGCCAGATCAGACAATTTTTATTTTTCTCACTTTAAAGCTTAAGGATGATACGAAGCAGCAGTTAAAAAAAATTGAACGCGCAACTTTTTGTTTTCTGCAGAAAAAAATAAAACTTTGAGAAATAGTATAATTTTAATTATGACTGATGCGGCACTACATTGATAGCACATCATTATTTTTCAAAAAAAATCATAAGGAAAGTTCATTTTACTCCATATAAAGTATTATTCAATCAACCGTTGAAATTCCAGGGCCGTATTTATTTTTTGCAGTCTCTCTACCAGTTGGGGGTGATATGGATGGAGGAGATCTTTCTTTAACGTCCTGAAAACCGTGGACTTAGAAATATTCAAAATACTGGATATTCGCCGGTACTTATCTTCTCATTTTGATTTACCATTTCCAAAATACCCTCTTTTTGGTCTTCTGTCAGTCGCTCACCAGATTCTGTCACAAACTGTCAAAATTGACGTCAAAGCGAATTCAAAGCCTACTTGCATTTGCACAATTATCAAAAGTAATAGTTTTTTCATTGACGTCACAGAAAGAAAATGTGTACAGCTCGCTTTACAGGGTGTTGTTTTTACAAGATCAATAAAAACTTAAAAAAATAAATACGGCTCTAGAATTTCAACGGTTGATTGAATAATACTTTATATCGAGTAAAATGAACTTTCCTTATGATTTTTGTTGAAAAATGATGATGTGCTATCAATGTAGCGCCGCATCAGTCATAAGAAGAATGTGAATCCATTAAAATTATACTATTTTTAAAAGTTTTATTTTTTTCTGCAGAAAACAAAAAGTTGCGCGTTCAATTTTTTTTAACTGTTGCTTAGTATTATCATTAAGCTTTAAAGTGAGAAAAATAAAAAATGTCTGATCTGGCTTACAGGGTGTTGTTT
Organism: Crepidodera aurea; assembly: GCA_949320105.2. Lineage (NCBI taxonomy): Eukaryota > Metazoa > Arthropoda > Insecta > Coleoptera > Chrysomelidae > Crepidodera > Crepidodera aurea. The sequence continues at coordinate 70,476,819 of OX439474.1, read as the reverse complement.
TCAAAAAACCAATAAAAATCTAAAAAAAACTAAGTCCGGACCTGAAATGAAAATTTTTTTAAAACATATTTTATTGAGCACACTTAGTGTGCCAAATTTGATTGGTCTGAGATTTTTATTTTTAGATATACTTAACGTAGAATAATTTACATATTTTCAAATATCACCCTGTATATCCGTCAAAAACGAAACAAGGCATTTTTTAATACCAGATATGAAATGGCCTCGGTCCATAGTACTTATGATTGGACTGTGTACAGTATGTCGTGGGACACCCTGTATACACTTTTACCTACCCTGTGTCCTAATTGTTATGAATCACCCTGTATACCTGCTCCTACACTTTCATCGTTGTCTGTATAAAGGTACATTTATACAGACAACGCTTTCATTCCATTTCAAGCCGTCTGGGTAGCAGTTTATTTTTTCACGGATAGCAGATTTCATATTAATCCGAGTCTAGTACGAAGTACGACTAGCTTATTAGCGTACTGCTTTTTTGTTTCGCGGGAGCGTCTCAGAGCGTACATATATTTTTCATAAATTTTTAATTCAACTTCCAAAGTATATTCAAATGAATTTTTTTGCGAGTTTTAATTTAAAACCTTCATCATTTCCCTCGTATACTTACACAAGAAATATCTCCATTAAACTGAAGACCGTCTCGCCCGGGAATAGAGTCTTTCCGAGGACTGCTCATTGCCAATGATAATTCTATCAGGAAGTTGGAAATACTTAGAACGTCTCTATCGTATTTTCTGAAATGTAACCATTATTTCTCCTCGATTATCGGAATAAATTTTAAAAAGTTTTTGATGCAACCAACGCAAAAATGAAAAAGAATTTTAGTTCCGGTCATATTTGGTTAATTTGTTCCTCCAATTTTAAAAACATTGCAATTCTTGAAGGTATCTTCGACAACGTATTTATTCCCACACACTGGCTGGTATACCTCCCATTTTTGTAAAAAACAAAAAAGCGGCTAGAACTAGTATTTTTTGGACTCAAAGACATGTATTTTTTACGCAAATTCATCGGGTTGACTGGAAATCCTTCTTCAAGTATGGTGAAACTACTCGATTTCTCGGTTTTAGTGTCTGACAAAACTACTTGAACATATTTCCCTTTAGTCCAGTAACTGAAGGGTCAAACCTGGGAATAAGTCTGGCATGATTTCCCACATAGCGCATTTTGTAGGTCACCGCAGGTGTTTTAACATGAGAAAATCCTTAACGCGTTGTGGTCAAGGGGAGGGGCTGAAAATGGGCCCCAAAACCTGGAAAATGGGTTTCCCGCTAATATCCGGCTAAATATGCCAATTAGAGAATTTTTGTTTAGACAAAAAATGGAGATCAGCTCATTCTCTACAAAAATAGTCCTTATCATTTTCTTGGAAAATTCAATAGTTTTCGAGATAATGGCACTCAAAAGTCCCCTCATTTCAGCTGCTGCTCTACCTTCAGGAATTCCGCTTTCTATGAATTAACGCGTAACCGGGCGGACGAATTGTTCAATATCTCGGGAAAAAATTAATATTTTTCGATGATTCAACGTTCATCGGAATGGGAAAACCCGTAGCTACAATTCCATGTGACTTGAAGTCAGTTCGTATTTACCAAAAATATTTAAAAAAGCGGTAAAAGTTTTTTTCAACAATATTTAGAGGCTGCTTCATTAATTTATTCATATTTTCTTTAAAAATAGTCATTTATTCTAATTTTGCCTTGATAATGGGACCTTAGGGGGTCTTGAATGATATTTTTTCAGTATTTATTTTGAATTATTTATTTAATTATTTTGAATTATTGATTTAAAATAAAATAAATATATAAATGTAATTTTTCAAAGGCTTGCGTATTTTTTCCGAAATCCTGCACCCATATTATTCCGAAAAAAGTTTGCAAAAAAATCGCAAAAATGCGAAAATTGTTTAGAATGGTTGTATGGTGAATATTCACCACGCTCTAAAAGTTGGCATTTGCTTTTAGCCAAAACAACGGGATTCAAGACCTTGGCACAAGGAAAAATAAATTTTTGCAATTTTCTGGTAAATTTGCAACTCAAATTGCACAGAACATTCGCTAATACAATTGAGAGAGCCCAATCGCTACTTTGCAGGAAAAAAACAGGTGAAATCCGCCAGTAATTGTCGAATAATCGAATATTTCCGAGATTTTCATTTACGGGCTTCGTAATTTAGCGAGAAGAGCAAAGGTGCTGGCGCCATCTGCAATTGGTCTCTAAAGTCCAAAAGATGAAGATCAGTGCATTTCCAACCCCATCGAGTGGAAATTCGGCAAGAAACTACCATATCTATTCAATATGAAAATTATGGATTTTTCGAAGTCTGATTGTGCAAAAAATATTGGCATTGCGAAAAAATTGGTAGGGATCATTTTTGTAGAGAATGAGCTGATCTCCATTTTTTGTCTGAACAAAAATTCTCTAATTGGCATATTTAGCCAGATATTAGCGGAAAACCCATTTTCCAGGTTTTGGGGCCCATGTTCAGCCCCTCCCCTTGACCACAACGCGTTAAGGATTTTCTCATGTTAAAACACCTGCGATGACCTACAAATTGCGCTATGTGGGAACTCATGCCCGACTTATTCCCAGCTTTCGATCTTTTTAGTCCTTAAGTTACTGGACTACTTTGTCTTGAATGTTTTCTATTTTCAAATTGACCAATTCATCGCATCTACAAGCACCGCTAATCCCCATTATCAAAGCCACTTTCATCAACAGGTACTCGTTGTCGGGAGCTTCGTTCAAAAACTTCTCTATTTCAGGTCGTTCTAATGTCTTACATTTCTTTGGTTTGTATCCCTGTGATTTGCTTTTCAAAAAGCTCGTTATTTTGCCATATAAATGTCGATTTTTTTATAAATGTGAATAGTCGAGCGAAGCATTGAGTATTTGGTCCATAGCGACGATGGGGCTAATTTTTTTTGCAAATGTAAAAATAAGCCAATAGGCGAGTCCTGCATCGGTTGGCGCGACGCGAGCGCCGCTCTACGGGCCGAGAAAACAATAATTGATTGTCGATCTAAATCGATTGCTTAAGTTTAATTGAAAAACTCACTTATTTATTGTTATTAACCGTTCACAATGTCGGTTTTGCTAAGATGTGAGTTTAAGCCGGTAAATTTAACAATTTTTCGAAAGAAAAGCCTCACTAAAGGCAAGAAACTCATCGAAAGCCATTATGTTTCCGGCGTCTACGAGTTAAAAACTGATGGAACATCTGAGATTATAGGAACTGTTTTGCGCTAAGCACTAAGCCCCAAAACGAAAACAAACATTTACAAGCCGCCAATCGAGCTATGTATATAATTATTATAATTATTGCATAGGCCAGCCCCGCATCGGCTGAGTATGGACGAGCCTTAAGACATTAACATTTCTAGATGTGCAGACCATAAATATATTAAAAAATAATCATATATTTAATTGATTTTAGGTTGATCGTGACATAAACGTTTTGGATACAAACTGCACTTGCAAAGGAGGAAGAGGATTCTGCAAGCATGCAGAAGCGGTCTGTATCTACGTCAATGAAGAGAACAACAATGCAGTTACAGGTGTATCAGAAGGGAATAGAAGTGGCAAATCAATGACCATCAAAAGTAAATCAAAAAGAGGTAGTGAGATCTATGGGTGTAAGGACGTCAGTAATGTTTCTTCTGATCACTTGGTGGAAAATATTATGCTAAGCAACATAGTGTTCGCAGAGGAGATGCAGAGTGCGAAAAGATGCTACACTGATGGTAGAAGAGAGACAAAAAGAAGACATTTTATTAGCGTTATTGAAAAATGTATACGATTTGCAAAGTGTTAATGCCAAACACTACTATTATTTCATCATGGGTTTTACACCACGCAGAACTTTTTATGAAGAGTAAAATTTTTTCGTAAAACTAATAATATAATACGTATTAAAATGAGAATAGAATTTAAAGTATTATTAAAAAATCAAAAGTTATATTTTTTTATCAAATCGATTATATATTTATTTTTATAACAGCCATAATGCGACCCCGGGTACTAGAACTGTCACTTTTCTTTATCTTGGAAATATACCACACAATTTTTGTCGGACCCGGTCGCCCAGATGTCGCGTCGGGAGATGTGGGGTTGGCGTATAGAACATTTTCATCGATACATTTTATCTTCCGTGAATTCATCCAAGACCCAAACATTTTGAACTCCTTTCTGGCAAAATGTGCATCGCTGCTGCTTCTTCCGCTTCCGTAACGTAATTTTCATCGGTTTCCTCCATTTTATATACTTCTTTTTTCTTCAAAAAAGCTTCCCTTTTCTGAAAGGAAAACTGAAAAGTGTCAAAATTTATTTAAACATTTGCTAACAATGTATCATGCCCATGGCAACCAAACAAACAACCTACTTTGACCAAAATCTAAAAAAGTCACTTATAGGGTACTGAGACTTCCACTTGTTGGATAAAACATTGTATGCCACTCGCGTGTTATGAAAGAGAGAGAGAATATGCTTTATTGTCATAGAAAAATTACAAAAATTTTATAGACAAAGCGAAACTAATCATAAAAATAAAAATAAATTACTAGACAAAACAAAACAAAACACAAACAAAATATCAATAAAAATTGCATTGGATATGCAATATCCGTCACTATAAATTATTGTCCAAATTAAAATTTTCAAATTAACTTAATTTAATTATTGCTCCTATATGCTGCAACCCAAAAGTCTAAGGCACGTTATAAAATTCTGCCACTGTGTAAAATGGTCTTTCTTGAAGAAAAGCCCTAGTCGATCTTCTGAACTTATCATATGAATTTATAGATTTTAGCTGTATCTGGAGGTTATTATAAAATTTTTTTGCATTGTAGGTAATAGAATTTTTTATTAGGTCAGAGGTGGGAATAGTTAAGTAAACATCAGTACCTAAATTTCTGGTAGGATATCTACGAGTTGGTCTTTCCGATAACTTTTGAATGTGCTTGCGAACTAAGCAGACTGATTCAAAGATAAATAGAGCAGGAAGTGTTAGAATTTTGAAATTTTTAAAGTAATTTTCACAGTGTGTCCTACTACTTAAACCAAATACATAACGAATTGCTCTTTTTTGTAATTTGAAAATAGATTCGAAGTGGTATAAGCTACAAGAACCCCAGAACGGTAAACCATAGCGAAGGTGAGATTCGAATAAGGAAAAGTAGGTCATTAATGCAGTAATAGGGGTCAGCTCTTTAGAAACAGTTTTAATGGTAAAACATGCAGAAGATAATTTTTTTGCCAAGGTAACAATATGAGTGGACCATTTCAGGAATCTGTCTATATAAAGACCTAAAAACTTAATTGAGTTCACCGTTAGAATCGGATTATTGCTTAGAGTTATAGGCTGTAAAGTACCTCTGTAAGACATTGCTAAGGTTTTACTGGTGTTGAAACAAAGACTTGATAGTAACTAGATCTTTGTTTATGCTAGATTGTAATGTTTCCTAAGTCACTTGAGGATTTATACCACTCGACCTGAGGGCCTCGTGGTATAAAGGACCCCGCACTTTTTATATAGAAAAGTGGTTTCACTCGAGAGTTCTAATTTTTGGTGGAAAAGGTAGTTCTCAACATCCTGAACAAAAAAGCTAATGGGCACAAAAAATCTACCGTCAGGATTTTGCGCTACGGCGCATACAAGGTCAGTACCTGGGTTTTCAACATAACACATTAGTACCATAAATAACTATTATTTCATTAATACTGAGCACGGTGATGGTGTTGGATATGGCTTCGAAAGCCATCACAAAAACAATTGTCCTCTAGAAGAACTGCCTATAGACATGGTAGAAGATATTCCTGTTGGGGATTCTTTGCACCTTATTGATCTAGGTGTAATGAATAGAGTACTCACTTATTGGAAGGATAAAAATTTTGAAAATTACAAAGTGCACATGCAAATTTATTGTATAAGTAATATGAATGATGTACTTATAGGAGAGCGACTATTATAAAAGTTAACTTGGTAGTTGGTCGGACAGACCACTTGATCGTTCATACTGAAATGTAAACGCCTTTGTCCGTTGAGCCACCGTCGGCGGTTTAACAAAAGACTATAAGTCGATTGCAACAGTGGCAAATTGCATTATCCCAGTGACTACTATCTGTTTGCAGATTTGAAAAAAATGCTTCAGGGAAAGAGAATTGGCTCCAATGAAGAAGTGATTGCCGATTATGAAGCTCATTTTGAGGCCAAAAATCAATCGTTCTATGAAGAAGGAATCGAAATATTAAGAAAGCATTGAAATGAATGTATCACCTCTTGAAGGAGACTATGTTGATGAATAAAGTCAAATTTTGGCTAAAAGTTGTTGTTTTATTAGTCATCGTACGAACTTATACAGTGCGGATCATAAGTGTTACCCCCCTATCTAACTCGTTACTGGACTCTTGTTAGGAAAATCACCGAAACAGGTCGACTTTTGATTTCTACAATGTACATTTTTGTATGAATAGTTTACCCCTAATTTCATCCCTTACTGGAGGGGAGCAACCCTTTCGTAAAATATAAATAGCATGGGGTAGTGAGTGATAGCTCATTTGAAAGGGGTGTTTAATCTCCATTCAACCGTGTAAAAAATTTTATGCTTCATTACGTGTTGAGTAATGGGGTGAGGATCGTAAGAGTTACCCCCCCCCCCTAGTTAACTCGTTACTGGACTCTTGTTAGGAAAATCGTCGAGACAAGTCGACTTTTGATCTCTACAATGTACATTTTTCTATGAATAGTTTACCCCTAATTTCATCCCTTACTGGAGGGGAGCAACTCTTTCGAAAAATTTTAATAGCATGGGGTAGTGAGTGATAGCTCATTTGAAAGGGGGTTTTATTCTCTATTCAACAGTGTTTTTTTTTATTTTTTTTTATTTTTACTTTATTATTTTTTATTTTTTACTATTTTTATTTTATTTTTATTTATTTTTTTTATTTTATTTTTTTAATGTTTTTTTTGCAAAACGTCAAAGCTGAAACTAAAAGTAGACTTTATTTTTGCCAGGAGGTCAACGGGGAACATTTTGAACATTTATTGTAACTGTAATTGTAGTTCAGTTGCCTTCCTGTTTGTGGTGTTTTGTTATTTTTAAACATTAATAACTCATCACGTAATAAAGCAAATTTAAAATTTTTTGCACAGTTGATGGAGAATAAAATCTCCTTTCAAATGAACTGTCACTCACCACCCCATGCTATTTAAATTTTTCGAAAGGGGTGCTCCCTTCCAGTAAGAAATGAAATTGGGGGTAAACTAGTCATACAAAAATGTACATTTTAGAAATCAAAAGTCGACCTGTCTCGGCGATTTTCCTAACAAGAGTCCAGTAACGAGTTAGATAGTGGGGGTAACACTTATGATCCACACTGTAGTAGTCACTCATCTATATTGATTTCTGAATTATCAGATATTAGAATTGTACAGTTTTGATATCGAATTAGCCTTGAAATTTTTCCTTTAACAATGACAATGATGATGGATTCCTTCAATTTAAGTGATTAATAATTTAGCCAATCGAATATTGTAAATCTTTAAAGTAACTGTTTTGATAAAAACGAGTATCAGTCGGTAATAAAATATCTGTTTTTAAAATGGTTGTCTTGCAAGAATTTTTTGCAGAATCATTATCATTCGTAAGCCGTCAAAAAATAGGTTTCGGAATTTGAAAGAACAAGGAGTGACCTCAAAAATCTAAATAAAACAAATAACGATTACGAAACCAGTAATACATCGTTTATATGAACAAAGTTACAGACAGCAATTATTTTTAATGGTATTTATTGCAATTTTTATGTTTCAACGGCCAGCACGTTTTCCAGGTTTGTCGTATTTTTTATATTTTAACAGAAGAGTGTCTATGGGGACTCTGGAGCCATATAGGGGATTTGATTGAACGTGTTAAAGAGACAGAATGTGTTCTACTATTGCAAGAGAGATCGAGATCACGGACAAAGACAGCTACGTTGTGGCGTAGTCGGTAGTTCCCAAAAATGTCGAAAACTTTAAGATGGTCCCAAGCTTTTTAAATTTTTAGACATGAGATCGCTTTTTGACGTTTAACGCATTTTTAACATTTAACGCATGTTTTTAACCTTTAACGCACATTTTTCGACATTTGACTTTTTTTAGTAAATTTATGCTTCAAACGTCGAAAAAGGAATGTCAACCGTTAGAAAGGGTCAAAAAGATAAAACACGCGCTTGTTTAATGTTTCTAACATTTAACGCATGTTTTTAATGTTTAATGCAATTGTTTAATGTTTCTAAAATTTAAGGTTTAACGCATGTTTCTAACGTTTAACGCACATTTTTCGACGCTTGACGTTTTTTGAGAAAATTTATGCCTCAAACGTCGAAAAAGATGTGTCAACCGTCGGAAAAGGTAAAAAAGATCAAACACGCGCTTGTTTAACATTTCTAACATTTAACGCATGTTTTTAACGTTTCACGCACTTATGTTTCTAACATTTAATGCAAGTTTTTAACGTTTAACGCATGTTTCTAACGTTTACGCACATTTTTCGACATTTTACGTTTCTTGGGTAAATATATGCTTCAAACGTCGAAAAATGTACGTCAAACGTTGGAAAATATAAAAAAGATAAAGGTAAAAATAAAGGTCAAACGTTCTACAGCTTGATAGCCTCCTACGGCTGTAATGGATGCGTTTGAACGATTTTTGTCCGATGATCTAAATTGCTTATCTTTTATTGTTTCAATACATTTTATCACAAACAAATTACCAAATAGCACAAATCATTCATCTAGAATTCAAACAGATTTAAAAAAACTTGTAATTCTGATTTCATAAAACAAAGACACAAAATGTCAGTGCAGTTAGTGGAGTATCAGATAGTATTTTGTACATTTTAAATTATAAACTGTTTCAATTTATATTATAGATATCTTTTAAAGATATATATTGCATTAATTGTACTGGTTTGGTGGTATGTTCCATTTAAAAAATAACTGAATAGAGGATTTATATCATAAAAATTAATTCTTGCATAAAAACAAGTAATGGATATGTCGCCTGCAACGTAATAAAACATTCGCAAAAAAACGTTCCTTAATATAAGTACTGACGCATTTTTTTAATCAAAACATCCCACATAAGGATGTGAAACAAAATAGGCCCGCAAAAATGTACAAAGAATTTCTCAAAAAAAGGTACTGCGCATTTTATTATTACTATGAACGGGGCAGCGAAAAATCGCTGAAATTTTTCTATCCGCACCCTTTTTTTTTCGCTGCAATTTTTCTCAACGGCGTATTTTGGCTGCAGTATATTTTTTACAAAATTTTTCTTGCAAGGTTTTTTCGCTGCATTTCTTCGTCACCAACTCTTTTCAGTGCAGATTTTTTAGAAGAAATTATTCCAGAAAAATGTTTATCATGAAACTCAAATATTTGATTTAAGGCAATTATTCTATCAAGCAATACTCACCCATCAATTCCAAAATCAAAATGAACTTCACACAGCTTTACATCAATATGGCACAAGGAATAGAGAAAATTTCTTGCCGCCACGTATGAATAAATCAGTTGGACAAAACAGTTACAGCTATCTAGGACCAAAAATCTTTAATAGTATTCCACCAGAGATTAGAGAAATAAAATCAATAAAAAATTTTAAAAAATCTACAAAAGAATTTATAAAAAAAATGCCGCGTCACTTCTTCCACAATATAATAAAATAAAGTATTCAAAAAAAAATTAAACTGTAAGCTTTAAAAATACTAAAATTATAATAATAATAATAAAGTATAAAGTTTAATCAAATTCATGTTGTAAAGGTAATTATTTAAAATTAAAAATAAATGGGTCACTCTTTCTTTCGCTAAAATTTAAAAAAAAAATTAAATTATGTATATTATTAGTTTTATGTATATAGTATATTTTTACATTATGTTTTTTCTATATATATATTTATGTATGTCATGCACAATCTGTCATTGTACATAGTACAGTGAACAGATTCAGTGGCATTCCTAGTTTATTTACATTGTGTAATATTTATGTATATTTTTGTATTTTAGTAAATAAACATTATTATTATTATTATTATAATAGATCATTTTATATGTAAGACCAGTTCAATTGATCATGTTTTTAATGAACCAATACAGTGCGAAATAGCCTCTAATATGTTAAACATTTTCTTGTTAAATATTCAATCTGCCCGAAATAAATTAGATGATCTTTACATATTTTTAGAAACAATAAACTTTCCCCAGCTCCTCTTATTGACTGAGTCGTGGTTAGAAGAGGGTGAGTGTTTGTACTTGTATGATTATAATATCATAGCTAGATATGATAGAACTGAAATTGAACATGGTGGTATTGTAGTGTTTCAAAAAAAAAGATATTTCTGAAAACCTGGCTTTTCATAAAATTGATTCATTCAATTACCTGCTTATAGAACAAATATTTGAATTTCTTCTTTTATATAATACGAAGTAAAATATTTATGTATTGTGCCTTTACCGTACGGATAAAACAGATGTAACATACAAAACTAATATTAATCTATTTTTAAGCAACTTAGAAGAGCGGCTACATAAAATACCAACACATTCTAAACTTATACTGTCAGGCGATCTTAATATTCATTTTGAAAATCGGCTAGCCACTTCTACACAACTTCTTGTTAACCTATTAACTTCAATGGATCTAATAATGCATGTTGATGCTCCTACTTATATTACTACTTCATCTGCATCCATCATTGACTATTTATGTTCAAATTTTGATCTATCTAATGTAAATTGTAAGGTGTTATCCCCCCTTCTGTCTGACCATGAAGCTGTCTTCTGTAGTATTACGGTGGTTAAGCCCGAAACGGAAAAAAATAAATTTGTTAGATTTTTTTCCAAAAAAAATTATGATAAGGTTAATGCAATGTGTGACCAAGTCAATTGGAATACTATTTCAGTGCGTTTCATGATAAACTGCATTACGTATTTAATATTTGCTTTTCAGATGTAAAAATAAAAAAGAAATCTTCCAAACCGTGGATAACGAAAGGTATAAAGTTAGCATCAAAAAATTTGAGATCTTTAAGGTACATAAAAAAGTATATTAGTACTAACAATACAATTAATGAATACATATTAAACTATACAAGGATTTACAAAAAGGTAATTAAGCAGGCAAAAAATTCATATTTTGATAACAGAATTTCTAATTCTCAAAATAAAAATAAAGAAAGCTGGAAAATAATAAACGAGATAACAGGAAAAACAAATAAAACAAGTGTCAATGAAAGCTTAGGTCCTGACGAATCAAACTCGTTTTACTGTTCCATCGCAAATAGATTGAGTAGTAATTTAAATCCTTTCGATTATTTACAAAACACTTCTAGTTTTTTTCTTCGGCCTACTGATTATCTAGTAATAAAACAAATAATAAATGAAATCAAGAATAAAAATTCTTCTGGGATTAACGAAATTAATATTAGGTTTATCAATAACCTCCCAGATGTAGCTCTAAAAACATTTGCTAATTTAATAAACTACTCATTTGAAAGTGGTTATTTTCCTGATGCACTAAAAACAGCAGTGGTAGTCCCTATTTATAAAGGAGGAAATAAAAGTGATTGCGGCAACTTTCGGCCTATTTCTCTTTTGTCTTCATTTTCCAAAATAATCGAAAAAATTGCAACAGAACGTCTGATTTCATTCCTTGACAAAAATATAATACTAAATAACAATCAATTTGGCTTTCAAACAAACAAAAACACCGGTGATGCAATTTTTTACTTCTTAGAAAAAATATATATTGGCATAAATGGTGGTTTCCCGACAGCTGCCGTATTTTGCGATTTTTCTAAGGCATTTGATTGTGTCAGCCATACTATATTACTTGAAAAGATGACCCGGTATGGCATAAGAGGTATTGCATGGGAATGGTTCAAATCTTACTTAACTTCTAGAGAGCAGCTCGTTAGGAATTGTGGCACAAAGTCGAAAACACTCGCTCTCAATAGTGGTGTTCCTCAGGGCTCCGTTTTGGGCCCCATACTATTCCTATTATACATCAATGATGTTGTTAACCTGCCCGTCAGAGGTACGTTTACCTTGTTTGCCGATGATGCAAATTTAAGTTGGTTGGATGTGCCGTTTGAATCACTGCAAGACACTATTTCACAAGACCTATTCATCCTAAATGAATGGTGTAGTGCAAATAAAACTACTTTTCATATTAGCAAAACCAATATAATGATCTTTAAAGGTGCACTAAATGAAGTTAAAGAAAAATGATACCACACTTACTGAATGTACTGGATCAACAAATTAAGTGGGACTCGCATATTTTCAGGCTAAATAAAAAAAATTTAAGCGGTTGTTACGCTGTAAGACTTATTCGAAACTCCTTAGGAATCCTCACAGCGAAAAAAGTATATTTTGCCCTAGTTGAATCACACTTGAGATACGGAATACCCTTCTGGGGATCATGTCCTGGATACTTGTTCGACTCAGTATTTGTCTTGCAAAAGAGAGCAATAAGATATCTATGTAAAAAAGATACAAGAGAACACTGCAAACCATTATTCAAAATCTTAACACTTCCCTCAATCTATATTTTGGAAACGACATCGCTAATACACAAGCATAAAAATAACTACACTGAAATTAATATTACTCACAACCATTTCACTAGAAATGACATACCTACATAATATAAGGTTGCCCATCCCAAAATCAAATCTACTAAAAAATTCCATGATTTATAATGGTATTAAAATGTACAATCACTTACCATCGGAAATTAAAAATTTATCTAGTGCAAGTCTATTTAAATGAAAAGTCAAGCATATTTTACTTGAAAGGGCTTATTATGCACTCGAAGAGTACCTTTTGGATTCATTCTGAAACATTTTCATCTGTACTTGTGATTGTTACCTTTGTATGTTTTAACTTTAATTTTAAACTACTTTTATATATGAAAAGGAAAAACATTTTTAAATTTTTACAATTTTTGTTATTTTAAGTAGTTGTGATGTTTTATTTTAATAAGTTTTTCATCTATATAGTTCCTGTTACTTTGTTTATGAAAATGTTATTTTTTCGAAACAATAAAGTAATACTGAGTCAACCAGTAAGGAATTTTAATTTATTAGATTCGACATCCTAAGACCGGTTTCTGTCTTTCGACTTCATCAGTTAGGCTTTTCGAATCCAATAAATAAAATTCCAAACTCGTACAAGTCAATAGCTATATCCGCTATAAGATAACATTTGTAGATGTGCTACCATCTATGGTAAGAAGAGAGTATTGACATTAAATTTTGACTAGATTCAGTCAAAATGTAATGTCAATACTCTCTTCTTACCATAGATGGTAGCACATCTAAAAATGTTATCTTATAGCGGATGGTAAGATGGTAAGAAGAGAGTATTGACATTAAATTTTGACTGAATCTAGTCAAAATTTAATGTCAATACTCTCTTCTTACCATAGGTGGTAGCACATCTACAAATGTTATCTTATAGCGGATATAGCTATTGACTTGTACGAGTTTGGAATTTTATTTACTGGATTCGAAAAGCCTAACTGATGAAGTCGAAAGACAGAAACCGGTCTAGGATGTCGAATCTAATAAATTAAAATTCCTTACTGGTTTACTCACTTTGTATTAATCTCTGAAAGGGATAAAAAAGAAGAGAGTGACATCTTGACTAGATTCAGTCAAAATTTAATGTCAATACTCTCTTCTTACCATAGATGGTAGCACATCTACAAAAGCAATTCTGATTCTGATTCTGATTCAATTACTTCCCCTTTTTTGTGAACAATCGCTTGTTGGAGGTAACTATTTTTTTTCCCTGCAATTTTTATCCGCAGCGTATTTTGGCAACAATATTTTTTTTGCAGGTTTTTGTTTCGCTGCATTTTCTTAGCCGCACTTTTTTTGATCGAAAAAACCTCAAAAAAAACCACTGAATATTGAAATATTATTAAGATGAATACAACCGCGAAAAATAAAGACGAATCGCTGAGACCCCTGTTTTACGGAGTAAAACAGGATTTTTTTTTGTAATATTTTGATGTAAGTGTATGTGTTAAAATTATAAATAAAGTTAAATTACAAAGATTAAAAATTTTGACTTATCAAAAAGTCATTACATCAAAATTTGGTAGATAGATTTATACGCTGTTGTAAGTTTTACTTCAAATGGAGTCTTCTAAATCAAGGAATTAAACTAATCGTTAACTGGTATAATAGTATTTTATTTTAACATTTGTGTATCCACTTTATAAGATCTAGGTTTAATCTTCATTCTTTTGTGTTTAACTAATTTTGATCACAAAAGTTCTTATTTCCATAGGTGCAAGGGTGATTTTTGTATTTGAATCATCCAAGTTTGAACTTCTCTCCATATCGCTGTTAATTGTTTCATTAGTATTTGTCTTCCATACAAATTTTGTTTCTCTGCTATTATAATCATCCATCCAAACATTAGCTCCTAAAGTAGTTTCTTTTATTTCCTCTATTTTATGGTCTCCAAAAATAACCTAAAATTAATTTTCTTTAATATAAAATTTGAACGTTGGCAAATGGAAGCCTTTAGTTGTTGATGGTAAAGTTTCTGGTAAAGTATTAGCAAATGTAAAAATAAAAATAAATAAGTTAGGACCAAAGAGACTACAAAATCGAGTATTTTTGAATAAAAATGCAGAGATAAACATACACTTTGAAAAAGTATTCTCATCTACTTACACTTAAGTCTACACTAACATTCTCAGATAAAGTTGAATCTTCATCTTTTTCTAGTAGATGTTCCAATCTAATTAGATAAGTATCTTCTTCATCTCTCCATCTCTCCAAAGTTAAAATGTTCACGTTATCTGGTAAAGACTGGGTAAGGAACTGCATCTGTAAAAAGCATATACAATATCAAAATTATATTTTGTAAATAAATGATATAAAAAATATTATTCAATTTTTTATTTATTCCGAAAGAAAAAAAATACATACATAAATAGAAAATAGGAACTTAGTACATAGTTATGGGGCTTTTAGAGCATAAGCTATACAAGTCGTATGTTAAACTGACACAGCCGTTTCGGCACAATCAACCGAAAATATTACAGTATTTTCTAACTATTTATTAACTATTTTCTAACACAAACTAGAATTTTCTAACTCAAGAGGTTCGCGAGAAAATGGTGTTGTGCCAGCTTAATTGTTAAAAGCTGGTGTTGAGGGTTCTGGAACTATCCCTATTGTGTATCACTTTACCAGGTCAGCCGATGTTTTAAAACGCTTGCCTTTTTAAACTATATCGTAGCTTCTAAGTGGACTGTAATATTTGTGTCTTCCCAACTCCAATAACAAAAACAAACACCTTGTATTTAACGGTTTATTAAAATGTTGAAGAAATAACTCACAAATTAACAATAAAAGTACTTTAGTAAGTAATGAACGAACAACGCACAAATTATCAGTAAAAGTATGTGTGAACAATCACTAAACCATATTAGTAAAAAATTAAAGTTATCAAATCATTCAGAAAATATTTATAATGCGCGTTTTAGATGTTTTGTCTATGAGTGACGATGTAGCACTAATTCAAAAGTTCGCGAAGTCTGGACCTTTCGACTTTTTTCCCCTCCCGTCCGAGTATTCTAGAAGTTAATTGTTATCGCGTGGGCGAATCGATTTTGTTTAAATGGGTGGATTTTTTATGTCTGTCTCTTTCTTTTACGATGGAGAAAACGACGTTGAATTTATTAAAAGTTTTTAAATTTGTGGGCTACGTGACAAACCTCATGTCGCGTGTTGAAATGTTTGAACGTATTTGGTGCGATGTTGTCGGATTGAGATTATGTGAAAGTGTTTGATGCGATGTTGTCGATTTGAGATTATGTTTAATTTTATTGTTGAAAATTAAACATTCTCCCCCCACGAAAAGAGGCGGAGTGTAGCGAAGCAATGATATTGAAAGTTCTCAAAAAAATTTTTTTTAGTAATTTGGGTCATCACCCTGTAGTATTAGAATAAGTTTGATTGAATTAAGTTTAAAAAATGTAAAAGGTTTAAAATATTTGGATATTTGGAATCCTGGCCGTTGTAGGCGCAAAGTTTAATAAAAAATTGGATATTTGAATCCTGGCCGCTTGTGGGCGCAAAGTTTGAAAAATATGATTGTACAAACGATTTGTGATTAGGCATCACCGAGCCATGTTTCCTATTTGGAACTAAAAACAAAACATGTCAAAATCTTAGCAACATTTGCAAAAATTACAACTATAGGCGTTGGCTTTCCCAGATCTGCTAGCAGGAATATCCCAGATCAATTCCTTAGCCCTCTCTCTATAACGACTACCTCAGCCTACAAATGAATACCAAAACAGTACATGAATGTTTGAACGAAAATGGGCAAAAAGATCCCAAGGGTACACGATCACCCTGTATGAAAGTAGAATTGTATTAATGTTTTAAGAAATGTTTATGATTAAATATGAGAATATTTTCCGCTTGAGGGAATCACCCTGTAGAAGTTTAGAATTGTCAGCGAATCTGGGCACGAAATGTCCCTAGGGTATAATCTTTTGATGAGATCACCCTGTATAAAAAGGTTTAAAATGTTTGAATGATGGATATAAAATCCTAAGGGTATTTGCTCACCCTGTATGAATGAAAAAAGTTTAAAGGTTTTTGGGAATATTTTCCGCTTGAGGGAATCACCCTGTAAAGTTGAGAAATATACAACCCCTCAGACCTAGCATGGTACCAACGGGAGATGTCTCACCATAGAGATCATCTGGAAATTGACAGCGAATCTGGGCACGAAATGTCCCTAGGGTATAATCTTTTTAGGAGATCACCCTGTACAAATGAACAAGTAAATGTGTAACAAATGACTTAATGAAGATCACTGTTATCAATCGAAATGAAAATGTGAAAGAAAAATGCAAAGATATGGGCATTTGAATCCCTAGGGTATATGATCATCCTGTATAAAATGAAAAATAAATGAAAAAGTATGACCTTAGTATTTTGGACTTACATGATTATAATGCCATAAGTTAAATTTTAAGAAACGAAAAACAAGTTTGTTGAATATAAATATATTTTTTGTGAAAGCGAAAATTAAAATGAAAGCGTTTTGTTTTATTTTCAAGATTTATTTATGTAGTTATTTTGATCGATTTTTGTTTGGTTTTTTACATGATAGGTTATTGATCCCTTGTATGTAAAAAAGTAGAAAAAGTTTATTTAACGAATGGTTTTTTGTTGTGGAATGTTTTTCCAATACAACAATAGAAATGAATGTACGAACACCTTTTTTGGCCGTATCAGAGGGTTTTTGGTACAAAGTAAAGTAGAAATGTCAAAGAATGTTTATGATAAAAAATAGTTTTTTGAGGGTAGTTTTCCCTGAAAATTGAATACATAAAAAAGTGTAATAAATGGATACGTAATCCTGAAAATAGAGCCTTATTAGAAGGACATTTGTGAAGTTTTTATTTGTTAAAGAGGGTAGTTTCCCTATACAGTTGAAAAGAGTTTTTTGTTAACATCATTTGCGAAAATTGCAACTCCAGGCGTTGGCTTTTTCTCAGATCTGCTGGCAGAGGTATCCCAGATCAACCCCTTAGCCCTCTCTCTATAACGACCACCTCAGCCCAAAATAACTTTCCTCGCAAATGAATATTAAAACGATACATGCCTCGGCATTTTAGTATCCCGTTTACAACCCCTTGGACCTAGTTTGGCGCCAAAGGGAGGTGTCTCACCATAGAGATCACCTGGCATTGATGATTGACAGAAAATCCCGGCATCCAATATCCCTTGGGGTAGTTTCCCCATACAACAACTTGTACCTAGTAAGGTACCAAAGGGAGATGTCTCACCATAGAGATCATCTTGTGTTTGTCATAGAGTCTGGGCATCCAATATCCCTGAGGGTAGTTTCCCCCATACAACCCCTTGGACCTGGTAAGGTGCCAAAGGGAGATGTCTAACCATATAGAACATCTTGTGTGAAAATGAAAAGTAGAATTGCTAGAGATTTAAATGTTTGATGTCAGAGAAAAAATCAAAATATATTTGCCAGAGAGGGTTTAATCTTTTAGTAGATCACCCTATAGAAAAAAGTATAAATTGTCAGCGAGGATTTAAAATATGTTTGTCAAAGAGGGTATAATCTTTTATTAGATCACCCTATAGAAAAAAGTATAAATTGTCAGCGAGGATTTAAAATATGTTTGTCAAAGAGGGTATAATCTTTTAGTAGATCACCCTATAGAAAAAAGTAAAATTGTCAACGAAAATTGAAATATGTTTGCTAGAAGAGGGTATAATCTTTTAGTAGACCACCCTATAGAAAAAATAATGCGAACGAATGCGAATAAAAATAGTACAGGAGCCTTGCTATAAAATGAAGGACTTCCCTTTAGATTGAAAATGCGAAATTGGACGAAATACAAGAAGTCTTGAAATAAAGAAATTCTTCTTGAGTGCAAAGCGAGAAAATAGAAAAATATGTGCAATGAACGATAGATTGAAAATTGTTTGGCTATGGAGAGCCTGTTGCTAAGGGATAATTTTCCCCATGAACGAGAATAAAAATATAAGGGTATGCAGCCCCGTTTACCTCTGATCCGGCGATAAATTCTAGAATAAAAGGAAGGTGTCTTATTTTGGAAGAACACCTTGTATGTCAAAAATGGAAATAGAAAAATGCTTTTATAGTATTGAGTTGTAAGTTTTAAAAATGATTTTTATTTTTAAGTGAGATATTAGATCTCGAAACAACGATCAGCTGTTATTTGAATTTGTAACGAAAGTGAATTTTAAGAATAAAGTTTGATTGTAAAAATAACGAATGTCTTTGATTTGAGTTTTTAAAAAATTGTTTAGTTTATATTGAGTGATTTTTATACGATTGAATTTTGATAGGAACTTGGATGATTTTTTTCGATTCCAAGCTAGATACGTCAATAAGTGTTGCGATACGAGACCCGCTGCGATTGTGCGCATGTGCGGAACGTTTTGTAGCTTTTCTACGGCACATTTTTTGCCGCATCACGTTTTGCTGGCTGTATATCACCCCCAGCGAGGTATTTTGAATATTTTATTTAAAAATGTGATATAGCCATCAGCAGATATCGATTTATTTAAAAAATATTTTAATTGTCAGAGATTTATTTCTAGAATCGTAGAATCATATCTACGGGTTTTTAGATTTGTTTAACGAAATGATTTGTTGCGAAACTATTTGCGAAATGCGAGAATTATTTTTTGCCGTCGGCAAACGAAAGAAAGTAAGTTAAGAATAAATGCGATTTGATTGTACGAAAATTTGTTTTAATTACGAACGATACGAGATTTTAAAATTGTGTTTGATTAGCGAACGAATTGAATTTTTGATTTTTAACTTGGAAAGGTGGCGTTTTAAAAGCCTAGTTATTTTTTAATAAAATTTCGTGCTGTTTACACGAAATCTAAAAATACGAGTGAATATTTTCTGAATGATTGTGACGAGATTGGTAGCGAGAACAATTTTTCAATTTTTGACAGAGAAATGTTTGTATATATGAGAATTGAGTTTATTTTTGAGTTGTAAGGTTTTGATTGTGTGAAAATTTGTTCTTTCTGTTAGAACATAAAATGTGTACGATAAAAATACGTAAATACAAGTAGATGCAATGTATTATATGTTAAAAATATGCGACAAATCATATAGACATGAAATAAAAGGTAAATATCATAGAATATATGCGACAAGTGTTTTATAAATGTAAATAAGTATCTAAAATATGTAAAATTGACAATGAAAGTTTTTTATGTATAAGAATAACGAAAAAATATGTGCGTTGAATTACCACTGGCCTGCGACAGTATATCGGACCGCCTTTAGTGGTAAATTTCTTGCGGTGAAGAGTTGCTTGAAGGATTTAGGCCACTATAATAGGCCTACTGAACTTGCAGTTGAAGATTCTGGGTAGCTGAATTGATGAGTTTGAGGATCACTGGAACTATATCGCTGGACCCTGGAGAAGATTCTGACTTCGAAGATTTAGACCACCATAGGCCTGCTGAACTTGAAGTTGAAGAAGACGAACTAGATCGCTTAGGACCATGGAGAAGGATTTTTGGAACTATCCGGCTCGATTGGACCATGTTGAGGGTTCTGGAACTATCCCTATTGCGTATCAGATTACCAGGTCAGCCGATGTGTTAAAACGCTTGCCTTTTTAAACTATATCGTAGCTTCTAAGTGGACTGTAATATTTGTGTCTTCCCAACTCCAATAACAAAAACAAATACCTTGTATTTAACGGTTTATTAAAATGTTGAAGAAATAACTCACAAATTAACAATAAAATTACTTTAGTAAGTAATGAACGAACAACGCACAAATTATCAGTAAAAGTATGTGTTAACAATCACTAAACCATATTAGTAAAAAATTAAAGTAATCACATCATTCAGAAAATATTTATAATGCGCGTTTTAGATGTTTTGTCTATGAGTGACGATGTAGCACTAATTCAAAAGTTCGCGAAGTCTGGACCTTTCGACTTTTTTCCCCTCCCGTCCGAGTATTCTAGAAGTTAATTGTTATCGCGTGGGCGAATTGATTTTGTTTAAATGGGTGGATTTTTTATGTCTGTCTCTTTCTTTTACGTTGGAGAAAACGACGCTGAATTTATTAAAAGTTTTTAAATTTGTGGGCTACGTGATAAACCTCATGTCGCGTGTTGAAATGTTTGAACGTATTTGGTGCGATGTTGTCGGATTGAGATTATGTGAAAGTGTTTGATGCGATGTTGTCGATTTGAGATTATGTTTAATTTTATTGTTGAAAATTAAACAGCTGGCACAACCCTTCTATAGCTTTTTCCCCGAAATAGTTATGAAAATGATTCTAAAGCCTAATTTTCTAACTTTTTAATAACTCTCGAATGGTACATATATGGGTATTTCATGGTACATAGTTTCATAGTTAAACCGACATACGTTAACTGTAAATAGAGGGTACTTAGGTGATTCCAAATAACCTTGATTACTGGGTCTAACGCTTTTAATAACCGAGATACGGGGTGTTTCATCCATTTCGGCCAATATTTTGTTAAGGGCAGGGACCGAGGTGCGTCCGGCGGTCGGTAAAACGGCCTAGGTGCGTCCCAGAAATAAAATTTCATAGCCCATGTCCGTCCGGCGGTTCAAAAGGTGTTAGCCGAGGTGCGACCCGCCGGCGCCGTCAGAAAAATAACATCCGACCTTTATAAATTACCCATATCATGTTAGCAAGTATCCAGCCAGCAATAAATTCAGGCGGGAGCCAATGTGCCAGCGGTAGAACAACAATTTTGAAAAATAAATCATTCTAAATTTTGATATAACGATTATTCAACAACTTTTCCTTTTGATTTTTTATTCCCTATACATTTAAAACAGCAAAAATTTGTATTTTTTCTTTTGCCGAATAAGTGTCAAATTTCTTATGAAAAAGCATTTACTCACTTATTACACGTTTGTAAAACTTTGAAATTCAAGTTCGATCCAGAATATATTTTTATATATTTCGAAGTGGCCATACACTTGGCAATTAAAAAAGTGTTTCCGCGTGTTAAAATTCAGGCCAAAGTTGGTTCAAAAAAATTCAAACTCTTGACCTGACATCCGAATACACAAACCCTAATTCGGAATTAGGTAATTTTTTAAAATTATTTTTTGGATTACCATTTTTAGATCCTTCTGACTTTCCTTCCAACTTTCCTCCCCAAATTTGGACAAAATTTTTCAATTCAATAATGCGAACGACAAATAGCTGTCAGTCGTTTCATTCTAAATTTAATGCAATGTTTTATACTTCTCGTCCAAATTTGCATCAGTTCTTAGAAGCTCTCATAAATGTTCAATGGGAAATCTATATATATATATATATATATATATATATATATATATATATATATATATATATAAAACTGCGTAGCACTAATATAAAAAAAGGGAAGTTATTGAAAGGAGCAATTTCTACAGGAAAAATGATTTTATATAAAAATGGCGCACTGAATAAATTTGATTTTGTGAAAATTTTATATAAAAAATTTTTACCAAAAAAATAATTTTTAAAACTTCCAATTTTTATATTTACAAACATATGTTTTTTGTAGTTAATGTAGCATTTATTTTTTGTCCGCTATTGTACATGTAATTTGTTAGGTATGTGTATACTTAAATCTATATTTTACGTTGCCTGTGTTCTGGTAATTTAATACTACTACTCTCGAAATTACAAACTTTATATAATAAAATAAAATTATCGTTTTATTTCAATATGGACGTACCTCGGCTATCCGTGAGACTTACTTCGGCCTTTCTCCTTTGACCGTAGGACGCACTTAGGCAGGTCAGAGGTAACTTTTTTAAAATCCAGATCCGGATTAAGAAGAATTTGTAAAATTTGAAAATCCCCAAAACAACACCATGTGTATCAGATTTTTTAAAATTGGGATGGATATTTGAAAAGAACGGAAAAAAATGAGTTAAAATGAATTTTTTTTAAGTGCACATCCCATTCTACTAGTGCAGTTTTAACGTCAAATTACATCAAATGCATTTTTTTCATTTTCACAAGCAGTAACTTTTGAAATACTCGGTAGATTTCTTTTATATTTGGTACAGTTATCATTTTTTAGTAACCCAATCGTATAATGTAAGGACTACACTACAGCTAAAATCCAGATACGAATTAAGAAAATTTGTAAAATTTGAAAAGCCCCAAAGCAATTCGCTGTACATCAGTTTTTTTTTAATTGGATCAGACATTCGAAAATAATGGAAAAAACTGAGATATTCTGACATATTTTTATAAATGCACATATTACTAAACTTTTAAAGTTAAAATTCAATTAATGCAATACTTATTGTCATTTTCATAAGCCATATCTTTGGAAACACCCTGTAGATTGCTTTAATAATTAGTACAGGTAGATTGTTTAAATAGCCCAATCGTACAATACAAGAACTAAAGTTAAAATCTAGTTCCGGATTAAGAAAAATTTGTAAAAGTTTATAATCTCTAAAATAGCACCCCGTATATCAGATTCTTTAAAGTGCAATCGGATATCTATTTGAAAAAAAAAGATGTGTTATTGCCGAAGCCTACTTGATAGTTTGATGAGTTTTATATCCGGAATTAATCCGAAAAATTAAATCTGTATTTTTTTTGTAGAACGCTCAAGTGCACTCATAAAAATATTTCAACACATTATAACACATCTTTTTTCTTTTCTTTTTCGTTTTTAAAATAGGTATCCGATTACATTTAAAAAAATCTGATATACAGGATCCTATTTTAGAGCTTACCAACTTTTACAAATTTTTCTTAATCCGAATCTGGATTTTAACTTTAGCTCTTGTATTGTACGATTGTGCTATTTAAACAATCTACCTGTACTAATTATTAAAAAAATCTACAGGGTGTTTCCAAAAATATGGCTTATGAAAATGACAATAAGTATTGCATTAATTGAATTTTAACTTTAATAGTTTAGTAATGTAGAACGAGATGTGCATTTATAAAAATATGTCAGAATATCTCAGTTTTTTCAATTCGTTTCGAATGTCTGATCCAAAAAATCGGATGTGGCCATGACTTTACCATACTTTAACGGCCCTACGGGCTCATAATCCAATTACTCGTACATATTTAAGGTAGGCCATGCCATTGTCTCCATGAAACAAAACACTTCTACTGCGCTTGCGCTATTATGTAACTATGATATTCCATATTTTAGATGTGGCCATGCACATGACTTTACCATACTTTAACGGCCCTACGTGCTCATAATCCAATTACTCGTACATATTTAAGGCAGGCCATGCCATTGTCTCCATGAAACAAAACACTTCTACTGCGCTTGCGCTATTATGCAACTATGTTATTCCATATTTTATTTTTAACTCGCTTATAATACAAAATTTGAAAAAAGTTTTTTAACAAAATTTATAGTAAATTTAATTTAAAATAAATTTTTTCTCTTAATATTTTTACTTAAACTTAATAGAAACAATAATAATTGCGAAATTCTGAAAATTCTCAAGAGTAAACCCCCACTTCCGGTTGTCCGATTTTGCCCAAAATCTAATCAGCTCCTTAGCGTGTTGTAAAAATGCTAAATATAAAATTTGGTTAGGAAATTCCGATCGCAGTTGGAGTTAGAGCGCACACAAATTTTTCCGGACTACATACTCCATACTCCATACTCCATACTCCATACTCCATACTTCATACTCCATACTCCATACTCCATACTCCATACTCCATACTCCATACTCCATACTCCATACTCCATACTCCATACTCCATACTCCATACTCCATACTCCATACTCCATACTCCATACTCCATACTCCATACTCCATACTCCATACTCCATACTCCATACTCCATACTCCATACTCCATACTCCATACTCCATACTCCATACTCCATACTCCATACTCCATACTCCATACTCCATACTCCATACTCCATACTCCATACTCCATACTCCATACTCCATACTCCATACTCCATACTCCATACTCCATACTCCATACTCCATACTCCATACTCCATACTCCATACTCCATACTCCATACTCCATACTCCATACTCCATACTCCATACTCCATACTCCATACTCCATACTCCATACTCCATACTCCATACTCCATACTCCATACTCCATACTCCATACTCCATACCCCATACTCCATACTCCATACTCCATACTCCATACTTCATACATACATTTTCTGGAAATGGTCTTAAATGACTTAAGGGGTCTCAAAACAAGTAAATCCACTGAAAGCTGAACTTGTTTTTTGCGATTACAATACTTTACCTATGTAAGTAAAACTGATGTACAGCGTGTTGCTTTGGGGATTTTCAAATTTTATAAATTTTGTGACCCGTATCTGGATTTTAACTGTAGTGTAGTCCTTACATTATACGATTGGGCTACTAAAAAATGATACCTGTACTAAATATGAAAGAAATCTACCAGGTATTTCGAAAGTTACTGCTTGTGAAAATGAAAAAAATGCATTTGATGTAATTTGACGTTAAAACTACAGTAGTAGAATGGGATGTGCACTTAAACAAATTATCACTTTAACTCATTTTTTTCCGTTCTTTTCAAATATCCATCCCAATTTTAAAAAATCTGATATACTGGGTGTTGTTTTGGGGATTTTCAAATTTAGAAATTCTTCTTAATCCGGATCTGGATTTTAATTGTAGTTCTTACACTAAAGGATTGGGCTATTAACACACTATACCTGTACCAAGTATGAGAGAAATCTACAGGGTGGTTCTAAAGTTAGGGCTTATCAAAATATTGGCCGAAATGGATGAAATACCCCGTATCTCGGTTATTAAAGGCGTTAGACCCAATAACCAAGGTTATTTCGAATCACCTAAGTACCCTCTATTTATAGTTAACGTATGTCGGTTTAACTATAAAACACCCTGTATAATTGCCAAGTCCGCCGAAGATTTTTTATGGCCATGAAATTGCAAAATATTGATTCCAAACGCGTTTTCGTCGTCCTACTATTTATTAACTCCAGCACAATTGTTTCAAATAAAAATAATTTAGTTTTTTATGATACATTTTCCAACAATAGCACAGTTGTGATAGGAAATAGCCTAGGAGATTTTTTTTTGGCCATGAAATTACAAAATATTTTACACGAATTTGTTGGAGTTATTAAATAGTAGATCGACGAAAATCCATTCGAATCAATATTTTGCAATTTCATGGCCAAAAAAGATTCTGCTAGGCTATTTCCTAACACAACTATACTATTGTTGGAAAATGCATCATAAAAACTAAATTATTTCTATTTGGAACGATTATGCTGGAGTTATTAAATTATAGGTCGACGAAAATGCGTTTGGAATCAATATTTTGCAATTTCATGGCCAAAAAAAAAATTCTCGGCGGACTCGGCACCCGTAAAAGCTTCAAGTTTGCTCGAATTCTAATTATATATGTACCATTCGAGAGTTATTAATTAATTTTTTTAATACACCGTATAATTTTACTCAAATCGGCACACTTGTTAAATATCATAAAATGCACCTAACAGTAAAAAAACAGTTCAGTACGCTCTACCAGTGGCGTACGGCAGGAGTAAGTAATGCTTGTACCCCTTCTAAATGTTACGCCGCTGTCTAAATTTTAATTTTGACTATAATTTTAATTTTTTTGATATTTTCTAAGTCAATAATGTACACTTGTTAGTTTGTTGTAAAGTCGTTGATTTTCGAGATATCCGCAGTTAAAGATAGATAGACATGTACTTTTTATTTGTATTATTATTAATAATATTCATTTTTACAATTTTGTCTTAAAACCAAACAAAGTAAAAACTAATGTAATGAAACTTTTACTTCAACAAATTTTCAATGTGTCCACCATTAACTTGTATACACTTCCTTAGACGTTTAACTAAAGACTGTCTCACTTTAAACAACTGATTTGCTTGATTTTGTCGAATCGTAGCAGTAGCATTCTGAATTTTGTTCCAAAGTTCCTGACGGGTATTTATTGCTTCACCATAAACAAGACTTTTGATGTAGCCCCAATAATAAAAATCTAAAGGATTAAATTCAGGACTGCGTGGTGGCCAAGCAAATTCGCTTCCACGTCCAATCCAACGATGTGGAAAACGTAAATTTAGGTAATTCCGAACATCTAATATGAAATGGGCTAGCGCACCATCCTGTAAAAACCAGAAGTTATGACGTAAATTTAAAGGAATATCATCTAACATGTTCTCCATATGGTTTTGAAGAAAATTGAGGTATTCTATCCCATTTTATTTGTTGTTATTAATTTGTTGAAGTAAAAATTTCTTACATTAGTTTTTACTTTGTTTGGTTTTAAGACAAAATTGTAAAAATGAATATTATTAATAATAATACAAATAAAAAGTATATGTCTATCTATCTTTAACTGCGGATATCTCGAAAAACAATGACTTTACAACAAACTAAAAAGTGTACATTATTGACTTAGAAAATATCAAAAAAATTAAAATTATAGTCAAAATTAAAATTTAGACAGCGGCGTAACATTTAGAAGGGGTACAAGCATTACTTACTCCTGCCGTACGCCACTGGTAGAGCGTACTGAACTGTTTTTTTTTACTGTTAGGTGCAGTTTATGATATTTAACAAGTGTGCCGATTTGAGTAAAATTATACGGTGTATTAAAAAAATTATGGCCATTAATAATTTTTCAGTTTTCAACTTCAACACCCCGTATTTCGGAAACGAGTAACATTTTATCTAAGCATATTTCGCTTAATCGTTTTATTTTGAATTGGAGATTCTGCGGTTGTTCTATGTCCCATTCTTAATGGGACACCCTGTATATAAGCCCTCTAGGAATACTTAATATGTAAAGAAGAATATCAATAAAATATTGCACAACAGTGCTGTCAAACTATTAAACTATTAAACTATTAATAGGTCATTATTTCTATAATACTAAAAAAGAACATTATAAAAAACAAAAAAAAATACTCAATCACAATTACCAGTCTTAAAAAACAATTGATATATTAGAGTAGAATGCCAGATGGTATTGACAATTAGTTAGTCTTGGATGTTGTGATTAAATTGGGATGAATTGCTTATAGCAGGGGTTCTCAACCGGTGGGTCGCCACCCAGGCGGGTCGCGGGACGGGTCTGAGGGGGTTGCGAAGATAGGTGACAAATAAAAATAAAAAGCATTCAGGACACGAGCGGCAGATAATAAATGAAGCGACCATGTATTTATTTAGAACCTGAGTTAAGTCCGCTTGTTTTATATCAATTATAACCAATGCAATACAACTTTAAAACACAACTATGAATAACAACAAGTAACAAGTAGAGCTATAAATGACTTAACAGCGCATCAATTAATTATTTCTGTCTTTTTGTGTACGGAAACCTACTTTACGATGTTACTAGAAGGGGGTCGCCAAAATTCTCAACCTAAAAAAGGGGTTGCAGCGTTGAAAAGCTTGAAAACCCCTGGTTTATAGTAAATGGTGGAGTAATTCTTTTGATACTCGGTCTCTAAGATGGATGTTCATGTTAAAACAAGTAGTAACGACACTCGCTAGAGGGCGGGAACAGTAAACTTCTAAACAAATCTGATTGAATATACGGATTCAGCGTCCAATTTTACATATGAATCCATTTTGACAAAACCGGAAATATCACTTTCGGTTAAAGTTTTTAAAACCAGTTTTGAAACCGGAAGTCGTAGAAAGATGAAATTTAGTCGTGAACATATTCAAGGTATCCTGAGTTCATATCCGTTGTCCGTTAGTCTCTATCGGTTCTGGAAGCTGAGTTATAAATGCGTACAGACAGACAGACAGAAGCGTTCCATAGGACTTTTCTAAACTTTAGGGTTTAGAAGTCTAAAAAATCATGTTAGCTACGGAAGGTTAGACGCGTATGATGGTGCGATGATGTTGGTTAAGCTGCCGGGTGTAGAGGACGATATGGACTTAGTAGTTGCATATTTGTTATCGACACGGAAAAACGAGAAAATGAAGGAACCTTCGAACTACTGGTACATAAGCATTTAGTAGATAACGAGACCCAAATTTAAGGAATATTTTCGATTAACTCCGCCATCAGTTCTTTAATTTGCTGGATCTGATAAAAAACGACTTGCAAGACAAAAATAATTTAACATATTTTACTAAAAACATTAGACATCAAAATACTGAATAAATTATACTTATACAGGGTGTCCCGTTGGTAAACGGAAATATTTTAAAGGTAGGTAGAGGTCACAAAGGCGATTCTAAATAACCCATATATAATGGGTCTCTTGGCTTCCATAACCGAGTTACAGGGTATTTTATCAATTATGCGTAATTATTCATTTGGCCAGAACTTTTGAATCACTTAGTATATCTTTTCCACTTTTGGCATACAGCTTACACTTCTCACGAATAATGTACTGAAATATTGAGAGTTATGAAAATCCAGGTTCGGCATTAGGAAAAATTGAAACATATTAAAAATATCAAAACAACACCCTGTATATCACAATTTTAATATTTCCATTTTAGATCTGAATAGAGGGGAAAAAACTGAATTGAAACAAGTTGTTGTTTTTCTCACGCCACCGATTCGAATTGGAAAATTTTGAAACTGAAAGTAAAATTTTCATTTAATTTAGAAAAAACATATTATGAAACTCATTTTTTCTTTAACAATTTCAAAAATTCACTTCGCTTCATTTACGTATTTCTTGTTTATTCGGCTTAAAATAATTCTACACTATACTGGTGTACTTAGGGGAAAAATTTCAATTAGGTATTTATTTTTTAAACGCCCAGTATAAAGTAAAGCGGGACAATAAACGCTCATAGTAACTATGTAACTAACAAACATTTATTAATAATTAACGAAATTGCTCAAAATGTCCACTATTTTGTTTTATGCACTTTCTTGCACGTCTCTTTTGTTTAAACTGAAAGTAAAAAAAAGAGAAATTATTTTTTTATCGTTTAATAGCTATTCAAAATGGATTTATTTTCGACATGTAGATAGTCCTATATTATTCATATTTTTATTATTTGTCCGTTTTAAGACCATTTTAAGTAATATTGCAGATCCGTACTTTAAACAAAATAATAATTGATTACTTTTAGATCGCCTCGTATAATTTTATTTTAGCACATGGATTATTCTGTATAGGGATACCTGAAATACAAGGTGCATAAAACAAAATAGTGGACATTTTGAGCAATTCCGTTAATTATTAATAAATGTTTGTTAGTTACTATAAGCGTTTATTGTCCCGCTTTACTTTATACTGGGCGTTTAAAAAATAAATACATATTTGAATATTTTCCCATAAGTACGGGCCTGCAGGTACACCATTACGGTGTAAAATTATTTTAAGCCAATTAAATAAGAAATAGGTAAATGACGCGAAGTGAATTTTTAAAATTGTTAAAGAAAAAATGAGTTTCATAACAGAGCTGGGTAGTATCCGGATACTTTTGATGTATCCGAAAGCTGTATCCGGATACTTTTTAAATTTTGTATCCGGTATCCGTATCCGTGACCAAATTTGAAAGTATCCGGTATCCGGATACTTTTTTTGACATTCGGATACCTTTAAATTTTCAACGTCTGTCGGTAATGTACGCACCACACTTCAATCCAGATGTACATAGTATGTTAAATCCCATTTTATTTTCCGTACTCATGGTATAATAGTATATAGTTTTATTTTTACGTAGTTCCACAAGATTATGTTGTTTAATTAATTAGATTTATATGGTATATTTTCTGTATTTCATTTCCCTTAAGAAATCGGTATAATTAGAACAAAGTATTTTTTCCGTATTATAATAAAGTAGTTTACACACCATTTGAATCGATCATTAGAATTGTCATTCGGATTTTATTTTATACAAAAAACCTGATTCAGGTTATTTATTATTCGAATACTCCAATTCGGATAATGGATTATTTTTCATTCAAATGATTCCATCACTAGGAAAAATCATCTATGATTTATGTTTTAATAGAGTTGTATATTCGTATCGAATATCACGCGAGCATACGAAATAGTATATTACATAACGAGTGCGGAAAGTGACACTTTTCACACGAGTGGGAAAAATTGTCGCACGAGGCATAAGCCGAAAAAAGTATCCGGATACTTGTATCCGAGTACATTTTTAACTGAAAGTATCCGTACTTTTTTTAAAAGTATCCGGACACATTTTGAGTATCCGTATCCGGTACTCGGATACTTTTTTTCTGTATCCGACCCACCTCTGTTTCATAATATGTTTTTTCTAAATTAAATGAAAATTTTACTTTCAGTTTCAAAATTTTCCAATTCGAATCGGTGGCGGGATAAAAACAACAACTTGTTTCAATTCAGTTTTTTCCCCTCTATTTAGATCTAAAATGGAAATATTAAAATTGTGATATACAGGGTGTTGTTTTGATATTTTTAATATTTTTCAATTTTTCCTAAAGCCGAACCTGGATTTTCATATCTCTCAATATTTCAGTATATTATTCGTGAGAAGTGTAATCTGTATGCCAAAAATGGAAAAGATATACTAAGTGATTCAAAAGTTCTGGCCAAATGAATAATTATGCATAACTGATAAAACACCCTGTAACTCGGTTATGGAAGCCAAGAGACCCATTATATATGGGTTATTTGGAATCGTCTTTGTGACCTCTACCTACCTTTAAAATATTTCCGTTTACCAACGGGACACCCTGTATATCTATTTGATAATTTTAAAAGTTGGAGAAGATCGACCAACTGTAGGAATTTTCATCCATGTGAGAATGATTTATGTTTCTCTATCGAGAATAAATCTCGAAATTGTTCCTGAAATTGTTGTACTTTGGTTTGAAATACTTGTAAAGGAGGCCGTTCAATTATTGCTGAGAGGCCGACTATAGTTTGAAATGTCATCTTTTTTACTGTATTTTTGTTCTCTGAGTGGCTCAATTTCCACAATATTTCGTTTTTTGCAACGTGTTCAACTAAATCATCATTCTCTGAAGGCGTAAAATGGGGCCGTTGATCGCCAACTGCCTTTTTTTTAGCACTCGACATACCACACTTACTGAAAATTATTCGTTTTTTTAAAGACCAAATAAATATTTCAATATTTGTACTAGTGCTTTTATTTTCCAATTTCCGTTTTAACTAGGTAAACTTACTTTGTTCAGGTTTAGACAACATATTGTTATAAAAATTATAATTTTATTTCGATATTGAATCACAATAAAAAAATCATTTAAGCCTAGGTATATTTTTTTTAGGATCTGCTTGAAGAATATGTGGCTCGCAATAAAAATCGATCAAAGTGAGTGAATGGAAAAATATACTTACTTGGAAATTGAGGATATTTTTCAGCACATCGTACTTTAGGTCATCCGTTGTAGTATCTCCAACTAAAGTGTAAGGAGATAAGTGTATTTTTGATTGGAAATCACGTTGGGCAGCAGTAAAAGAAGTTCCTAAAATAAAGATGTAAAGTTCAAATTTCATTTCATTTTTAGGTAAGACTATTGTACAAAAATATGGGATTGATGGCATCTTATAATTGATTCAAAATTTCGGTTTAGACGGAAAATACATACTTTATTTTGGAATACGCCAACCCAGCAACGCTCAAAGCGACATCTTGTGGCGCGGCCCGTAATTATTATGAATTTTTATAGAAGTTTGTTGATCAATTTAATATAATCTTATTAAAGTAGGACAAAGTAAAATAATGCAATGATTTAAAAATTGTCTCATTTTAAACAATTTTAATCGCTTACTAAAAGACAGAACCTATGAAAATGCAAGGTGTAGGACTCCGGCAATATCTATAGAAAATATGCCAATAGTTTAGTTTTATTACATGAATAATTATTATTTTATTTATTTTACAAGCAATTTTACCATTCAAATTGTTGTCTTCGGTAGAACCAATCATGAGATAATGTTTTCCTCGAACAACTAGTGGTTGATCAAACTCTTGTTCGTTCAAAGCTTCGCCTACGCCTTTATAATCATCTACCATTATTCTTCTTTGAACCTGAAATAATATTAAAAATAGTAAGTAATATACAATCTCGATTATTCGGGTTCCAAAACGGCGTCTGCATTCACGTAATTCAATACCTGTTGGGGCATATTGCCCAAGGAGTAGTTGTTGGGGTGCAGACGTTTACAAAAAAAAAAGTCCTGACTATTTGACCAGACCATGGTATTCCTAGGTATTTTGGCGTCCTGAATCCGATCCTGGGGTCAGTTTTGCCCTATCACGTCAGAAAACCCAGATTTCATGGTCATTTAGAGGTCAAAATAGTGATTTTCTGGAACTGGCTCCGGGACAATTTCTCAAGCGATCTGTTAAGTTGAGGGGTAACTGTGTAGGTCTTGAATACCTTCCAAACACTGGAAACGGTCCCCAAATCTCGACCAGGACCAGCTCAGGGCCAGCCATGTGAATAAAATGTTGTTATGATCGTTGTATCTCGCCAATTTCGATCTCCCTGCCAAGGTGTTCAATTTCGGCGATCCAGTTGCTGTGAGATAATGCCAGTGGATCCAGCACTAACCCAAATGGCCCTAGAACCTTGGCAGAACATTGGAGTTATGCTCAAATGGCTCGAGCTTCCCTTGCCAACACGTAGAATTTTGTCGAGTGAGTTATCGTCAGTTAATGGCAGCACTTCTCAAAGTGCTCCTAGAACATCGTCCAAAAATTGGGTGAAGCTCAGTATAGTTTCCGGGGCAAACTAAGGTTGCAGAAAATGGCCCCAGGATCGCAACCCGCAACTTCAGAATTTGCCAGCTTTGTTCTGCTGAAGCAGGCCATTGGAATTCAATGATAAGACGTCACATTCCACCAAGTGAATTGGTGTGGCTATCATACAATATTTGCTACTATGAGTCTGCTGATAAAATCAGTTCTGCTATTAGCATTACCCAGGAACAACGACGGGGACGTTGCAGATACTGTTCCCTTCGGGGTGCTTGTTTATTGTGAGTCCCCCCCACTTTTTTCCCTCTCAATTGCTCAATCTTTGCGTGCTTGTTTATGGGGTCTGCAGGTTTGATCAAAACTCCTTCTAAACGCCTTTCTCTTATGCCCCTTGTTGGTATCCCTCTTCAAGTTCCAACAGTAATCTGCCAACATGTTAATGTCCCAGAAAACTTGGTAGCGCCTTTCCATCTCTTTTATATCTTGGTGGAATCTTTCACCTTGTTCTTCGCTACAATGTCCGAGGTTTTCTGGGAAATTTCCCAAATGCGAATCCAAGAAGTGGACCTTCAAGCTCATCAAACATCCAATGGCTTCATAGTTCTGGAGCAAGCCCTCCACCAATTCCACATAGTTTGGGTCTTTAGTATTTCCAAGAAATTTCTGGGAAACATTCACGAAGCTCTTCCATGCTTTTTCCTCATCCACCGCCATCTTCTTCGGGAATTCTGTATCTTTTATAAGCTCTCGTATTTGCGGCCCATTGAAAATCGCTTCTTTGATTTTAGCATCTGACAACTTTGGGAATTTCTGGTAAATATATTGGAAGGCTTCGCTACTTCTTTTCTTAAGAGCCTTGACGAATTGTTTTATCAACCCCAATTTGATATGGAGAGGAGGTAGTAAAATACTTTTGGGATCTACTAATTTCACTTGGTGTATGTTCTTCTGACCCAAAACAAAATTGTCCCTTGATGGCCAAACCTTCCTTTGGTAATGCTCATCACGAGCTCGACTGTCCCATTCACATAAAAAACAATCCACTCTGTTGTCCCAAAAATATTGTTACCACCTTCAAATCCGTACATATTTTCCATTTATACCTGCTGTAATTGATTTTTTGGAGCAAATATTCCATATTGCAGTAGTTCTCACTCAATATCGTCGAGTAGGCTATAGGAATGGACGCTAGGTCATTGCCATTGTTTGAGAAAACAGCTTTTAAACTCCTGTTGTTTGAGTCAATAAAGAGCCGCCAATCGTCCGAATCATGTTTGACTTCAAATTCACCGAATAGACCTTCTATATCTCTGCAAAATACTAACGATTCATGTTGGTCATAATATTTTCGGAAAGGCTCATCCCTATTTCTATAATACGTTCCTATCGTTCCTTTCTCTACACAACCTTTCTCTTTCAAACGAGAAGCTAACAGTTCGGACTTGTCCTTAGATAGGCCCAAATCTCGAACCAAGTCATTAAGTTCCATTTGATTGAACTTTGAAGTTTGGAGCTGTTCATTTTCGCTGTCATAGTCCAAATCAATTGGAGATTCTGAGGACTCTCCTTGACTTTCTTCCAGTTCCATTTCCTGACCTCCTTCATCTTCTCCATCAATAACCATACGTTCATCAGCGTGAACATCAGCTCTCACTGGCATGGTAACTGACGAGGTGACCACGTAATTCAGCGATTTTCTGTTTTTGAAATTCATCCCAAACTTAACGTTTCTACAAAAGTAGCAATCGCGTTCGTGATTTTCTGGTTCGCGCCAGTTCATAGGCGAAGAAAAATTCATTCTTGCCGAGCCAGTTTTCCAACGCCTCAAACGCGCTTGACATGTTCGACAAATAACTTTTGGGGCCCATGGGTTGTTATCTGGACCTTCCGAATCGGGAAAACACGCCTTAAATTGTGTAGATATGGTCTCTGTGAAATTCACCAAGTTCGTCTTAGGATTATATTCCCCACACAAAGTACAGAAGGACTCTCTATTACTCAAGCACTTATCCATTGTCCCTAGTATTTCTCGACTTCGGGGCCAGTTTGAGTTCTACTCTGTACTGATCAATGTGCCAGAATGGCTTGAATTCCTCTCCCTCTAAACTCCCTGAAATGACTAGCCGAAACCGGATGAAGAAAAATATCTGGGATATCCCATTTGCGAGCCACGATACCGACAAGGGAAAGAAAGTTTTTCCGAATATTACTATATATTTTGACTATACTGGGTACTTTACAAGCACTAATAAAGTAGAGACAGTGCATTGAAGATTGTCGGTATTCTTCGTTAACATGAAGAGAATGTTTACACTTTCATGAGAATTTCAACTATGTATGTATTGTATCATCAACTCTCGAATTCTTCTGGCCAATATTTAACAAGATGCAACGGTTATGGCAAACACTGAGTGCTGGCAAGGTTCTAGGGCCATTTGGGTTACTGCTGGATCCGCTGGCATTATCTCACAGCAAATGGATCGCCGAAATTGAACACCTTGGCAGGGAGAACGAAATTCGCGAGATACAACGATCATGACAACATTTTATTCACATGGCTGGCCCTGCGCTGGTCCTGGCCGGGATTTAGGGACCGTTCCCAATGTTTGGAAGGTATTTAAGACCTACACAGTTACCCCTCAACTTAACAGATCGCTTGAGAAATTGTCCCGGAGCCAGTTCCAGAAAATCACCATTTTGACCTCTAAATGACCTTGAAATCTGGGTTTTCTGACGTGATGGGGCAAAACTGACCCCAGGATCGGATTCAGGACGCCGAAATACCTAGGAATACCATGGTCCGGTCAAATAGTCAGGACTTTTTTTTTGTAAACCTGTGTAATTTAAAGATTGTCAGTCGATTTTGGGAGAATGTGTGATCTTAATTTATTTTATTCTCACATCTCTTTTGTGCAATATACAATTGGTCCCAAGTTATCGCTTATTTGACAAGATAATTAAAAAATAAAAAAAAACTGCTTTTAATGGCATTAAAGTACCTTCCTAATGACATTCGACAGCCCTGTGGTAGCTACCCCTCATTTTTCAAACGGCACCCCCTGCATATTGTCATTGAAACTTGCGTGTCATTCTATTTGGAATACAAAGATAGCACATACTTGGTGTAGTGAATACACATAATTCCCATTATTGGTCGAACGAAAATCCACGCTCGGTTCGCTCAACTCGTGTCCAAACGGTTTGGGGTACAACTATGGTGTGAGTTAATCAATGGTCATTTGATTGGGCCGTACTTTTATGAGGGCACGTTGACTGGAGAAAGGTATTTACATATTCGTACACGAATTACCTGAACTTGTGGAAGACATTCCTTTGGCACAACGAAATACAATGCTCTTGCAACGGTGCCCCACCTCATAATGGAGGTATTATGGCGCATCTCGATCAACTTTTTCATTGGTGCAATTGGTTTATTCGTGAATCATGTGGCAGCGTTACACCAGCTATGATTCAGGCAGCCTGCACAAGAACGCTTTTAACATGTTTTGCAGCTTGCATGGATTCGGCAGGAAATAATTTTTGTTCGTTTTTTGAATTGCATCATATGTATTCTAGTTTTTGTTGTTATTAATAAAAAAAATACCAAGTATGTGATATCGTTGTATTCCAAATAGAATGACACGCAATTTTTAATGACAATATACAGAGGGTGTATTTGAAGATAAAAGGTGAGGGGTAGCTACCACAGGGTTGCCAAATGTAATAAATTTTTTCTATGAGTCATTAGGTACTTTAACGCCATTCAAAGCAGGTTTTTTATTTTTTAATTATATTGTCAAATAAGCGAGAAAACATATATAAGGAAACAAATTAGGAATTCGTATTCCTTCAAGGTAACAACAAAGTAAGGAAACGACGAAGCCGAAAGACAGAAACCGGTCTCGAGATATCGAATCAAATATATTGAATTCCTAATTCTAAAGTCATTGCAAAATTTATAAATGTACCGGATCTAAATTTTGAGTTAAATTTTGTTATTTTCAGATCGTTTTCAAGTGAGAGTAAAATTTAAGTTATTTTTCCGAGGTAAATAATTTACACATTTTGTTGTAAGTCCGTTTGGGTAAAAAAGTAGGTATTTTAGTTTTTAGTATATTGATTAATTGATCTAACTTGAATACAAATGGTTTTAGCCTAAAACGAACTTTTCCGCTCAAAATACTAATAAAACATTTTCTTATTTTACATCATGTCTGTTTTACATTTTCCTCATTTTTTACTTTTTTAGTTAGACATACTTTTTTGTGTGTGTTTTCTGCACGAATCAGGTCTTTTTGTGCGTTTTGGAGCAAAAACAAATTCAAAATGTTTTCCTATTTTTTGGTTAGGGGGGGTACATGCATTAATTTTTGTTTTGTTTTTTTTTGTGTTTTTTACTTGAATAAAGTGTTTTTGGAGCAAAAAAAAATCAAAATTTTTTCGCATTCTTCTAAAAAAATTTTTATATGGACATACAATCCCAATCAGGATTTGTCTTGATCCGATCGGTTCCACACGTATTAATCGATGTATCGTGCTAAGAAGAAAAATTGGCCAACGTCAACGACACACTTACAGACAAAAATTTCGTAAAAACCATTTTTTCATGTTTTTCAGGCTAAATAACGATAAATGAACGCAAAAAAAAATTTGTTAGATTTTTTTGCACGATTGCATTACTTGTCCTCTATGTATAGTGTACAGCGGAAAAGTAAAAATTAACTTGACGGAAGTTGAAAAAACTGCAATATTTGATTTTAGTCGACTGAAAGTTCTAACCAATTTTATTCTACTGTGCCTTAACGACTTTTTACGCAAATTACAGGCCGATTCTGCAACTTTGCACATTTTTATAATATAATATAAGCATATTTTTTGGTATAAATAGTAGTCAATTGTAAATTTCTAATTAGTTATAAATGTACTGTATTTTGGGTGAAAGTAATAAAGTATTTTTAAAAAGTATCTGTTAGTGCCCTAACTCATAATTGGCGCAGTCAGTAGGATAGTAGAAGAGTCTCCCAGAAGATCCTCGTCGTTTTTCAACGTTTGTCTACTATCCGAACCACCTCCAGGGATAACCATTCTGCCGTTAACCCCGGAAAAAAGGAAGAAGATTTTTCAAGAATTCAAGAAGAAAACGAGCATGCAGCTCAGCATCATCGTTATATTGTAAGAAACAAATGTCCAATTTCCAACCTGAAACAGACCTTATAAATCAACTAAATACCTTAAGCCTTAACGATTCACAAATTTCCAATCCACAACAAGTAGTTCCCTCCTTACAATAACTCCTGCAACACCTAACTTGCGAAGTTCCTTACAGCCACAACAACTTCTCCTAAATCCCGTTATACCTACAACACCCTTACAACAGACAACAATAACAACAACCACGACAATGCCACCAACATTCGACGTCAAAGAACTGTCAATCATCCCAAAATATGATGAAAACCTAAACGAACTCCGCAATCATAAACGTGGTTACCTTAGGCCTGAACCACTATTGGGACACCACCAACCCAGGCAGCTTTCAAAACCATATGATGACGTATGGAGTAGCCAACAAACTCAGAGGAAAGGCCAAAGAAATAATTTCCATTTACGGCTGTACCGGATGGCCCCAAATTAAGGACGCATTAATAAGAACTTCTCAGACCAAAGAAACGAGAATTCCCTAACAAGAGATCTCGTCAATCTGCGTCAAGGAGCCAATGAGAATCCTCAACAGTTTTACGATATGGCCTTTTGAATACAATTTCCAACTTCATCGAGCTGCAAAACAGTAATGAAGAAATCAAGAACAGTAAGAAAGATTTTTTCCAACAGCAAGCTTTAACTACATTTCTGGCGGGCCTCCAAGAACCATTTGGATCCACTATAAGAGCCATGAGACCAACATCTCTTTCAACTGCAATACAGTATATACAAGAGGAAAACAATATAAGGTACCTACAAAAAGGAATTGGCCCTTCGCAACCAGTCAACAGGAATCAGGTCATCCCGAAGCAAATCTCTCCATCGTTTATACCGTTGCACCAACCACAATGACAGCAACAAGCTCGAATATTCAGACCTCAATGGCAGCATCCTCAGGCAACAAATAGACCCAGACATCCAATCCAACCGGCCCGAGATCAACCAAATCAACAGCAACAATTCAAGCCTTCCCAATATCAACCTAACGTATGGACTCAGAGACAAACTCCTGCTCAACTTCCCAAGCCGACACCAATGAGTACTACCTCGAGAGCAACCTTCCAAAACAAAAGTTCAATACAAAGGAATTATACACTTCCGCAACATTCAGCTCCACAATTCACTGTAGAGGAACTTTTCAACATCGAACAGTACGATGAACCTTGCAGATACGACAATAGCAATGGAGATGAAACCTGGAATCCTGCAAACCAGGAATTTGAAGCAGAACATACTCCAGAACAACTAGAGGGACCAGACTTTCAATATGACGGTGAATAACAAAATTTTCTGGAGGACCCAGGAATCAACGCCGAAACTTAATTGAACTTCACTGAATGAATGACCGTACATTACCATATCCTCTTCTCCCCTTAAACTCCTTATTGATACCGGAGCTACCAAATCCTTTCTTAGTCCAGACATTGCTTTTAAGTATTATAAGCATAACATTAAACACGAACCATTCATAGTCTCTTCAATATTCCAAAACTATTCACAAGATTATTGTGCCGAACTTCTGCCTTTTCCTGAATTCAATTCAACTACCAATATGAAGTTTCATCTTTTCAAATTCCACAAAACATTTGATGGCCTTATAGGCCTTGAATTTAAAACTCCTCAAAGCTAATCTTGATTTCCCAAAATCGAAACTTACTACTGAATATTCAGTTCTTCTTATCCAATACTATGAGACGAACAAAACTCAATTCTACTCTATCCAACTAGAACCTCGAACAATTACACAAATCAGGCTACCAGTCAAGGAAATACTACCCCAACAGCATGTCGAAGGAGCAATATTAAGAGAAACCCTCACCGCCGCCTGCAATTGTTTGGCCTGGACCGAGCTCATTAATGCAACTGAAGAACCAATTCAAATCACTCTAACAGATCCAGTGAAGAGTAACGAAATAAACCTACAAGAATTCCACATATATACAACTCAAAGAAGAAAATAAATCAAGACCAGACATGGATTCGCTCATAAGGACCGAACACTTAAACCCTGAAGAAGAAAAACAGATTAAACATCGCATTAAAACTATAGAAGACGCTCCCGTGTTTACAAGATCGTACCGATACCCGCACATTCATAAGGAAGAGGTACAAAAATAAATCTCATCGATGTTAGATCAATGAATTATTAGACCTAGTCAATCACCTTGGTCCTCTCCTATTTGGGTCGTCCCCAAAAAACCTGATGCCTGAGAAGACAATTGACGACAGATACCCGATACCAAATATTCTGGATAAACTTGGACGTTGTCAGTACTTTTCTACTCTCGACCTGGCAAGCGGATTTCACCAAATCGAAATGACAGAAGACATCCAAAAGACTGCCATCAATGTGGAGAATGGACATTATGAGTATATTAGGATGCCTTTGGATTAAAGAACGCTCCAGCCACTTTCCAGCGAGTTATGGACAACATACTCAGAGGACTACAAGGACGGAACTGTCTAGTCTACATGGACGATATTATTATCTTCTCTACTTCATTGCAAGAACACATGATAAATCTAACAAAAATATTCGAACGACTGAGAGAAACAGGATTTAAAATACAAGTCGATAAATGTGAATTCCTCAGAAAAGAAGTCAGCTTCCTAGGACATATGGTCACACCCGAGGGAATAAAACCAAACCCAAGCAAAGCCATCCTAGATTACCCAGTACCCAAAACAGTAAAAGAAATAAGAGGATTCCTTGGATTACAAGGCTACTATCGCAAGTTCATCAAGGACTTCGTCAGGATAACAAAACCACTAACTTCCTGCCTAAAGAAGGATAAAAAGATCGAGCACACTGAAGAATTCCTAAACTGCATGAAAATTTGCAAAAACCTTTTAACAAATGCAATATCCAGACTTTACGATACCCTTCAACCTGACTACAGATGCCAGTAACTTCGCAATAGGAGCAATATTATCACATGGCCCGGTAAGCAATGAGAAACCTATTGCCTGCGCATCTAGAACTTTGAATGAAAGCGAACTAAAATATTTCACTTAGAAAAAGAGATGTTAGCCATGTTGGCAGAAAATTCAAAATTCTTTCAGACCATCGTCCTTTGCAGTGGCTCTTCTCCCTCAAGGACCCAAACTCCATATTGGTTAGATGGCGGTTGAAGTTAGAAGAGTTCGACTATCAAGTGGTATACAAGAAAGGAAAATCTACCACTAATGCCGATGCCCTTTCCAGAATAGAAATAAATATAAAAGAAGAACATCTAAACAAATTCACTAAGGCCCTCGATCCAAAAGATTATGAAGAGGCATCCCTATACA
This sequence comes from Crepidodera aurea, assembly GCA_949320105.2. Lineage (NCBI taxonomy): Eukaryota > Metazoa > Arthropoda > Insecta > Coleoptera > Chrysomelidae > Crepidodera > Crepidodera aurea. The sequence continues at coordinate 70,435,021 of OX439474.1, read as the reverse complement.
ACCATCCAAGATCCATTATCCGAACTAAACCAGAAAGAACTCGAAATATTCCAAGAACTTCTTCAAGAAGAGGAAAAATTGAAAATATCCAACGCCCCAGACGATACAAAAATGACCAAATGGACAGCAATGAAACCAGCCATTCTGTCCAAGAAAATCCAATTCTAGAAATACCTACCACGGAGAAGCCTATAAATTACTATAATAATCAGATAATTTTTAAAATTGTTTATTATAATCCCGCCAAACTACTTATAGAAGAAGCATTCCCTGACAAGAAGAGGATTCATGTTTAGCTCGAGAAAGACAACTTGAAAAATAACATTTTTAATTTGTTTAAAGATTATCTGGATCCAAAGAAGAAGTACGCATTATTGTTCGAGGAAGATGAATTATACCCAATCTTATGCAACATAGTCCGAGAAACATTCAGAAACACTGCTTATTGCCTCGACAAATGTAACCACCTATTAGAAGATGTGAATTGCCCAGAAAGACAGAAAAAATTATATTCGACTATCATCAAGGCAAGACAAATCATAGAGGCATAAACGGTACTACTGGCCAACACTAAAGAAGGATGTGGAAAAAATGATTAATCTTTGTGATACTTATTTAGCCAACAAGTACGATAGAAACCCTAGCAAACCAAAATTCATGTCAACCCCAACGGCAAAAATTCCTCACCATCGTAGACGCATTTTCCAAGAATGGATAAGCCTATCCAATTGAAGAGTCAAATGCAATTAATGTTCTAAATGCTTTTCTCCTTTTCGTAACTCACACACTTGATCGTCACAGATAATGGAACTGAATTCAAAAATGGATAATGCAGGAATTCATCGACACTCATAATATATCCATACACTATACTACAGCTGAAAACCCACGATCTAATGGTATGGTTGAGCGCTTCCACTCTACAATATTGGAACACCTTAGAATCCTTAGAGGTAAGAAGAAAACACTAAATATCAAAGAACAAATGTACGCCGAGTTGGGATATAATAACTCTATCCATTCTGCTACAAAATTCAAGCCAATAGACATTCTAAATGGACACTTGGATGTTCAAGACCCATTTGATGTAAATATTAACAAAACCCTTATACACAACAACATCGAGAGGAAGCAAAAGAAATTTATAAAGAAATCAACAAGGGGTTACAAGAAAGAAAGGAAAAAGTCATCGAAAAAAGAGCTTCAGTAACATATAAACCCTACACCAAGGTTTATACAAGAAAAACAATAAAAAGAAACAAACTCCTACTAAGATTCTCCGCAAAGATATTGCCTTTCAAGCTTCGACAAGCAAAGATTCAAACTAGCACGCCTGATTTCATCCACTATTTTGACCTTGAACACTAGAACAGGAAATTGAAATTCTACAACATCAGTACGAAACTGTAACCAATGCCATCCAAAAGGGGTTAAGCCAACCAAATTTCGATAGTTTACAAAACTTCGATTAAAACCTTCAATTTCTCCTTAAAATAACAAAAATCAATGTATCACTCCAGAGTATACGAAAGCCGACCACAATCATTTCAGGATGACACCTTTGTACAGGGTGGCCAAATAAGAATGCGAGGTACTGTATCTTGGAAACCATCCATCGTAGAGGCTTGCGGAAAACAAAGTTAAACTAAAACGGCCAAAAGAAAAACCTGGAAAATATTTTCAAGTTTCTGAAATGGCCGCTAGGGGGCGTAACTGCGATCTTGAAGCTAAGAAAGTGATGTTTCTGCGAATTCCGCTATATTAACCTACCAAAAAAATACCTGATCTTTAAAGTAGAGGATAATCTGAACCTTTTTTGTTTAACAATTTTTGCTATATCTCTAAAAATAAGGTGGTGGGGGGTATTCAAAGGTTTCAGTAAAAAACACCCTGTATATTCGAAACGGCTGAGCCGATTTTAACAAACTTGGGCTAGTTGAAAAGAGCTATTCTTGGGCTAAAAACGCTATAATATTTGAAGTTTTGTTAGTTTCAGATGTCGCCGCTAGAGGGCTTTTTTCGACATCTCGTCAGAAATGGTTAATTTTCTCAAAAAAATTAAACGCATTGGTATGATTTCTTTTTCATGAAAAAGTAGCTAAATGATGCCTAAACAAGCTCCCGAAAACCGCATCTCGATATCTTGTTCCTAACCTAAAATTTAGCCCAAAGAAAATTTTATACGGAAATCCCTTAAATTTTTATTTTTTAAACTAATTAATTCCTTTTATTATGTAAGTTGTGGCCCTAAAAATGACCGATTTAAAAAAGAAAAGTTTTTAGTGCTCCCGTAAATGATCTAAATGCTGACCATCACGCTCTATGCATTGCTGAAGCCTCTCATGGGTAGACAAACCTGCACCTTCAATTTCGGCTCTCGGTATGTTACGTAATGCATTAACGAATCCGGTTTTTCATATGTATCTGGTCGTAGGTTGAGTCTGAAAATCAAAACAAGTTAAGTCTGGTGATCGCGCAGGCCATGGAAACAGACTTCCTCTTCCAATCTACCACTGTTGGAATACTGCATTAATATGCTCTCGCACAATAATAGCATAATGTGCTGGGCAACCATTCAACTGCAAAAACAAGTTTTGACGTGTTTCCACTGAAAAATCTTCCAACAACAACGTAGTTTATTCGCCAAAAAGTCAAGAAAGATATTGCCACTTAGGGATTGCTAAAAAAAAATAATTCTGCCTCCCAGTATGCCACACCACACATTTAAACTCCAACGTCCTTGGTGCTGAACTTCACGCAACCAATGCGGATTTTCTGCAGACCAATAATGCATATTGTGCAGATTTTAAAGGTGGCTTCATCGATCCAAAGAATTAGAAATAAAAATTCTCCATTATTGTGTGAGAGCATATTAATGCAGTATTACAACAGCGTTGGATTGGAAGTCTGTTTCCATGGCCTGCGCGATCACCAGACTTAACTTGTCTTGAATTTTCAGACTCAACCTACGACCAGAGAGATACGAAAAATCGGATTCTTATTGCATTACGTAACATACCGAGAGCCCAAATTGAAGCTGCAGTTTTGTCTACCCATGAGAGGCTTCAGAAATGCATAGAGCATGATGATCACCTTTTTTGAGAAAATTAACCATTTCTGTCGAAATGTCGAAAAAAGCCCTCTAGCGGCAACATCTGAAACTAACAAAACTTCAAATATTATAGCATTTTTAGCCCAAGAATAGCTCTTTTCAACTAGCCCAAGTTTGTTAAAATCGGCTCAGCCGTTTCGAATAAACAGGGTGTTTTTTACTGAAACCTTTGAATACCCCCCACCACTTTATTTTTAGAGATGCAGCAAAAATTGTCAAACAAAAAAGATTCAGATTATCCTCTACTTTAAAGATCATGTATTTTTTTGTTAGGTTAATATAGCGGAATTCACAGAAACATGACTTTCTTAGATTCAAGATTGCAGTTACGCCCCCTAGCGGCCATTTTAGAAACTTGAAAATATTTTCCAGGTTTTTCTCTTGGCCGTTTTAGTTATACCTTTTTTTTCCGCAAGCCTCTACGATGGATAGTTTCCCAGATACAGTACCTCGCATTCTTATTTGGCCACCCTGTACATAACCATCTCTATAGCGCTGATCTTAGGATATTTGAAGATCAAACAACTGAAGACCAAGAAAGAAAATACAAGAACACCCGACCATCAGGAGCAGGAAGAACCAGGATCCTCAGTTTTGTTAGTCCCTTACAAAACTTCTTCAGGGGATGGAGAAATTACAGGCCGATAACCCCAACAATCAGCAGGAAGCAAAGTTGCAATTCTGCAGCTTTGCTCATTTTTATAATAGAATATAAGCATATTTTTTGGTATAAATAGTAGTTAATTGTAAATTTTTAATTATTTCATTGTATTTTGGGTGAAACTAAAAAAGTATTTTTTAGTGCCCTAACTCATATTTCGCATTTACCACAAGAAAAATCTTACCATTAGCTCCAACTGCCCATCCTTTAAACTGGATCCACCCTGTGAACGATCATTAAATACAGCCACTTCCAGTTGCTTCTTTTCATCCCTCATGGCTATTCTGGCCGTAACAGGATAATAGTTACTGCTAATAGGTTCGATGTCTGGATCGTAGGTGTAATCGACTCGTCCGTTTCTAAATCTTTTCAAAGTCTCTCGTCCGTTGGAATCTGTATAAAAAACTCCCTTGTTCTCAAAATTGCTAACTGTGAATCGACTAATTATTTCCTTTCCTATTTCAGAATCGTCTTCTCTGTGAAAAAAAATGCAGCGTTATTTTTAGAAGACAAATATAATTGTGTATTTTGATACCAATGAATCATACGAACGAAATGCGCTAGAAACCTGTAAAGTTATTTAAACTTTACAAACTGGCAATTCAGTTTCCCTTAATTATGAACCCCAGAAGCAAAGGATGTGTAGAGGACGACGGATATTATTATTACTTGGGGGAACTTGTAGGAAAACCTCACCGAGGTGGTGGGCTTCCAGGATTGCAGTTAATTAACATTAAAACAATTAATGTAAAATACGCTACAAATCAAATACAATGAAAGTTTTTTAAAAACTCATTGCTCACACCAGGATACGAGCTAGGAGCGGACGAGAGTATCGATTGAAAGAACACATTGAAGTATAAACGCTTTTATTGGGTCACCGTCGGCGTCGCCTGTAGTATAGATAGAGGTAAGAAAACATTTTTGGTGAATTACGTATGTACTATTTTAGCAAACTTTGTGTTTGGAAATTCCTGTGATTCATAACGGAGCATAGGGAATACCATAAAAATAACAATGGAAAGAAGATGTTGTTTTTTCTATGAATAGTCAAGTTTTTTACTAATAATGGCAAAAACCAATAACAAGGTAAATTAGGGATGTAAAAGAAGAAGTAAGGTAGTAGCTAGGAAATTATTCAGATTTCACTCATGCTTTGATTGATTGATTGATCAGGCTGAGTAGCCTTTTTACCAGATTTTCTTTTGGAAAGTCCTCCTGTGGGTTTACCGGCCCCAGTAGGTTATACCTCCAGTGCGTGACTGCCTGGCACTCTAGTATGATATGAGAGACTGTTTCATTCTCCTCATTGCATAGTCTACATATGGGTTCATCTTGAAAGATGCCCATTTTATGTAGGTGTTCCCTAAGGTGACAATGTCCGGTTATTAGTCCCGTGACATGCCTTATTTGATTTCTGCTTAGATTCAGAATATCACCTGTCAGTACTTTTGATGGCGCTTTAACCATTCGTTTACTGTTTTGTTGGCCCGGCACGAGATCCCAGCGTGACCGCTTTTAACATCCACCTAGTCAGCGAGAGTCGTACTGAGGATTTAGGAATGCCAAACGCCGGTTCAGGACCAGTAAAGACGGTCGCTGATTCTTTCCTTGCCAGGGCGTCTGCTTCCTCGTTGCCTTTTATCCCTTTATGCCTTGGGACCCATCTAAGTGTTACCTTATTTTGATTGGCCAGAACGAGCAGGGTTTGCAGGCAGTTCCACACCAATTTTGATCTGATTTTGTTACTTGATAAGGCCTGTAGGGCAGCTTGACTGTCAGAGTAAATGAGGCTCTATAGCATGTACTTCTGCTTGAAATACTGATGCGTAATTCCCCAATGGTGCGTTTAGGTTGCATCTGGGTGTTTCACCATATATTCCAGCTCCAGTTCCACTTGCGGTTTTTGACCCATCAGTATACCAAACCAATGTTCCTTCCCGAAAGTTGTTTGTTTCTTCACCATTAGTGCCATTTTACCCTTATTAATGGTTTTTTCCAAATGCTTGTTCCAGGTTAGTTTAGCGTCAAGGATTATACCTAGATACTTCACCTCCTGGGTTAATTGTAGTTGAGTGTTGAAGAACTTGGGTAGTCTGAGACTGTCCAACTTCTTCTTTTTCGTGAAGGCAATTAGTGCTGTTTTGTTAGGATTAACTTTAAGGTTTTACTATAGACACCGCCTCTCCACGATATTCAGCGCAGGTTGCATAAGGTCTGAAACAATATTTTTAAAATTCCCCACTACAAGTATGAGTACATCGTCTGCATACCCCTGGGTATAATATCCTACAGTGGGTACAGACCAGGAGCTCGTCAGTTACCAAATCCCACAGTAGAGGTGATAAGACTCCTCCCTGTGGGCATCCCTTGGAAATTGACTCCTCCATGTTCTCTCCCAACAACGTTGCTTCAGCTGATCGATTGCATATCATGGTTTGTATCCACCTGCATGTGGTTTCGTCTACACCACGCTTTGCTACAGCTGCACCCATGGTTCTAAAACAGGTGTTGTCGAATGCACCCTCTATATCCAGAAATGCTCCTAAAGCTATTTCTTTGTTTCTGTGTGCAGCCTCTATCTTTGAAACGAGTCCATGGAGTGCTGTTTCATAGGATTTTCCGGTTTGATAAGCATGCTGGTTTTTGTGAAGTGGCCTTTCTTTTAGAAAGTTTTCCCTGACATGTACCTCAACCAGTTTTTTCATTAACTTTATCATACAAGATGATAAAGTAATAGGTCTGAATGATTTAGCCTGAGAGTAGTCCTTCCCAGGTTTTGGAATGAAGACAACTCTAGCTTTCTTCCAGCTAGCTGGAATGTAACCAGTAGCTAGACTTGCCCTTAAAAGTTTACATATCACTGGTGCGTCCGGACCAGGTGATTTGTATGGTTCAAATAGGTCTATTGCCCAGATAATTTTGCTTTGGGTTACGACTCTGTTTTCCAGTTTCCAATCCCTTTTTGTTTCCCTATGATTGGGGTTTGTCATGTTCGGGATCGCCTGTTTTCACTCATGCTAAATACAAGTAATAAATAATGAAAACTAGAGGCAATAATTAATAATTTAACGAACGAACATAATGGAAAGTTGGAAGGAAACCTTCCAGATCCAATTGAGTCGAGTCGAATTAGCATGAAAAAATAGAAAACAATCCGATTGACATGCGATTTTTTGCAAAATGTTCTGGGAGTCATTTGTAACAAAACGTAGATCTAACCTCGCAAATTTCTTATTGTTTATTTAACAAATGATCCAGTCTTCTTAGACTATTGACGAACATATGGAAAATATCACAAACCGTTCAACGAAAATGTCTGGAAAATGTTCTCTTGGGGGTTTTTGAGGTCAGCCTTTATCATGCTAAAGGTTGTTGCACACAATTGTTTATTGTTTAATTGTTGTAACCTGGCTAATTAACAAATTAATAACTCTACTCCCGGAATGATTAGAGAACCAGAAATTTTTCCAACAATTGCGGGTTCTTGAGGAGACCCAACATACCCGTGCGCAGGAGGGAGGGTTAGAACCCCCCTAAAGAGTAAAGTTTCTGTATATTTACTTGAAATATTAGAAAAAACTTTACTTTACGATGAACAAACTAGAGTTCCTTCGATTTTTGCGCACGGACCTGAGACCCATTGCCACAAAGTTGTTGCACACAATTGTTTATTGCTCAATGTTGCAACCTGGCTAATTAACAAATTAATAACTTCGTTCGGGCGTCCGGAATCTCATGAGAAAAAAGTTGACTATTGATAGCTCACTAAAAAATGGAACAAAATTATACATCTCAGCTATTAACTATTAAAATTACAATTGAAATTGAAAATATTAAACAATTACTGTTTCTTGATGTACCTACTAATAAACATCAATAACAATTGTGTTAAAACATCAGCCTTTAGAAAAAAAACACAAACAAAATCGATATAAAATCTGTTATTCGTTTTTAATTTTTATTTCTTGCAATTTTTTTGTATGAAACCTGGTGAAAACTTTCTTATTTGTCTATTTTTCAAATTTATACGAATTTAAATTAAGAAAAAGCCTAATTTTCAGTATAAAAAGTTTTATCAGAGCTAATTTTCCTCGTCGAAACCTCTTTTAGATGGTATGAAAAAAATATATTGTTCGTATGGAAAGTAATTGAGTCAATACCTCTAGTAAGTTAAGAAATTTCTCTTTTTTTCTTTACTGGATTAAAATCACTTATTTGTTAAAAAAGTTTTTAATTGACGTTTCGTCTTTCTCTATCGAAAGCCGTAATCAAAATGACAACAAAATAAATAAATTTACTATAGAAACAGAACACTTGATAATCTTGCAAAAATATGACATCAACATAGTACACAGAATAGATTTTGAGATTGAAGATGTCAAAATCTGTTTCAATCATATTTTTGTGACGTTTCTGGGAACGAATTTTGAAAGGATAGCGCATTTGCATATTATAAGAGAATTTATACTTCGTCATAAATGAAGTTTTCTTATTAATATTATCATAAGAAAAAACCAGATAAAAACTTATGATACTATCCCGATATAGAAGATATCCTTTATGCAATTAACTCTTTTTGTAAAATAAGTATCCAAATTTTTTAAATATCGACCGAACAATTCTGTTTCTATAGTAAATTTATTTATTTTGTTGTCATTTTGATAACGGCTTTCGCTAGAGAAAGCCGAAACATCAATTAAAAACTTTTTTAACAAATAAGTGGTTTTAATCCAGTGAAGAAAAAAAAAGAAAAATTGAAATACAAACCACTATGAGCTTCCGAAATGAATTAAGTTGAGAAATATTTTTATACAGTCTAGAATGTTTAATAAAAAATTTGTTTGATAATACAACACTAGGATTTACATTTTGAAAAATAATTCTTCCATGATATGCATTCATCTGTTGTTCAGCATCTTAATAATAATAATAATATCGTCTTTATTATTTTCAGTCTTCAATTTACAATACATATAAAGTTAATATAATATAGATATACATAATAACTGAAAACAAAGGGCGAAGTTTATTTTTATTGCCGAGTCGACCATAAAAATATTCTTACACTTAACCCGAAACGTGTATTAAATTATTCTACATCATTAGAGCACTATTTTTAATTGAATAGGTTTACAGGCCGCACAAGCGCGCTGTCCGCAGCGAAAGAAAGGGTTAAATTAAATAACATTTCGTCATCATTGATTTTGTAGTATGCTTCCAGCAATATTTTTAAAAAACAATAAGCAAATCAGCAAAGTAAAAAGGTCAATGATCAACAGCTAGCAGCTAATAATTGAACCGAGAGTCCTAACTTTAAACGAAATATACTTAAACAGAAAACTATTAAATATGAATTTGACAGATTTGACCTGACACATGATTGCTCTCTCACTCTACTGGTACAAACCAAGGGAGCACTCCTCTGCGAACTCCTAGACTTCTTGATTTCAAACATGCAGATTTTGTGACGCATTTTCTCACACGAGTTGCTCTCTCGCCTTTCAAACATCGGGGTCCAGGAGGCTTGCCTTACCTTTTACCTTGCTTTCGGATAACCCGATCCGAAAGCCAGTGGTCATCCATCCACAGTCTAACCGCGGCGACTCCTGCTTAATTAACTAATAGGTTGAGTTTTCCTGATGGCATACCTTACTAAACGTAAAATCTCATGAAAAATTGAATAAGGATGGTCAAAAGTTTGAATAAAATCAAATTGTTATTCTATATCCTCGCGATCAAATAGAAAATCAAAATCTTTGTTGTCAGACCGACATAGTAAGTTAAATTGAAATAGTTTCAAATAAAAAAATTAGTCTTTGACAGCAAATTTTAGTTTTAAGTTTTAATTTGTTTTTTGTATTTATAGGTAACTAGATAATTTATTATTCTCAAATCACCAAGCTGTATAAGAAAAGCTAAAATTAAAACAGAATATATCTAAATATCCTAAGGTTATCTGACGATTCTCTATGTAGAAAATGTGAGGAAGAGGACATGGAAACGGGAATTGAATACTTTGGGGTACAATTTCCGGATCCCCAAGAAATCGCGAAAGCGCCCATCAGATATATCCTTGAATACGTTAAGAATATTAACCTGATGGGGTGAAAACTGAAAAGGGTACAATAAGCTTAAAGCTTGCACGGCTGGGATTGAACCAGACAACTCAGATAGATAGAGTGGGTTAATGGAAAAAAGTGAGATTGTATTAAGTAATAACATATTTTGTATACTTACACCTCGATGGGTCCAACCATCCAATCAAACTCAATATAATTATCCTCGCCACCCTTATAAACTCTAATAATTTGTTTAATCCAATCGTTAATCCTGACGTGAGCCTCTTCAATAAATTTTCCCTTATAGGAATATTCTAGAATTCCATAATATTGACTGACTTTAGTGGCGATTTTTGTTCCACTTGTTGGTCTAAATAGGTAAGCACCTGAAGGTACGAAATTGTTGGTACCTGTTTCGCTTGTATAGAAGTAGAAATCTTGTGTAATTTTAAGGGTAATTCCATTCATTTTCACTGATTTTAGTTTGTTACTTAGGGGGTCCAAAACAAAATTGAGATCCTATGAAAATTAAATGTTCTATATAAAAAATCTACAATTATTCAATTGGCTTAATCAGCCGATAAAAATAAATAATTATTATAAATTTTTTACGTTGTTTAAATAGTGACGTTACAGTTATAGTTATGAACATCTTTATATTTTCAATGTATAGATCGAAAGCATGTTCGGCTGATTATGTCAATTCATACATTAAATGATCTATATCTAGATCGCCATATATATTTTTTATCACAATATGTACAACTAACTTCTTAAACCCCATTTTTTTCTTACAACTATTTTAACCATTGGGTTATCTAACAGCTATAAGACTAAAATACTAATTTTAAACCAATATTCATCTTTCTCGATGCTAAAACCACTTTTTACATTAAAATGTTTTTAATTTCTGACGTTTCGACTTTTAGTCTAAAGTTATTTTTAAAATATAATAATTTACGATAGAAATAGATCACTGGGTGATCTCAGAAGATATGATAAACATGGAACAAACTATTTTTTGTGAGCTTTCTGGGAATGATTTTAAAAGAATTTACGTTATACTTTGTCATAATTGAAATTTTCATCTAGATCCCTTATTTTTTAATTTATTTTAATTTATACTCTTTCCACTCTGGCTTACGAGCTATAAACTAAAGGGGAACACTTGAGATCACCGGATGGACAGCTGCACTATACTACAATTAAATGCAAAAAATGTGGATAAATCAAATAGTGAAGAAAACTCTTCAGAATGCAATAACACAGATTTTTGTATATTGTTAGTGTACGTTACGATCTGTTACTTTAGTCTGGATAGTGAAACAAATCGAGAGAAATACTTAACTTATATTATATTTAATATTTTATTTTGACTTTGGTTTACTTAAGTTAATATTTAATTTCTTGTAAGCACTTTAAAAAAAATTATTAATTTTATTGTTATGAGATTTAATAAGTGTATCTTTTAATCTTGACTTTAATGTTTTTTAAAAATTATATTAAATAGATTTTTATTTATTTATTTCCTTTCGTAATCTTAGTCAGAATGTATTGTTGAGCGCCATCTACTAATCGGTAGAAAGATTTAAGACTTTAACCTCAGTCGTGCTTCAGTAATTAACCGTGAAACCTTTTAAATCGATAATAATGAACAGTTGGTAAATGCAGAAATTTTTATTAACAATTAAAAATAAAATAGAAAAAAATCGTTGACGTTATAGTTATTGTGAAAATTTATTGAAAAGAAAAAAGGTAAGTGTAATGTTTTATATTGTTTTTGAAATTAATAATAATACTAATGCTATAATTATACTCTTACCTCATTCTAATCTGAACTTAGTTGTTTGTTAAAATGAAACCTAACCTAATTAAATAAAATGCTATTTGCCTTGTTTATTTTTATAGACGTCTCTAATCTTTTAAATATCGATATTTATTATTAAATCATTGGTACCTTTTTTTATTAACGAATCATCAATTTTTAGTTACTCCTGGTTACTTTCTTTCTAACCTTCAAAATAACGGATATAATATTCTCCAAAATCAATCAGGAACACAGGATAAAACTACAGGATACTGTTGGATATGGATAACAAACAGGATATGCATTCTCCTTCAGGAACAAAAGCAGGAATCAATGATTGGAGTTCTTTTCTTAATTAACTTCTTTTATTCTTGGATTATACAAATCAAACCTCACTTAAATTTGACAGGTAAAATTTTCTTAACTTCTTTATATTAATCGTTGTAGTTTTGATTTGAAGATTCTTTTGTTTTCACGACGAGCTCTGATGTGAATAGTTCAAGAGTCTTTTGGCAAAAGCCTCGCTTGACAGCGAAATTTGGTTTTTATGAACGAGCATCTCTAGGCCAACTCGATTTAGATTTGACAGAATTTTAAATTAAAATTATTTTAAAATTAAAATTTATTGATTTTTCACTTTTTCACTATCAAAACATGATTCTCGAGATAAAAAGAATGATTTTGATATAATTTATTTACTATTTCTACTTACATTAAGGTTACATGACAACTTTTTCCTTTCATCATTACCGATTTCTTAAATTGTATTAAACATTATTATTACTGCCTTTTTTACAGTAATACTTTAATTTTAGAAGTCCCAACACTTAATTCTCCCTATTTATTGTATTTCCCCTGAATTTAAATTGACTTTATTGATAAACCAAGACATTGCATTTCTAGGTTAAGTTTAAAATGTATTTCTCTTATAACAATTAAAATAACAATGTTCTCATTGTTGTAGTGATTGCAGACTTATCTGAGATTCTTCTACTTTAACTTTTTCTATTTAGATCTTTGCTAAGTTATGTGTAAATATACTAAAATTGTCGATGAACATCTCTTTCGGGATTTCCATGTTAAAATTTGATGACTAAAATATTATATTTTATTATGTAATTACAACTCTAAAATTCGTTTCAAACTTTATTTTCTACATTACATTCTGTCTAATGATTATTTGAATTAAAATAAATAGTTATTTAATGGTTTTGATTAATTTATTTGTGCCATTATTTCTCTTTATATTTAATATAAGCTTTGTATTCTCTTTATTTAATTCTTCGCATTAGTCAACCGCTACAAAATATACCAGTCAGTCTCAAAAACCTGTCCAAAGTAGCTCAGCATCAAAAAGATCATGTCAGAACAGAAGGTATCGTTTAAGGAAACAGAATTATTAGAAAAGTCATTCTAATAGTAAATAATAGGTTTAATGCAATCTGGATAATTTAAATCATAATAGTGGTAGAAATGAATTTCAATTTTCTACTATCCAGCAACATGAGAATTCGATACGAGTGGAGGAACCACGAGTGTCGAATTTTCATTCCAACAGAGTAACAGACTATACTTTCTCCACAGCCACAGAAAGAAAGAAAATATAGTAAAATGAAACCTCAAAAAACGCAGCTTATCTTTGTTCAGGCAAATTCATACTAAATAAATAGCACGTCGCGTAGAACTGTCAAACTTGAAATTCATGGCAATCTAGGATGCGGACGTGATATTTACAGCTAGGTGTTACAGAATGAATATTCCGATACTAAAGTAAGAATGAAATACGTATAAAATACATGAGAGACAAGTTTCAATCTCAAAAGCGAGAATGTTTCTTTTCTGTTATTATAAGAGGTATCAGAATAACTACATTCAATAGTGGCCGTGGAGAAAATACGTTTAAAAATATTTACCGAAAGGTAAATAATATCTCCAGTTTCAGTCGAAAAAAAGTATGTAGTTGAAGCAAATAAGGACGAAAGGATGGATATACCGTTACATTTTGAAAGTCAGCACATCCATATTTATTCAGAAATAGCATATTGTTGAAAAATATTGTTATATTTTTAGAAAATTCTGAGACTAGTTTATATAAATTACTTGATCAATTAAGGAAGAGAAATGCCAGAATCCAACGTACGTAAAAATAATTACAGACCATATAAAATATTACCAGTACAAGTTTTAAGAGATGTTCAAAAAAGAAAAGACTGGACTTTTGCCGCAAGGCATAATTTAAATGAAGATACCCAATATTTTACTAATGAATCATCCTTTTATACAGCAGGAGTTTTTAATAGAAAAAATCAAAGGTCGTAGAAAAAAAATACAATAGAAATATATTGGTAAAACAAATGAAAAATCAGGAAGAAAATTTGTTAACATTTGATTTGCCATTTTCCGCAACAAAATTGCTGGACCCATATTTTATGATTATAATTTAAAGCTAGCTAATTATATAGAAAGAATTATCTCAGAAGCACAAAATATTCTTGCAGGAGGAGGCAACTCCACAGTGTCTTAACAGTTCGAGATCGATAATGGAATTACCTAATAGTTATGATTTGACCCTCGTCGATTCTTTTTTTGGGGGATTTTTTAGACATTGACAATAATAATATAATAAATTCTGAAAATCGGTACGACACAAACCTTTGAAAAATCAAAGGAAACAGATGTCTGAAAATCAAAGCAAGGGATCCCGCACCATTTAAATGCAAAAAACGTCCCGGTCAAATTTTCTGAAACTTTGCTATGTTGTAGAACTCGATGCTCTGACAAAAAGTGTCCATTGTCCCAAAGCGATCCTATGGCTAGTTGTATCTCTTAATCCGGATCTGGATTTTAATTGTAGTTCTTACACTATAGGATTGGGCTATTAACACACTATACCTGTACCAAGTATGAGAGAAATCTACATGGTGGTTCTAAAGTTACGGCTTATCAAAATATTGGCCGAAATGGATGAAACACCCCGTATCTCTGTTATTAAAGACGTTAGACCCATTAACCAAGGTTATTTGGAATCACCTAAGTACCCTCTATTTACAGTTAACGTATGTCGGTTTAACTATGAAACACCCTGTATAACAATATGGAAAGAAATTATCCTTTGCAAAAATATGCGGAATTTTTTGATAATTCCAATTTTCATATTTTTAGAAAACACTAACTTGTTCAATTTTGTATATAGCCATCTAGCGGTCGTCCTACGATTCTCTAACATTTCAAGTTTTTTATCTTGGGCTTCCTTATATTTGTGAACCAGACTATATGCAACCATATTACGTAAGCTTTTATTTTAACTATACCCTTCAAAACCAAAATAAAACTAACGAAAATTTGTTAATGACACCAATTACTTTATTATTCCCATCAGATTGTTTACGTAATATTTTTCTCCGCTCTCAAATAATTTATCACTTCAAGCATTTTCAGTTTCAGCTGAAATTAGAGCTCTTATTCCTGAAACTCATCTCGCTCCTGCTTAATTCATGAGTTTGTTGTATGTACAACATTGATTCATTGCTCTCTGATGATATAAATATTCATTGCGGACGAAGCTACTCGGTTAAAAAAAACCACACAAAAAGGATTTTCAGAAATTCCATCTTTATTTATAAATACTTTGGAATGAGCATAAGCTGTGTGTAGGTTTGATGGAATTTTTTTATTCAATTCCGGATTATTATAGTTCAAAGTGAGAAAATGTATCGTACAATTTAGAAATATTGACAATTCGCAACTGTACAGTTAGATAATAAATAAACCTTTATTAATCTTCCGATACAACTGCAGGCTGACACGGTCACACTTTCTTTGAGGAAACAAACATTAGTTATGTATTTCTCTAAAAGTGAAAATACAATCTAAATATTAAATGGTAAATAATGCTTATAGTTGATCGAATAAAATGCAATTAATGTTTTTATAATTATTTTACCATTTATCTATAATAATTATTATATGTAAATTACGGCTAACTATGCTATTGCATTCACCATAAATCATTACCAGATTTAATAAATCTTCATTACTGTAACCCAGAAGAGCCATTTGCACTTACAAATTGAACGAAGATAGAAAATAAAATAATCCAATTGTCCAGTCGTTTGTTTATTACAACTGTCATTTTCAATTTTCATGGCATGCTAGATTATATTACCCACCAATTTATGTAAAACATCTTCAAATTATAATAAATCTAGCAGTAACTCAGAAATACGTAACTTTAGGTATAGGGAATGCTAATACGAAAGAGAATAAAAACTGATACTACGTGATAATAAAATTTGAAATTATTGACTTATTGAGAATTGAAAATATGGACATTGGACGCTCCATTCTAGACACCCTGTATAAAATAGGCGTTTGACGTTTCAACGTATGGTAGAAGGATAATCTCACAATCTCTGTATAAAATCAAATACTATTAAACGAGCAAGGTTTGTATGTGTGTCCGGAGGATCTCAAAATCCACTAGTCAGAATTCAATGAAACTTTCAGGGTAGACTAATTCCTATCTAAATCGGCAAAAAATGCAGGTCTTGTGAAAATTCGATCTTCCGAGGTATTTACAAGAAAAGTTAAGCTTTTAGTTTATTTCCTAGCAGACAACACAGAGATAATATAACCTGTTTCTATAGTAAATTTTTTATTATATATTTTGTTATGTCATTTTGAAAACGACTTTCATTCAAGAAAGACAAAACGTCAATTAAAGCCCCCTTTTTCTTTAAAATAAGTGGTTTTATTTCCATTAGAAGAGAAACTAATAAATATTAGTTTAATTTGTCAGTTTTTGGCATTGTCAAAAGTAGTTAATTGTCAATCATCGATCATCGATGGAAATCCCATCATATTTTTGTGCGATGGGCGTTCCAAAGCAGTAACGTAGTCGCGATACTTAATGTTGGTCTAACAGTGGCCGGCGAAAACGTGGAGTGATGATGGAAAATCGTCATAAGAAAATAACCTATTTTTGTAAATATCAACGTCAAGGTTTGACTTTATTTAATTTCGCTATAATAATCTACAAATTTTGACAACTACTGACACGCACATCTCTGGGTAAACGTTAAGAATACGGGGCCGGCTGGGATTTTCATGAAATTTTCGCAGAGGCTATAAAACATGATAAAATCAATATAGCAATAGACATTTTTGCGCGGAAAAATATTTTTCACATTTTTAAAAAATATATACGGGGTTTCCCGTTGGTAAACAGAAATGTATTAAAGGTAGGTAGAGGTCACAAAGGCGGTTCTAAATAACCCATATATAATGGGTCGCTTGGCTTCCATAACCGAGTTACAGGGTGTTTTATCAATTATGAATAATTGTTCATTTGGCCAGAACTTTTGAATCACTTAGTATATCTTTTTCATTTTTGGCATACAGCTTACACTTCTCAATAATAATGTACTGAAATATTGATGAAAATCCAGGTTCGGCTTTAGGAAAAATTGAAACATATTAAAAATATCAAAACAACACCCTGTATATCACAATTTTAATATTTCCATTTTAGATCTGAATCGAGAGGAAAAAACTGAATTGAAACAAGTTGTTGTTTTTATCCCGCCACCGATTCGAAGTGGAAAATTTTGAAACTGAAAGTAATATTTTCATCTAATTTAGAAAAAACATTATGAAACTCATTTTTTCTTTAACAATTTCAAAAATTCACTTCGCGTCATTTACCTATTTCTTGCTTATTCGGCTTAAAATAATTTTACACTGTACTGGTGTACCTGCAGGCCCGTACTTAGGGAAAAAATTCAATTAGGTGTTTATTTTTAAACGCCCAGTATAAAGTAAAGCGGGACAATAAACGCTCATAGTAACTATGTAACTAATAAACATTTATTAGTAATTAACGAAAATAAAAAGAAATTATTTTTTTTATCGTTTAATATTCCAAATGGATTTATTTTCGACATTTAGACAGTCCTATATTAATCACATTTTTATTATTTGTCCGTTTTAACACCATTTTAAGTAATATTGCAGATCCGTACTTTAAACAAAATATTAAATTGATTACTTTTCGATCGCCTCGTATAATTTTATTTTAGCACAGTGGATTATGCTGTATAGGGATACCTGATATCCAAGGTGTATTCTAAAGAAATAAACAATAGAGAAGAACTGCTTCAAAGAATTAAGGAAGCCTGCGAGGAATTGAGGAACAATCCATTTATTATAAGAAAATCAGTAAGGGACATTTAAACAACGTACAAGAAAGTGCATAAAACAAAATATTTTTATTATTTGTCCGCATTAACACTATTTTAAGTATTGCAGATCCGTACTTTAAACAAAATATTAAATTGATTACTTTTCGATCGCCTCCTATAATTTTATTTTAGCACAGTGGATTATGCTGTATAGGGATACCTGAAATACAAGGTGTATTCTAAAGAAATAAACAATGGAGAAGAACTGCTTCAAAGAATTGAGGAAGCCTGCGAGGAACTGAGAAATAATCCATTTATTATAAGAAAATCAGTTAAGAGACATCATTAAACGTGCAAGAAAGTGCATAAAACAAAATGGTGGACATTTTGGGCAATTTTGTTAATTATTAATAAATGTTTGTTAATTACTATGAGCGTTTATTGTCCCGCTTTACTTTATACTGGGCGTTTAAAAAATAAATACCTAATTGAATATTTTCTCCTAAGTACGGGCCTACAGGTACACCAGTACAGTGTAAAATTATTTTGAGCCAAATAAACAAGAAATAGGTAAATGATGCGAAGTGAATTTTCAAAATTGACAAAGAAACAATGAGTTTCATAATATGTTTTTTCTAAATTAAATAAAAATTTTACTTTCACTTTCAAAATTTTCCAATTCGAATCGGTGGCGGGATAAAAACAACAACTTGTTTCAATTCAGTTTTTTCCCCTCTATTCAAATCTAAAATGGAAATATTAAAATTGTGTTATACAGGGTTTTCTTTTGATATTTTTAATATGTTTCAATTTTTCCTAAAGCTGAACCTGGATTTTCATATCTCTCAATATTTCAGTACATTATTTGTGAGAAGTGTAATCTATATGCCAAAAATGGAAAAGATATACTAAGTGATTCAAAAGTTCTTGCCAAATGAATAATTATGTATAATTGATAAAACACCCTATAACTCGGTTATGGAAGCCAAGAGACCCATTATATATGTGTTATTTAGAATCGCCTTTGTGACCTCTACCTACCTTTAAAATATTTCCGTTTACCAACGGGACACCCTGTATATATTGGGATACTCACTCCCAAGACAAACAAATTCAGTGCGTTGAAACGATTATTTAACATATTTTTCCAATATAAACGTATAAGTACATAACTTTTCTACAAGTGCCCAAGTAGCAATTTATAACCAGAATAAGCCCTGAAAAGTATTAAAAAAGGAAAAAATGTTCATTTGATGGACATAAATAATTTACTTGTCAAATGACAGCCACCTCATAAATTCAAAGTTGAAAATACAAAGTTGCCAATTCAATTTCAGAAATCATGGATTTAGGTAAATATTTAATGGAACGTTGAATAACACTGTTAAAATGGACACTTGTCAAAATGTGCTAAAAATATGTGTAATAGTTTTGGTTTTAATCATCTTTTTCCGAGTTAAATATTCGTATGTCTATGCTAGACTTTAATATTGAAACTCGGTTTGTTAAATTTAATAAATTTTCGGGCAAATTATCGTTTTGACGAAGAACATCGCGACTTTTTTTTTTAAATGAAAAATGTAAATGTTTCTTATCGTTATTATACAAAAAGCAAGGTAGAATCAAAAATTTTGTAGGTCCAGATATTTTGAAATTAATAGCTCAACAACTAAGCCAGATACGTAAATTAACGTAAATGCGTGTTTTTCAATAAAAATCTCAAATATCTCGGAAACTGTTAAACTTAGACCCATAGGCATGTTGGTAATTTTTTGTTCAAAATTTGATGCTGAATCAAAAAATGAAAAGAAAAAATGGTACATGTCATTTGAAATAACAAAGTTGCTGTATACTTCCGGTATAACCGGAAGTTGAAAATATTTTCATTGAATAGATCGTACTGACAAAAGCCCCGTAACCCAATTTTGAAATTTCAAATACGGGTGTCCCATTTTAATCCGCCAGTAGCGATAATTCTGAAACATTGCATTGAATCAAAAAGTGTTCCAAATGAAAAGTTAATGGTTCTAAGGGGGACATCTGATGCCGTAGACTTTGCCCCCCCAGCCCCCAAATGGGGCGGTAACAGGGGGCAACTTTAAAATCTTAAATGGAAACCCTAAATGTCAATTAAATTGCGAAAATCGTCACGTAATTAACTGTTATTATTACTTAAGACTTACTCACAACCTTACAAGGTTGTTTTTTTCTCAGCCTGCCCAAATACTACCCCCCCCCCCCTACAAAGACGTAAAGTACTCAAAAATAGCGATTGAGTACTTATTTTTCAAATTAAATAATGGTAAAATAATTCAAAAAAGAATGTCATTTTTTTTTCAAACAGTGTTTGACCGGCCCCCCCACATAGCCCCACTCCGCACACCCCTCCCGGCCCCGGTCGTCTTCCGCGATCCTCCAACCACGCGCGAGAACATGATGGTGCGGATAACTAATGCCTGTCGTAAAATATCTCCAAATACGTTGCGGGCGTGCGTGGAGAATTTCGCCAAACGAATACGATTGTGTCGAGACCATCAGGGACACAATTTCGAGCAGTTCTTGTGAATTGCAACGGCGACGAACTCACACACACGCAAACGCATGAACACGCATACTCAAATGCCCATGTAACACACAGACAAACACACAAACAAACACACAGCCAAACACACAGTCAAACACACAGCCACACACAGAGTCACACACACTAACAAACACGGACAGGAACACTGACGCACACACACACGAGACGTAAATCCGACCGAGCAACCTCCTCGTGGTACGTCTTGGGTAACGCTAATGCCGGCGGTTTTAATTGAGTTATTTCAATTTAATTATGCCATGAAAAATACTGTTGCCGTTTTCATAAATAGTAATCTTCTAAATAAGAAATTCGTTTACTGTGTGATAGAGAAATGCTTTTAATTTTTTCTCAAGTTTGCAGCGCCTTCTATCAACAACTTTAAAAAATACCCCGACTAAAATTGACCTACATTTTAAAACTCTATCCGAGTCTGAGGTACAAAATAGGGGTTTCCATTTAAGATTCTAAAGTTGCCCCCCCCCCCCCATGTGGGGGGCCGGTCAAACACTGTTTGAAAAAAAAATGACATTCTTTTTTGAATTATTTTACCATTATTTAATTTGAAAAATAAGTACTCAATCGCTATTTTTGAGTACTTTACGTCTTTGTAGGGGGGGGGGCGGGGGTAGTATTTGGGCAGGCTGAGAAAAAAAACAACCTTGTAAGGTTGTGAGTAAGTCTTAAGTAATAATAACAGTTAATTACGTGACGATTTTCGCAATTTAATTGACAAAAAACCTAATTTTTACATTTGCAGCGCCATCTCTCGACCAA
The DNA here is from genome assembly GCA_949320105.2 of Crepidodera aurea. NCBI lineage: Eukaryota > Metazoa > Arthropoda > Insecta > Coleoptera > Chrysomelidae > Crepidodera > Crepidodera aurea. The sequence continues at coordinate 70,413,842 of OX439474.1, read as the reverse complement.
TAAAAAAAATGTTTCGGATAAAACTTACATACTTTTTAACCCTCTATCAGAATCTGCAATAAAAAATAGGGGTTTCCATTTAAGATTTTAAAGTTGCCCCCTGTTCCCGCCCCCCTTGGGGGGCTGGGGGGGCAAAGTCTACGGCATCAGATGTCCCCCTCAGAACCATTAACTTTTCATTTGAAACACTTTTTGATTCAATGCAATGTTTCAGAATTATCGCTACTGGCGGATTAAAATGGGACACCCGTATGTATAATTCTCTATACCGGGTGACAATGAGACTAGGGCCATGCCTATATCTCCTTCACTTTTCAACCGATTTGAATAATATTTGGTACATAGATATGAGACACTATTCTGGATTGACAGACATAAAAAAAATGGCCGACTTCCGGTTTCGCCAGAAATGCCACCAACTTCGATTTTTTAAATGGAACATCCTATATATTTGATATTTTTTGGATTCTATGGCTCAAATTACATACGACAGTATTGCCAAATTTTTTATTTTTCAATAAAAAAATTCAAATTCTCAGATTTTTTTTTAGCATAGCCTTGATCAGGTCAAAATCTAGTATAACTGATATCAGTAATTCATAGTTATCGTCATTTCATCGATAAGATCAATAACAAATCCTACAGCAGGAATTTAAATTTTCTGGGTTCATTTTTAACGAATAAATCGTTTTTTTGAAATGGTACCTACCGAGGGCCATCTTGCCAATCTATAAAAAATTTAATTACCAATTTAACGATACACATTATGTACCATTTTCTTTTTGTTAAAACCTAAACATAATCATTTCTTGAAAAACAAATCTGAGAATTTGAATTTTTTTATTGAAAAATAAAAAATTTGGCAACACTCTCGTATGTAATTTGAGCCATATAATCCAAAAAATATCAAATATATAGGGTGTTCTATTTAAAAAATCGGTGACATTTCTGGCGAAACTGGAATTCGGCCATTTTGTTTTTATACGCCTTGTTTAATTTTCAAAACAAATTAAACATATAAACCCATTCAACCGGCAACGTCGCACCAAACATTTGGAAACAGTGCTCAGACAGGAAGCCTCAACAAATAGTTTTTTTTATTCTACTTGCACAATAACACGTACGCCAATATCACACCATATTTACCGCGCAGAATCTCTAACGAACTTTTCTAGGCTACGCTAGAAGTGTCACGTCCACCCGAAATTCATAGCGACGTAATTTGAGTTAATCCTTGTCTTCTCAAGCGGGAGAGAGAGACAGACATAAAAAACTTACATATCTAACAAATCGATTCGTCCATCAGATAACGAATATTTCTTTCTAGAACAAAAGGACGGGGGGGAAGAAACTTTGAAAAGATACAGACTTCGCGAACTTTAAAGCTGATTTAGACGTATCCAGTAGCTGTCGACAGTCTCACTGTCACGCTTGCTAGGACACGCCCACTGCTGGAACTGGTCGTTTACACGAGTCCAGTTTGTCGTGAATGTGTGCTTATGATCAGGTGCGTACGAAAATGAATGTGGGGTTCTTTAAAAGGAAATCTGTTAAGATAATGCCCTCGCTCTTATTACAGGAGCTTACAGATATGTTGGAGGAAGAATTATTAAAAAAAAAGAATATGGGTCAGAAAATGGATCAACGATAGAAATATAACGAGAGGTTTTGCTTTGCTACAACAACGAAAACTAGAAGTTCCCTCTGAGTACAGGTTGGCGTTACGACGTACGTCAGAAAATTTGCTGTTTGTTTTTATACGCATTACAACGCAGATTCCATAAACATTCGTGTTCTCTATAAAGTTGAACCAAGTTCAAAGTTTCTAATTCGCTTCATTTTCGGGTCAATTTTTAAACGCCGCCACTGTTCACTCTATAAAGATGCGCCATGGACTGATTCGGGTGTTTGGGGGGACGCGGGTGAGGACTACTGTCGTCAAAAATAGACGGACTTTCTATTCGAGACAGCGCTGACGGACAGCGCTGTACTGTCACAAAAAAGTGTTTACATGGAGCCAACTACTCGACAGCGCTGACGGACAGTGAGACTGTCGACAGCTACTGGATACGTCTAAATCAGCTATTAAGCTCAGTGCCTTGTCAACACTCACATACAACATATCGCTCCTTAGTGCAGCAAATATTTTCTGAATGATGTGATCATTTTTAATTCTTTTTACTAATATGTGTTAGTGTTTGTTAAACACATATGTTAACTAATAATTGCTCAGTCGTTTGTGACTCATTTACTTAAAATTTTTAATAAACCGTTAAATAAAAAAGTGTTCGTTGTTTTTGTCAATGGAGTTGGGGAGATAAAACATACTACAGTACATCCAAATCAATATAAAATCTACAGTCCATTTAAGAAGCTACGATGCAGTTTAAAAAGGCGATGATAACACATCAGTCGTCCTGGTAAACTGGCACAAAATAGGGTTGGTTCCAGAACCCTCAACACGCCTGTCAATCCAAAATGGTATCTCATATCTATCTACCAAATTTTATTCAAACCGGTTGAAAGTGAAGGAGATATAGGCATGGCCCTAGTCTCATTGTCACCCGGTATATGGCTAATGGGCCATCTACATGACATTGTGCATTTTGTTTAAAATTAAAAGAAAAATCACTTTATACAATTCCCCGTTTTACTGTTTCTTAGTTAATATTTTTGCTTAATAGGTATGGTACAGGGTTACAGGGTTATTCATTATAAATTACCCACCCCTTATTATCGTTATTGTTGCCTATAGAAACAAAAGTTTCAATTAAAAGTTGTATGGTTATAACTGTTTTTTATTGAAATGTTATCAAATGTACAGTGGCGTGCAGATTTCAGCGGATACAAAAAAATAATATATTTTTTAAATCGGATACCCTATATATTTTTACATTTTTAGAATCCTCTCGATGAGCTGATTTCAACGATGTATCTCACTTGATGTCTAATCTGAATAATAAAGGATCTACATGTCTCTATCCTAACTTTTCAAATTCTATACTGTGGCACTAAAAAATATTGTATACAGGGTGATTTAAAAATCAGATGGGATTTCCAATATCCAAAAAATGTGATTTTCAGGTGGCTGTAGATCCTTTATTATCCAGATTCGACATCAAGTGTGATACATTGTTGAAATCAGCTCGTCGAGATGATTATAAAAATGTACAAATATACAGGGTATCCCATTTAAAAAAAATATTATTTTTTTGTATCCCCTGAAATCTGCACGCTACTGTATATTTGATAGCATTTTAACAAAAAACAGTTATAACAATACAACTTTTATTTGAAACTTTTTTTTCTATCGGCAATAATAACGGTAATTAGGTGTGGGTAATTTATAGTGAATAACCTATACAATTGTATATAAAATATGGTTTTATCCCCATTATAAAAAAGTTTAACCGGGTGCCATTCTCCGGTGCAAAAACATATTCATAAAATAAATCATTATTGTATGTTTTTGTAACATGAATAACTATTAGAAATTTTTTTATTAGAAAAATTGGAGCAGGTACTCGTTGTTACACTGAGTAATAACATATCAATTATAATCTTGTAATACTTACGTCTGTACCAAAGACTAAATCACCAACAGATTTTGGATTTTCATAATTACTGTCTGATTTTTTAGAAACATAATACAAATTCACTCCCATGGGAGGAACTTTTTCTGCAGCAAAAACTAGTTCTTGGGGGGAAGGGTCTTGGCCTTCCAAATTGACATAACTGAAGTTTGAAATAGGTTTTACTAGATCTTTTTTCTCAATTTCTGTTCCTGAAATATTAAAGTAAAATGCTATTGAATACGTTAAGTTACATCATTAGTATATAGATTATAATAGTAAGCGAGGGGTAAACCGCGAGTTAAATTTTTGTACACTAATGGCTAGTAATGGCTCCTTACTATTGGCTAGTAATGGCCGGTAATGGCTCACTAATGGCTAGTAATAGCTACTATATAATGGCTACAGGCCATTAGTAGTCACTAATGGCTTTTAATGAATGAGTAATGGCTACTAATGGACGAGGTCTGTAAACCAAAATGGACCTCGCGGTTTACCCCCCGATAGTAAGTAAACGAGTTAGGAATTCGATTCGATATCCTAAAGACTCGTCCAGACATGCGATCAAGGCAACCGAAGGCACATGTGAAAACAATATTCGGTGATGTTGGTCTAGGTGTAGACATCGGTGGCCGAACGAACGCCAACGGCAGATGTGCTTTCTTCGGCCGCCTTCGCGGTCCTTCAAGGAGATTCGTTATCAAGTTTTGACATGATTTGTTGACATTTTATTCATTCGTCGATATTTGGTCCCAACAGTTGATTGAATTAAGAATGGAATAGAATAGAAATCTTAGATTTGAATAGACGGGAAAAAACTGAATTGAAACAAGTTGTTGTTGTTCTATCTATCTATCTGTGATGGGGGTGTTGATACACTGCGACCTATAAGATCTATTGTGCCCCCTACTGCTGCCCAATCGTTGAGGATCTCAACGATTAGAGCAGTTCCTCCAGTCCTATCGCTTAGGTAGATCTTCCTCTTCTATTTGATATTCTCCCAGGTATCGTACCCTTGGATAGTTGTTGTTGTTATCCCGCCACCGAATCGAATGGGAAAATTTTGATATTGAAAGTAAAATTTTCATTTAATTTAGGAAAAACATTATGAAACTCATTTTTCTTTAACAATTTCAAAAATTCACTTGGCCTCATTTTACTATTTCTTGTTTATTCGACTTAAAATAATTCTACACTGTACTGGTGTACCTGCACGCCCGTACTTAGGAGAAAATATTCAATTAAGTATTTATTTTTTAAACGCCCAGTATAAAGTAAAGCGGAACAATAAACGCTCATAGTAACTATGTAACTAACAAACATTTATTAATAATTAACGAAATTGCTTAAAATGTCCACTATTTTGTTTTATCCATTTTCTTGTACACTGCGCGTCATATAAAACTGGTACACTTTTTGTCCCAATTTAAACCTAACTTAATTAATCAAAGGTAATACCACGAGTCCTCCAAATTTTATCGATTAAATTTTTGGTTTTCACGAAAACGGCTTTATTTGGAAAAACCACGAAAACAAATTGATTGATAAAATCACGAGTCCGCAGGACGAGTGATTTTATCTTAAATCAGTTTGTTTGAGTGGTTTTGAGTATGAAGATCAAAAATTTAATCTATAAAATTTCAGAGGACGAGTCGTATTTGAAAGGATTATTTTTTGAATCATTTTGTATTAAAAACAGAGAACATAGTCATTTATGCAAAAGACACTTTACACACAAATATTGAAAATTTTCTTTACAAATTTAAATTGAAACCTGAGCTGTTATAGTTTTACATACAGGGCCACCAAGGCGATTTTTTGACTGGCTACCCCGTGAAACGCCGCCGTAAATAAAAGCGAAGAAGAAGAATGAAATGAAGTCTTTCTTAATTTAATTAATTTTAAGTTTAGTGTTAAAGTGAGGTATCTAAAAATGTTAAATGAATGTTGAAATAAACTAATAAAAACAGGTTAGTTTACAAATACATTTTGAAATTTGGTTATTAACATAGATTTGCAATACATTTTAGTATAATAATAATTGATAAATGTTTACATTTGACATCTCAAATAGGTAAACACAGTTTAATCAAAAAACAAAAACGACGAAGCGGTTTTATCAGTATAAAACACAATGATTGGTTAGGATCCTGAGTTGTTATTGGCTGAAACCACAAAATCTGACTGTTTTGACAGATGAAAAAAATAATCAATCAAAATAACCGTCACATTTGTCAAATTTGTCAAAGCGCATATCCACAATGCCAGCCCATTTAAGTAAGTTTGATCAAATCCGAATAATTTCCAAAATAGCTTGGCAGAAGATGAAAATTTAATAGTAATGGAGCTATGATAAGTTATTAATTATTGAATTGAAATTTTTAATTTCTCCACCTCGTTTTATTGCTGAAAAAAATTGAATTTTATCGTTACATCTACTAAAATTTTTGTTGACCTAGAAATTATAACATAAAAACTAGTTTAGTATTGACACATTTTAAAAGATGCATTTACACACCTAGAAAACACTATTTTCGATTATAAGAGTTGTACCAGTTTTATATGACGCGCAGTGTACGTCTCTTTTTTTTAAACTGAAAGTAAATTTTTTTTTTTTCACATTCACAGGTCGCTGCTTTTTGCTAACTTTGAGTTTGTTATTATTGTGATAGATGGCGCTGTGATTTCTCAGTTCTTTATACATTTGCTAACGCAACTGTATTCTATAGGAACTGGGCTAGTCGGATCCACTGTCAGACTTTCATTAGAGATTGAAAGTCGAGCTTGTCTACGCCATACTGAAGAGGCACAATAATGCCGAAACTAGTCTATGGTTGACGGGCTCCTTTAATAACAAAATCAAAGTTGTTGGTTTAATGTCCTGATATCTCAGGTTCCAACCAACGTCGGGACTTCTATAATTCAATACCTGTTGGGGCATATAGCCCAAGGAGTAGTTGTTTGAAGTCCAGACGTTGTGGCAACGTTGACATTCAATGTCCAATTCCTGGGAGATTATACTATTTTTCTTTTCATTTGTGTCATTTGTGAAAGTAAAATTTTAGAGAAAAAAAAAGAGAAATTATTTTTTTTATTTAATATTCAAAATGGATTTATTTTCAACATTTAATATTTTTATTATTTGTCCGTTTTAACACAATTTTAAGTAATTACTTTTCGATCACCTCGTATAATTTTATTTTAGCACAGTTGATTATGTTGTATAGGGATACCTGAAATCCAGGGTGTATTCTAAAAAAATAAACAATCAAAGAATTGAGGAAGCCTGGAACTGAGAAACAATCCATTTATTATAAGAAAATCAGTAAAGGTCATCATTAACGTGCAAGAAAGTGCATAAAACAAAATGGTGGATATTTTGAGCAATTGCGTTAATTATTAATAAATGCTTGTTAGTTACTTATGAGTGTTTATTGTCCCACTTTACTTTATACTGGGCGTTTAAAAAATAAATACCTTATTGAATATTTTCCCCTAAGTACGGGCCTGCAGGTACACCAGTACAGTGTAGAATTATTTTAAGCCGAATAAACAAAAAATAGATAAATGACGCGATGTGAATTTTTGAAATTGTTAGAGAAAAAATGAGTTTCATAATATGTTTATTCTAAATTAAATGAAAATTCAATTCGGTGGCGGGATAACAACAATAACTTGTTTCAATTCAGTTTTTTCCCCTCTATTCAAATCTAAAATGGCAATATTAAAGTTGTGATATACAGGGTGTTGTTTTGATATTTTTAATATGTTTCAATTTTTCCTAAAGCCGAACCTGGATTTTCATACCTCTCAATATTTCAGTACATTATTCGTGAGAAGTGTAAGCTGTATGCCAAAAATGGAAAAGATATACTAAGTGATTCAAAAGTTCTGGCCAAATGAATAATTATGCATAATTGATAAAACACCCTGTAACTCGGTTATGGAAGCCAAGAGACCCATTATATGTGGGTTAATTAGAATCGCCTTTGTGACCTCTACCTACCTTTAAAATATTTCCGTTTACCAACGGGACATCCTGTATTATAATTTCATACAGTATATTTTTCTAATACTTGGCACTTTATACTGTTACTATGGTCCATTAGAACTATCACTTTAAGTTGTCAATAAAATCTACCATTCCTTATAAAATACGTCGTCAATGGTAACGTACTTTATAGCTATTGAAAATACGCTTATACACTTATACGCTTATATGCAACTTTTTGTGTTATACGGTTGGTAATATGAATCAACAAATGACATGAATTGACATTTGTCGGTGTAAACTGATAATGGGGGAGTTCTTTCCAAGTTGCCAACCTAGAAAAAGGTCTACCATCGGGGAAGCGTTATTTTTTGTCAAAATCTATTTCATTATGTCCGTAATGATTTAATATGTTCACAAAAAACTACTGAGCTCTCCAGAATATATCGTTTTAGAAAAATAATGATTTTAATAAACTCCATTTCTGATTGGTTAAAATTAAAGTTTGTATCGAGACTCGGGGTGAAAAACAAGGCTAATATCGTGCTTCTAGCGACAGTATGAATAGGGTAAAATGACATTTGACAACGAAACATCCACTATCACATCCAGTCTTGATACGAACTTTAATTTCAACCAATCAGAAATGGAGTTAATAAAAATTATTCTTGCTAACGATACTTTTTGGAAAGCTCAGTAGAATTTTGTTATCATATTTTATAATTGCGGAAGTAATGCAGTAGATTTTATCCCAAGAAAACGCTTCCTCGTAGACTTTTTTTTAGATTTTGAGGTTAGTAGGAAACTCCTCCATTGAAATTAAATTTCAAATCTGTCAAATTTTAAAAATTCTACAACAGTGCTGCCAACTCTTTTTTTAAAGCAAACTTCTCTATAATATGCAAAGTGTAAATTTATTAAATAATATAAAATATAAAAAGTATTATACGCAACTTATTTCATATGTCTGTTATGAGACTCGTCCTTTAAAAAAACTCATCGCAGCGCGATTCGTTTTTTAAACTTGGACTCGTGTCATAACAGAATGCCATGTGAAATGCGTTGCTTAATGTACTATTATAGTGTTTTATTTTACTATTTTTGAGGTGTTGGACACGAATATGAAGTTGTACAACAAAAATTTTTCCCGTAAATATGAGAAATCATCAAAAATCAACCAAAAAAAAATATTTTTTAGTGATTTTCAGCTTATAACTTGCAAAGCAAGATATTGTGGTCACAGTGGTCCCGTAGTAAATTTTTTTTAACTGCAATCTGCATAAGGCAATAATCGTTTGATATGGATGGTTGGATGACTTGTAGACAATTACTCCAGCGAGTAACCTCTTTTAAATTAATCTTAATCTAAGTCTTATTTTAGAGTTTTTGTTTTGTTTTTTTTTGTTTCTGTCTGACTATCTAAACTTAGCTCTGTTCATCGTTCAGATCGGATGGTAGCTGGTGTTTCAACCTTCGCACTTCACTGTTGTCGCGCACATTTAACTGATTGGCTAGCACATTGGGATAACCTGACACTCTTTCACTGTACTTGGCACTAAAACGAGTTATGGCTTCTTTGACGGATTCCAGAGGGATGTAATGACATGAATGACCTCGTTAGGGATATAATAGGGTGCGTCGACTATTGCACGTAGCACTTTGTTTTGGAAACTCTGAAGGATGGCGGTGTAACGCCCTACACACCTGTAAAACAATATAGGGCTACATATAATGGTGGGTTGTCGATCTCAACCTTATGCCTATCGGCGTAGCTCTGTAGTGAAGACGGTCGTGGTTCCAAATTATAATAGTGATCGAAAACTTACTTTTTAAAGTGCTCGGGATGCGCCAGTTGATTTAAAATTAGCTTAACTGACCTAATTTACCTCTGAATATCAACAAAAGTGGTAAATGCAAGACAAAACTCCAATATATCACCGATTTATTAAAACAAATAATCCAAATCCCAAACAAATAATTAAATATATACAATAGTGCGTAAATTAAATATAAAAATGTTCAAATGGCAAATTTCAAAAACAAAAAAATTATGGTTCAAAAACAACTAACTAAACAGAGATGTTCTCATTTAGCTGTGGTACCAAGGCTGAATGGAATAATAAAATACTTAATATTAATGACGTTAAAAGTTAGATTAATTTCAGTTTGATATAAAAAAGAAAATACAAAAATGTTGGTATGCGCAACTTAACAAAACATTGACGAAAAAATACAAAAATAAATTTATCAAACCGTTTGACTTCTAAAATCTTCTAAATTAATTTCAAACAAACCAAATCCAAAATAAAGTTCCAGTTGACCAAACACCAAATTAAATTTCCAATTGACCAGAAAGTAAGCAGGCAGCAGAGTTGTAGTTCAAGGACGGCAATATTCCTCTAATAATTCGACGGCAGTCGAGCGAGCAAAGGCGATCGTACCAAATACTTCACAATATACTACAGATCCAAATATAGCTTACAATTTGCTCGCAAATAATGGAATGGCACTTTTAATCCCCCAAACAACTTAGGGATGGCAATTTGCCACAATATAAGTGCTTCTTCCAAAATGAAAAATAAACCGAAGCTTGTCTAAATTTGAAAGCTGTTATTCCACAACACTGTCTCAAAACAAAAACCGCGCATCCTCTCCAAATATCTGAATTTCCGTAACCAATTGGAAAATTTGGCATCAGTCATGTGACCTTTAGGACCAATCCTAATAGCAACTCGAAAATAGAATCTACATTACCGACTTTCCAAAAATACCAAATCAAAATACAAACGAACTTGTCGTCAACGTTCGTTTTACAATTTCTGTAATTACTATAAAATCTAAATATTAACGCATACCAAAATTATATTTAATTAAATACCCATTTAAAACTAAAGCGGTGGATATATTGGAGTAAAAACGCCAAATTAGAGTAAACTAGAACATAGGAATTGTCATCAATTCCAAACGTCAGTCACTACTGTCAAAATAAAAAAAAGATGTATACCATGGGCATCCAAAAAATAATATAGAGTCTGGGGAAAAATGAAACCGTTACAGCGGTATTGGAGTTACTGGCGGTACCCCATAGTTGTATGCCGTACGTCCAGATGGGTAGATGGGTTTTAAGATGGTTTTATATAACAATATTTTGTTATCTATCGACAGTTTTGATTTTCGGCCAATAAGCCACTATATTTGATGTAGTCTCTCTACGTAGGGTGAATGTTACGTGAATCAATTTTGCTTCATTGGCTTTGTTATACCATGTATTCAGCCAGCATTGTAGTTTGTTTAGAGTAGCTTGTAAGATGTTGGATACTTGGATTGTTGGATCAGTGTGAGATGATAGTACAGCAGGATCATCAGCATATGTTGCTATGAGGGTGGATCTCTAAAGAATTGGTCCTAACACACTCCCTTGTGGAACGCCAGAGTGTATTGGTTGGATATCAGTATGTTCATTGCCTTGTATCACTGTGAAATGTCTGTTAGTTATGTATGATTTGAGGAGTTGATAGTGAGGGTGGGGAAGTAGTTTTTTAAGTTTGACTTGGAGTCCGCTGTGCCACACTTTATCAAAAGATTCGGATATGTTAAGGAAGGCTGCAAAACAGTATCTTTTGTCATTCATGTCCCTATTAATTTGACTGACTAGCCTATGGACTAGCTCTACTGTCCCATGCTTATTGCGAAATCCGAACTGATGGTCTGGTATTATTTTCTTTTGATTTATTATCTTGGTGAGTCTTTTAACATTCAGCTTCTCAAATATTTTTGAGAGAGATTGAAGTAAACTTATCGGTCTGTAGGAGCAGACATCCTCTGGCTTTTTCCCCAGTTTGAGGATCATTATAATTTGGGCAACTTTTTAAGTGCATGGAAAGTAGTTTATTCTCAGCATGGCATTAAAGATGTATACTATAAGTTTGTATGTTTTTCCTGATAGTTCTTGTAAAAGGTTTGCCAGAGATTAAATCGTAACCAGGCGCCTTTTTTATATTGATTCCTTTTATTATTTGCTTAACTTCCGTCATTGTCACTTTCTGGTGAGGAAGATCGAGTTGGAAGGGTACGTCCAGGGTTTGAACAATTTTATCTTCTTCTTCAGCAGATATCTCTGAGGGTATTGTTGCTTAGGTGTTTAGAAAATGTTTTGGCTTTTTATTTATCAGTTCTTGCCCACGTATTGTTTGCATTTTTAATTGGAGGATTATTTTGCTGGCTTCTATTAAGCTTTCTAGTCGCCTTTCATAGCGAGTAATCCATCGCTTCAGTTGGCGTAAGATTTTCCAGAAACTCTTGGATGCCTAGATTTTGTTCATCTTGTATCATGTCTTTACGTTCTTTAATTGCTCTGTTTAGTTTCTTCTTATTTTCTTGTGTTCTGTCCCGCTACCATGCTTTCCGCAGTTGTCTTGTTTCTGATATTTTTTCTTTCAGTGAAGGAGATATTTCTATATTTCTCTGAGGAGGGGAGTACATAGGTGTAACGGTTCATGCTGCTCGTTGTATATTCTTGGTTAGTAGTTCAACTGCTGATTCTATCTCCGCTTCAGGTTTTAGGGATAGGTCTAATGATATCAGTTTATCTAGATGTTCTCTAAATACATTTCAGTCAAAATTTTTAGATGTGCTGCCATCTATGATTAGAAGAGAGTATTGACAATTACTAAAAGCAAAAAATTCCCGGTGTATTGGGGTTGCATACACAATTTACATTGTGTGTTGCAAAGATTTTATTTGACTGATTCTAGTCAAAATGTCACTCTCTTCTTTCTTATCCCTTTCAGAGATTAATATAAAGTTAGAAAACGAGTAAGGAATTTAATTTATCAGATTCGACATCCTAAGACCGGTTTCTGCCTTTCGGCTTCGTCAGTTAGGCTTTTCGAATCCAATAAATAAAATTCCAAACTCGTACAAGTCAATAGCTATATCCGCTATAAGATAAAATTTTTAGATGTGCTGCCATCTATGATTAGAAGAGAGTATTGACAATTACTAAAAGCAAAAAATTCCCTAGAATCAGTTAAATAAAAGCTTTGCAACACACAATGTAAATTGTGTATGCAACCCCAATACACCGGGAATTTTTTGCTTTTAGTAATTGTCAATACTCTCTTCTAATCATAGATGGCAGCACATCTAAAAATTTTATTTTATAGCGGATATAGCTATTGACTTGTACGAGTTTGGAATTTTATTTATTGGATTCGAAAAGCCTAACTGACGAAGCCGAAAGGCAGAAACCGGTCTTAGGATGTCGAATCTGATAAATTAAATTCCTTACTCGTTTTCTAACATTTCAGTCAGTTTTGTTGTTATGAGCGCAAGGTTTCCCATTTTTTTGTATTATTCGTGTATATACAGTTACCATTACTACTGAGTGGTCAGATGATAAATCATAACAGGATTCTGTTTTGCATTTCTTGGTATCGATACCTTTGGAAACACAAAAGTATATAGCATCAGGCCAATAAGTAGGCTCCCCAGTGGATAATTGTTGATAATTATTTGCCTCCATAGTTTTGTAAAGTTCTCTATCTTTTGTTGTTGTTAACCTTGATCCCCATATAGGATGTTTGGCATTATAATCTCCTCCTGTGATGAATTTATTTCCTAATGTCCTAAAGAATCCTTCGAAGTGTTCCTTTATGTTTGGGAGGGCAATAGATGGCAGCAGATAATGTTACTGGGCCATTTTCCTCATCAATGGTCACGCTAGTAGCTTGTAAGTAATGTTTAATTTTTTTTCTATAGTAAAATAAACATGGGAAAATTACCTACAATTTATATCTCTTAATATTTTTTGTACAGCAATGGCTTGGCAATAAAAAAGGTCCTGAGAAATGGGGCTGGAAGAAAACGAAATGGGGTCTGCAGCCAGTCCCAACGCTACAACCACCAGCACCAGAAGCAGTTTTAAGACTTATTTCTTGCAAATGCATGAAGACCTGTCAGACCAACTGCAAAAAAGCACGGCTTACCTATTCTGTGCCTGAACTGCGAGAACAGCTAGAATAACATACCCGTCGCAGGAATTGAAGAAGAAGCAGAGGATGATCAGGTGTTCCCCAAATCGCTTGAAGGTAACTGTGCAAGGATAATTGTATCCCACCTTTATTTCTTCACTTACTACTTATTTGTGATTTGGAAATAGGTTTCTAAATATGTATTCGATAAATTTTCCATGATTTGGAATTAAGAAGGCTCGTATAAATACAGACATATAAATTGAAAAAATTCTTATTAGGTACTGCTTTCATATTTATTTAATAAATTGCAAACACTTGAAATTAAGTCAATGATTATATTTGTAGGCGTAGAAGAACTGGAACGCTGCCTTGGGGAAATCATGGATACCATGTCTAAGAGGGCTCGTATACATAAATTGTACAGAAATTCACATCTTTTGTTAGCCTATAGAATGAATGGTGTTTTTTTGCTATTTTTCCAAAGTTATTGAAGTTCCTCGATGTTTAAACTCTCTTTTGCAAGGAACCATACGATGTACAAAAAAATTTTTACAGAGATAAATTTTAAATAATTTTCTCTTCTTTATTTTACTACGGAACCACTGTGACAACAATAGCTTGCTTTGCAAGTTATAAGCTGAAAATCACTAAAATACATTTTTTTTTGTTGATTTTCGATGATTTCTCATATTTTCGGAAAAATTTTTTGTTGGACAACTTTAGATTCGTGTTGAGCACCCCAAAAACATAAAATAAACCACTGAAAACAATTATACCAAAATTTTCCACCTTAAACTACCGTTTGACTGAACTATTAGTATTAAAAAAAAATCTTGAAGACAACATGTGTTTTATAGTTTAAAAATCTCGGTCTATTAAATCCGCGCTCACTTCGATAGCTTGGATTTAAACTTCGACCTCGATTTTTAAACTGTCTATAAAACCCTAGTTGTCTTAATAGCTATAAAATAACTGATAATTTTAAAATGGAATGGAATTAAATTAAACAAAAAAAAATTGATATTTGGTATGCCATTGCAAAAGTCGTCGTCACTTGACATTTTATCATTTTATCAACGAATTCGGAATGAGTTTGGACAGTGTGCCAATGCTTATCAAATCTGAGCACAGACCAACGCCGAATATAGTGACATTGGCGTTCGGTTGCCTTGGTCACATGTCTTGACGAGCCTTAAGAGCAGTTTCTGCCTTTCGGGTTCGTTAGTTAGGCTTTAGAATGCAATATATGGAATTCCAAACACGCGTAAGTGAATAGCTATTTCAGCTAAAAGAAAAATTCCCGTTTTAAAATACTAATACCTCATGCGCACACCACTGACTGGAGCAACTGTCGTCGCGTCGTTTGGTAATAAAACTGATTTATTTTCCAGGAGCCCTTATCAACGAGCTATCACTTTTGCCTATACATAAGGACGGAACCTCTGACAAACACATTTATATTATGTTATATTCCAGAGTGACGTTTTACCACTGGATAAATATGTACTCTGAGCACGCCTTTCGTAGAGCATACATTTTCGGTTGGCGGAATTTAGCTCGAATTATGTTAGATGTGCTACCATCTATGGTAAGAAGAGAGTATTGACATTAAATTTTGACTGAATCTAGTCAAGATGTCACTCTCTTCTTTTTTATCCCTTTCAGAGATTAATACAAAGTGAGTAAACCAGTAAGGAATTTTAATTTATTAGATTCGACATCCTAAGACCGGTTTCTGTCTTTCGACTTCATCAGTTAAACTTTCTTATAGCGGATATAGCTATTGACTTGTACGAGTTTGGAATTTTATTTATTGGATTCGAAAAGCCTAACTGATGAAGTCGAAAGACAGAAACCGGTCTTAGGATGTCGAATCTAATAAATTAAAATTCCTTACTGGTTTACTCACTTTGTATTAATCTCTGAAAGGGATAAAAAAGAAGAGAGTGACATCTTGACTAGATTCAGTCAAAATTTAATGTCAATACTCTCTTCTTACCATAGATGGTAGCACATCTAAAAATGTTATCTTATAGCGGATATAGCTATTGACTTGTACGAGTTTGGAATTTTATTTATTGGATTCGAAAAGCCTAACTGATGAAGTCGAAAGACAGAAACCGGTCTTAGGATGTCGAATCTAATAAATTAAAATTCCTTACTGGTTTACTCACTTTGTATTAATCTCTGAAAGGGATAAAAAAGAAGAGAGTGACATCTTGACTAGATTCAGTCAAAATTTAATGTCAATACTCTCTTCTTACCATAGATGGTAGCACATCTAAAAATGTTATCTTATAGCGGATATAGCTATTGACTTGTACGAGTTTGGAATTTTATTTATTGGATTCGAAAAGCCTAACTGATGAAGTCGAAAGACAGAAACCGGTCTTAGGATGTCGAATCTAATAAATTAAAATTCCTTACTGGTTTACTCACTTTGTATTAATCTCTGAAAGGGATAAAAAAGAAGAGAGTGACATCTTGACTAGATTCAGTCAAAATTTAATGTCAATACTCTCTTCTTACCATAGATGGTAGCACATCTAAAAATGTTATCTTATAGCGGATATAGCTATTGACTTGTACGAGTTTGGAATTTTATTTATTGGATTCGAAAAGCCTAACTGATGAAGTCGAAAGACAGAAACCGGTCTTAGGATGTCGAATCTAATAAATTAAAATTCCTTACTGGTTTACTCGAATTATGTTGTTCGAAAAATTTTGCTCGAAGCACGTTTGTTCGAAAATCCTTAGTTCGAAAATAAGTTTGTTCGAATGTGAGTATGTTCGAGAAACATTTATTCGAAGATACTTTTAATCGTAAACGTTATGATCGAAGATAGTTTTCTCGAAAAAAAAATTAGGTAGAACAATTCTTGTTCGAGAAAAGGGAAAAAAGGGAACAATCTAAATGTTAAATTATTTTATTTCAAATTGTTTGATTAATGAAAAACGATAAATACATAAAGAATAATTCATTTAATATGATACAGATAGAGCTATTATTTAAATAAGGTAGGCCACGCCCCTTAAGTACTGTAATAATTCCTTGTCTCCAATACTAGCTTCAAACCCATCATCTACAGTTTTCTTTTTAGCCGCTCATTGAGTGTATTGTAATTTTTATTTCTTTTAGCCAAGAGTTCTCCACTTGTCTCTTTAACAATTTTAATATATATGTTAAACTTTGTTCTTTTTCTAAGGCGTTTAAAAATTTCTGTTCCATCCCTCGACCACATTGTTAGTAACGGCTGTTTCATTTTTAATGCTATTATAGCAGTTCCACATGCTGTGCTAAAATTTTGGTTTTTTTCGTACCCTTCTCTCTAATTTTCCAATCCATACATCTTCAAAATAATTAACTAAATCTCGGCATTCCGTTTTGAACAGGTTTTGTTCCATAATTAAATTAAAAGATCTTACAATACAATTTTCAGGTACAAATGCTATTGACTGTAAAAGTTTTACTTTTTAATGAAGCTATTTTTCTCCGTTCAGAAAACATCAATAATTTCGGGATTAAATAAAAATTTAATTAAAAATTAAATAAAACGTTCGATTTTATTTGGCTCACCGTGTACATACTTTTTATTTGTTTCACCGGGAACATATTTTTAAATCTTTTACAAGCTACACCGTTTAAGGATTGATTGCGCGTGCGTGATTTAAGTCAAGTGGTAGGAAAAATTTCTAGGAAGGAGAAAGGCTTCAGACCTTAGATGAGGAATAATTTGAAATTAAGAATTTAATTCTTTTCCTGCGATTTATTCTGAACAGTCGAACCGAAATCTAGTTAGCCGTTTTTCCGCCGTTTAAAAGTATTCCGAGGTATAAAATTCTTAGTATTGTTTTCCGTAATTTTTCATTTGATTTTGCCATGTTAATAAGATAAATTAGAATCGCGTTAATTTTGATCCGAAATCACATCCGTTTATTTTAAAAGATAAGACGCCGCGTCGTGTACTGTTTACCTACGTTTTTTTTTGTATCGTTACGACTTTTTTTATCGTTTTGTTCAATTGCTTTGCCGGTTATTTTAATTTGAGAATAATTTAGTTATTAGTAAAAGATTTCATTTTATTTATTACAAAGAGTTATTTAGATTTTAAAAATCACAATACCGAATTACGTGGGATTTTATTTTAGTTCTCGTTTTTATTTCTTGAATAATTTGGCTGAAATAGTTTGATCATTTTTCCGGTTTTATAATTTAGTTTATTTATAATTAAATTTTCATTCTCAGTGGCGTACCTGGTTTAATTTAATTTTAAATATCATTATTTTTTCCGAATTAGTAAACAGGAATAGTTTATTCATTTTAGGGACCCGTAATTATTTTAAAGAGAGTTACTTAGACTTTCATTCCAATTTCATTTTTAATTTTGTTAATTATTTTAATTTCCGAAAAATTAATTTAATTTTGGTTTCTTTTCGTGGCCGAATTTTAGGAGAGTTTTTTAAGTTCTCAGTTTAGAATTTTATTTACGATTACATTTCTAATTTTGTTAATTATCTTTTCCGCTAGATTAACCGAAATTGATTCATTTATTGATGGTTTTCTTGAGTTAGTTTGTTTTTAATTAAATCTCAGTTAGCTTTGGTTACCTTTTCACGTACGAAATTAAATAGTAGTTAACGCATTAATTGTTCCGACTGTCGCGTAAGTAATTTAAAAGCATTGGGATCAGATCTTATCTTCGTGGTGGCTTCGGCAAAAACCCCCAGACAATATCTCCCCAATTGCAGAGTTAGTTCGCCGTGAAGTAGTAGCTTTGGGATCAGATCTTATCTTCGTGGTGGCTTCGGCAAAAACCCCCAGACAATATTTCCCCATAGCTAAGTTCGCTCGCCGGGTAATAATTTTCAACGCTTTGGCACGGTTAGGTTGTCGTGAAATAATTTAAAAGCATTGGGATCAGATCTTATCTTCGTGGTGGCTTCGGCAAAAACCCCCAGACAATTTCTACCTGAGTTTCGAACGGTCTGTATTAGTTTCACAGCTTCGGGACTGATCTTATCTTCGTGGTGGCTTCGGCAAAAACACCCAGACAATATCAGATTCTGAAGGCTTAGGTCTGTAAATTCAATCCCCGCGATTACCCTGTTTATTTCATAAAATAAGAAAACTAACTAACTCACCCGATTTAAGTTAAATAATTTAATAGTATTAATTTGCGTTTCCGGTTAATTAGCATTTTTAGAAAGAGAGTCATAAAATAGTTGCCGATTTTAGTTTCCGAATTGGACAAGTAGATTTCATATTTAATAAGGTTAGATAACTCTCCTGTTTTAATTTAAAGTAATAAAAGTAATTAAGAATAAATTTATTAACTTTCTTGTTAATTCTAGAACATAATAAATATTGATAAACCCTGCCGATCTATTTCATAAATTAATTAGGGTAAATAACTCTTTCATAGTGATTTAGATATTTAATAGAAGTTATTTTGTTTTTCCGCTTCCTTCCGTAATTTGATAAATTTAATTAAAGTCTGATTGAGTCACTCCGTCACTACAGTCACTATAAGGCCGAATCGAACGTTTCTTTTAAACGTAGTATTTTTTGTGATCAGGGTTAAATAGGGTTGGGCTTTGAAGTAGAACGAATTTTATTTTGTTACACTAGCTAAAAACAATATATGTGTCACGTTTATTTCCTGGTTTATATTAACCTTACCTCTTTTCAGGGATATTAAAGGTATCTAATAAAGTAAAAATAATTAAGTCTGAAGTCAACTAGACCCCTGGAGAATACCGTAGCTCCATCTGAAGTTACCTGTGCCCCTATGAGGCCGTTTCTAAGGGTTGTGGAGCATACCACATAAAAAAACTGGCGCTCGAGCAATCTTCATGCTAAAGCGTCATCTTGTAAGGCAATATTTTTCTTAGTGGCAAGAAAAAGCCTTACAACTTTTTGTGAAAACTCAATATATGTATCATACTTTTTTTTTAATCCACATTTTTGGATTTTTCTGTATAAGCGTTGCTTAAAATGAAAGAAGCAACCACAATGTCTTACTTTAGGAAATAATAATTTTATTGCGTTTACGACACCCATCTCAAAGTCTGTCATTATTCCAGTTACTTTTTCTTGTCCATGTAACAAATCTTTTATTTTAGTCAACATTCTTACATACGTCGTTTCTTCTTTATTAGGAAGTAAAGCGTAAACTAGAGGTAGAACAGAATTATTCATCTCACCATGTATTACATAAAATTGAAAAAAAATATTTGGCACTGTTTTAAATGTGCCGTCCATGAACCAATACTGAGATTCCGATAAAATTGTTAAGTTTTCATTTGTAGAAAAAATGAGAAAGCGCTCACCAACATCAATCTCATCGTGCAAGGAATCATATTGCAAAAACCCTTCAGACTTATCAGTGAACTGATATTCTTCCGGTAAGACTAAATCACGTCTACTTTTTGGAAGAGCCGGATAGTTGTTTTCCTTTTTTCTTAGGCTTCTTGTTGTTTTTTTAAGACTTCGAAGTGCAGGCAAACGTGATAATACCGGCGCGCTTCTTGAAGCTGTGGCCTCTGCTATTATTCCCTGCAGAGTTTCTATAGTGGTTCGTGCCTTATTTCGAGTTTCCTCTAATACAGTTCTAACTCCTTTTTCAGGCTTTCCATGGAAATAATAATTTTATTGCTTTTACGACACCAATCTCAAAGTCTGTCATTATTCCAGTTACTTTTTCTTGTCCATGTAACAAATCTTTTATTTTAGTCAACATTCTTACATATTTAAATATTAGCTCTGTCTGTATAATATTAAATGAATTATTCTTTATGTATTTATCGTTTTTCATATCGTTCGCTTAATTACAGGTACTTGACAATCAACAATAAAAACTATATTGACGTTATCATGAAACAAAATATCCACTAATACAGACACTAGGAAAGATATACCTTCGTTTTCCTCCATTAACTAGAACGCAGACCAATAAAATTTTTGGTTTTAAATAAGACATCTTACGTACATTTCTAAAAATGTTTATTGAATCAAAAATAAATTCTAAGATGATGATTAAAAGTATTTTAGAAATAGGGGTTTTCGAATATATGTTTTTCGAACATACTCACATTCAAACAAAAGTTTTCGAACAACATAATTCGAGCAAAATTCCGCCAACCTACATTTTCAATTGACTTTTAAAGATCAGCTTGTCTAAATGTGGCATCCGACCAATGTCAGAGGGATTAACTTTTTTTTTTAATTTGGGCATTTTCCTTTAAACATAAAGTGTTGGTATGACTATACATACATACATTTATTTTTGTTATAAATGTATGTATGTATATCTTGTACTCTAGTAGCGTTTTCAACATTGTTTACAAATATTTTTCGTAAGTTTCACTGCCCTTTGTTAAAGACATGAACATTTTCTAGAAACACTTTTTGTGCTAATTAATAGTTTCTTACCATCTGGTCCAACTACAGAATATTCACCATCGCTTACTGGAAGGTGGACAGGATGAGATACCAGTTTTGATAAAGGATTGTAAACGGCAACCACAAACCTTTCTTTGGAAGAATTTTCACAAACACTTATATTTGAGAGAAGGCACGAAGAAAGTTCAAGCTTATCGAATTTTGTTTTGTTCTTACTAAGCAAAGATCTGAAAAATAAATAATATCAATAAAACTCTATTGATTAAAAACTGTAATTAAAAATACATTTTAAAAAAATCGCGTATATTTATTTGGTATAAACGGGAAACCCCTATAGTTAAAAAGTTGTAAAATGTTGATATACCGGGTGTATCAGCGTGCGTGGAGGATAGCTGCTTTTTAAGATAGGAAAAAACGTTTCAAATAAAAGTTGTAGACAGCAATGAAAGCTATGTTCCAAAAATAACTACCAACATTCAGGGTGTCCCATAAATGTGTGACTTATCAAAGTTATGTTTTTTTAAATGAAACACCCTATATATTTTTACTCAATTGAATTCCTTCGGAAGAGTGCTTCTCAAAAATATAGGGTTGTATGGGTTTATACCAGGTGGTTCTGAAGTTATGGTGACATTTATGTCCCAAAATGGGTTCATTCTACACCAAATATCTCAAAATCAATAACTAGGAATAACAAAAATTGTTCACCAAATATCCTCGAAAATGGTGTATTTTGATTTCATATTCATAAATTTATCGAATGGCACTTTTTCCATACGGGGGCAACCAAAACTCGGGATGATTTTATTCTAATTTTTTTCAATTGGAACACCCTGTATATAATGCCATACCAGAATAGTCCACACTATGAGCTTCCAGAAAATGTAGAGTTTGCCTACTTGATTTTCACCGGTAATGTATCTAATTCTTAAGTATGAAAAATGTCATAAAAGCAATAATGATATTTTTTTATTGAATGATGGGCAAACATGGAACAAAATAATCTCAAAAAAATGTAAAAAACGGTCATTTCACAGTAGATGTTCAAACAATGACCCGTTTTGAGCTATGCATAAATTAAGTCTATCTATGACTTCAGTTAAAGTTGATCTTGTAGTAGAGCGAAGAAATCCTCTAATTCTATTTTTCCTTCAGCGTCGTTGGTTTGCCGCTAATTTATTTTTTTGCTCACTTGTGTTTCACATTTTCTGTTTCCATAAACCTCTCCTTCGAAAACTCTTGAGTCGCATATCGAACTGCATACATTCTACTGGCTAAAAGCAGTTTCTGTAAAATCTATCCGGAATGTAGATCATTTTATCAATGATATCAAATCACCCTTGTAACATTTGAATATTACAGGAACTGTCAACAAACATGACATTTTATTATCGACGTGAATTTATAGTCTATATCGGGATAGTATCATAAGTTTTTATCTGGTTTTTTCTTATGATAATATTAATAAGAAAACTTCATTTATGACGAAGTATAAATTCTCTTATAATATGCAAATGCGCTATCCTTTCAAAAAAAAATTCGTTCCCAGAAACGTCACAAAAATATGATTGAAACAGATTTTGACATCTTCAATCTCAAAATCTTATTCTATGTATACTATGTTGATGTCATATTTTTGCAAGATTATCAAGTGTTCTGTTTCTAGTAAATTTATTTATTTTATGTCATTTTGATAACGGCTTTCGATCTGGAAAGCCGAAACGTCAATAAAAAAACTTTTTTAACAACTAAGTGGTTTTAATCCAGTGGAAAGAGAGAGAAGTCTAATATTTGATGTATATCATGTTTATCATTTCTTCGGTGGATAATTTCATTTCGAAACGAGAAAATATTAGATTTAAACTATAAATTCACTTCGATAATAAAATGTCATGTTTGTTGACAGTTCCTGTAACATTCAAATGTTCCAATGGTGATTTGATATCAGTGATAAAATGATCTACATTCCGGATAGATGTTACAGAAACTGCTTTTAGCCAGTAGAATGTATGCAGTTCGATATGCGACTCGAGAGTTTTCGAAGGAGAGGTTTGTGGAAACAGAAAATGTGAAACACAAGAAGTGAGCAAAAAAATAAATTAGCGGCAAACCAACGACGCTGAAGGAAAAATAGAATTAGAGGATTTCTTCACTCTACTGCAAGATCAACTTTAAGTCATAGATATACTTAATTTATGCATAACGGGTGATTGTTTGAATATCTACTGTGAAATGACCGTTTTTTACATTTTTTTGAGATTATTTTGTTCCATGTTTGTCCATCATTGAATAAAAAATATCATTATTGCTTTTATGACATTTTTCATACTTTCCTTAAGAATTAGATGCATTACCGGTGAAAATCAAGTAGGGAAACTCTACATTTTCTGGAAGCTCATAGTGTGGACTATTCTGGTATGACATTATATATAGGGTGTTCCATTTGAAAAAACTGAGAATAAAATGATCCCGAGTTTTGGTTGCCCCCGTATGGGAAAAGTGCCATTCGATAAATGTATGAATATGAAATCAAAATACACCATTTTCGAGGATATTTGGTGAAAAATTTTTATTATGCCTAGTTATTGATTTTGAGATATTTGGTGTTGAATGAACCCATTTTGGGACATAAATGTGACCATAACTTCAGAACCACCTGGTATAAACCCATACAACCCTATATCTTTGAGAAGTACTCTTCCGAAGGAATTCAATGGAGTAAAAATATATAGGGTGTTTCATTTAAAAAAACATAACACATTTATGTTGGTAGTTATTTTTGGAACCTATTTTTCATTGCTGTCTACAACTTTTATTTGAAAGATTTATCCTCCACGCACGCATCGTTGATACACCCGGTATATAAAAATACTTAAATCTAAAACAAACTAACAAACATATAAAAAATAAATCGACAGATGAAATACATAATTAATTGCAGACTTGTTTAATGCCTCCAAAAAATTAGTAAAAAAATCAAGTTCTGATGCATTAGCTTCCTTTAACATTCTTGACAATGGACTATTAAATCCATAATTGGTAGAATGTGAGTTTTATCAATCATCGCTTGTTACTTTTTGCTTAACTCTCAGGCCAACTAAAGAGAAATGTTCTGGACAATTAAATTGACCTGACAATAATTTAAATAGAAATGTTAGGTCAGCTTGTATCCGCCTGTTTTCCAATGTGGTTAGGTATAGTGTGGAACGAATATCAGTGTAGTTATGTCGCTAGTCCATTTGAAATCCCATTTTGTAGGCAGCACTAGGCAAAAATTTATTTTGGACACTTTCCAGTAACGTTTTGTACACTGAGTAATGAGTAAGGACACCATACAATAGATGTGTGACCTTATTAATGAACAATACAAAATTTTCATTGTCTTAGCTGATAAGTCTTTGGCAATCCTACCTACACAGCCAAAAAGTTTAAGTGATTTTAAGGTTATTGTATTGTATTTTAACGATAGTGATTGATAATTTTTTTATCAAATATAACAACAAGATCTTTTACTTCATCAACTTGATTCAAAGGCAAAGAGTGTATGCAGTATTCATATGCGATTTGTGCCTGAGAATGATTGAAACGCATAACTAGACATTTGCCAAGATTTAGTTCTTAGCAATTATTTCTACACCAGTTGGTTAAATAGCTCACATCATCTTGAAGTTTCAAACAATCTAATTACACGGTATAGCTTGAAATCATCAGCAAATAACAATCTCTCCGAATCAGTAATATGTTTAATAAGATTTAATGGTCCACAGTGACTACCTTGGGGAACACCAGAACATACTTCAATTGTATGTGATATCTAATTATTAATTTTCACCCACTGAATTATATTTGTAAGGAAGCTGCTAATCCAACCCAAAATACTACCCCCGAAACCAAAAGATTATAATTTTTGAATTCATGATTAACTCTATCAAACGCCTTTGAAAAATCTGTATAAATTGAGTGAACTTGACACCGTTTCTCAAACGTTCTTATTACCTGATTTGTGGATATAATCGTTTTAGTGAATTTTTTACAATTTTTGTAGATACTGCAGTTTTGAACTCCAAAATAATTGCATTCATATCTCTAATTTTGTTATAAAATAGGAAAAAACCTTACCCTATAATAAGACCAACGCTTTCTTCAGATTTTCTGATACCTCCATTCAAAAGATTGACGTAATCGTTAGCGACTTTTTGTCTTTCTGTGCCGGCAACAGCGTCATGATGTTGCATTATAGCAACACTGTCTTGCAAATGCTCCAATTGGGGATCGCTGTCCTGAGCGGCAAGGTCTTTCAGATTCATTTTAAATATAGAACGAAGTTGCTTATTTGCCTGAAACAAAAATAATATTCGTTTTCTGTTTTTGAAATAAATCTCCAATTTTGTCTTTATTCGTGCAACATATTTTTGTGTGGTACTATATACTTTTGGTTATATTTACAAAACAAAATTCTGTGATCCTTTTACAGAAAGTCGTAACATATTGTCAATATTGTCAACAATTGTCCAGTAATTTTTAGCCCTATGGGATACTTATTTTTTAGGTTTTGGTCTGTTAAAGTCGAGCAAAATTTTTGTTTTTATAAGACATTTTCAATTTTTGTCAGGCCATAAAGGCCATAACATCAAAAAATGAATTAATTTTGTAATCAATTCGTTTGTGTGAAAATATCGACTTTGGACTGGTTTCTGCCTTTTGGCTTCTGCAGTTGGGTCTTCGAATCAAATAAATAAATTCCAAACTCACATAGTTACATTTCGTCTAAATTTTTTCAGTTTACTGATAGGTGGTAATACATTCTTGTTTTTAATTAATTGTATATGTCGTAGAGTTTTCTTGCTTATAATTGAAGTACATCAACTTGATTCACAACTGTTTTAATTCTGATGCATTGTTAAAAGATTTTACAAACTGAGATAGTTTGAGAAGCCTTTTTTCTTCTTTTTTGAAATTGTGGCGTATAATATTTTATTTAATTATCCAATGCATACTTTTGATTTACTTAATGATAGCTTCGACCCAAATCTATCCTCCAATAAAAAAATTGCAGCTATTTTATAATTCCTACTATAAAATTTTAATTGTATCAAATTTTTCTACTTTAAAATGATTTTGCTATAAAGTAAAAGAAAATTAAAATTATTTACCTGAAGAATCTTATGAGCGATTCTTTCGAATCTCTTTGAAGTCGCTCTTGAAGTGAAATATCCAGTCCAGTATGAATGCTCGTCACTGGCGTAAGGAAAGAAATCATCGGTTTTCACTGAAAGAGTCGGCGAGGCGCTGTTTACAGCTTTTAAGTAACAAGAGGGAGTTGAGTAGAACACGTTGTAGCTATCGTGGTTTCTAAATAGTCTAAAATAACATTTGGTTCAGTCCTATACATTAAATGACAAAGTAGGTAAAATATTTTCAGAAAAAGTTAAGAAATAAATAGAAACAAACATGATTAACAATTAAAAATAAAAACAAACAAAAAATAGAAAAATTAACTAAGTAACAAAAATATATAGCAGTCCAACGAGTACAAAACCAAAGGTAAAACAACTGTTATTAGACGCAAAAAAAATCATGGGAAGAATTTGGAACAAAGATACTTTAATACCAATCAGAAAGTATTTTATAAAACACGTAAATATCTAAGAAACGAGAAAAAATACCAAACTATTAAACAAATAAAAGGAAATATTTTCACAGATGAAAACGAGATAACAGAAAGATGGATAATTTATTTTAAAAAACTCTTAGGTAGGTACAGAAAGAATATATGAAGTAGAATGGAACCAAAAAAACTTTATGACAGCATAACCGTACATGAAATAAAAGAAGCTACAGCAAATATAAAAAAGGGCAAGTTAGCTGGAAATGACGGTATTACGGAGGAAAAAAAAATTAAGAAGAAACAGGAATAAAGCTCCTGACAAGAATTTGTAATGAATTATGGAAGGAAAGAAAGTTTCCACAAGACTGGGTAATACTCCCTATTTTTAAGAAAGGCGATGTAAGATGTAAGAACTATCGAGAAATAACTCGATTAAGCGGTATAAGATATAACGAAATGATCCTGGAAAGTAAACTAATTAAAGCAATAGGCGAACTGAAAGGACAGGAGTATGCACCATTCAATAGTCTCAATAAAGCAAGCGATAGCAAAATATAGCAACTTTATTTAGACATTAAAAAAACATTCGATAAAATACAGAGAAAACTAGTAAAAGCAGTGCTAGAAAACAAGGAAAGTACCAAATAATTTAATAAATGTATGAGTCTACCTAAAAATAACAACATAGTATATAAGAACCGACAATTTGTAAACAAGAGATTTTATAGTTACGGAAGGTCTTAAACATGGAGAGTACTCAGCTGACGATGTAATAAAGGAAACCATAAACGAGACATCAAAAATGTATAAGATTGAACTCTTAAACACTTATAGTTAGAGAGATGCCAACCAAGATGTTTGCCTCATAGCATCCCGGCTAAAACCACATGGAATCGATAGATTATATGACCCTGTACGCGAAGATGCGATTTTCAGAGATTTTGCGCGTAGCGTCTGATCTGAGCGCATTTTCAAAAAAGTCAACAAATATGACCTAAGTGTTTCATAGCATCAACCCGTCTGATTTCCGGAATGTAGTTAGGTATTAGGTATTATAGGTATTATAACCCTGAGATACAGAGAACACATTTTTCAGAAACCGAGATTGTGGCGCTTACCCAGAAGACCATTAATACAAAATAAAACTTACAGCAGCCCGTCTGAAAGTCACTTTTATAGATAAAGTCGGGTCAGTTGATGCGGAAAAATCAATTTTCAGAAAAAAAATCCTGTGGCCTTACATTTTTATAGCATTTCGAACATCTGACGTCACTGACCCATAGCAATTTGTCTGAAATTGGTCACAAATGATTGAATGTCGAAAAAAATGATATGTCAAAAGGTGGTGATTTTAACAAGGAACCATAGTTACAACGACATTTCATTATAGTAGGGGAGGCCGAGATGCTAAATTTGCAGTTACTAAAGCGTCATGGGGACCTATTGGATTGTGAAGATTGGGTTCTAAAACGAAAAAAATGTATGTTAAGTTTTCCATTTTAGTGGGGGAAGAGCGCGTAAAAATTTTCAAAAATGTAAAAAAAAAAACAGTAATATGGTAGACGCGACGGTCCATTGTGGCTAAACGGTTAATATTTTGAAAGTTTTATTTTTTCATGGATATGTGGGTTGATAAAGGCTACATTTTAAAATTATTTTGAAATATACAGGTTGTCCCAAATCTATTAATTTTGGAGATATTTTTATTTTTGGAGTTATTTTAATTTTTGTTATATTTTACATTATTTTTCTACCGTAACGCCTAAATATAACACCCTGTATTTGATCAGCTTGAACTATGATCCGAAAAAATTATCTTTGAAACTATGTGTTTGGTTTTGTCATTATTAAAAAAGTTTCGAGATGCATCAAAATCTGTATGGAAAAGACGGATAGATTTTTGTTTATGGGCATTGGAGAAGGTTCGTAAAGATGATTTTTTTTATAATATGCTGTTTACAGATTAATCCACTTTTCATAATAATGGATTAGTCTGACGGTTAACCATACAGATTTTGATGCATCTCGAAATATTTTTAATAATGTCAAAACCAAACACATAGTTTCAAAGATAATTTTTTCGGATCATAGTTTAAGCTGATCAAATACAGGGTGTTATATTTAGGCATTATGGTGGAAAAATAACGTAAAATTTAACAAAAATAAAAATAACTCCAAAATTAATAGATTTAGGCATAGTAGACCTTTATAATTTTTAAAAGATATTTCAAATACGAACGATATTGTCGTTTGAATATATCATTAGAGAATCGCCCCGTTTTGGACGCACTGTATAATTTTAAACAACTCTAAATAAATTATTGCTTTCAATTGTTAGTCTACTTTTTTTCAGTTAAAATAGGATTTGGCTGATTCCATAGGTTTCCAAGTTATTGGTTTTCTTGTAAGTGCTTCCATTTGTAGAAATATCAAAATATCTCGAAAACTAAAAAGCATAGGTATAGGGAATACTTAAGAAAGTTTATCTTATTTTTAACGTATAATCTATAAATGCAATAAAATATAGGGTTTTCCATAAAAATAATATAACTTTGATACGCCACACTTTTTTGGGACAACCTGTATATTTCAAAATAATTTTAAAATGTAGCCCATATCAACCCACATATCCGTGAATAAACAAAATTTTCAAAATATTAACCGTTTAGCCACAATGGACCGTTTTTTTAGAACTTTGTGACTCGCCCATTTCCTTATGCCACGCTCAAATTGACAGATTATTGAAATATACACTTTTCTGGATGTACTTAACTTACCTTTTCTTAATCTGACGCGCTCGAGTTTTTCTAAGGATTGATTTTTTTTTACTAATCTAACGGGCTGCCCTCAACGCACCCCCTATATTAAGGGTTCATATATGGTAGGGGTACATTACAGGGTGCAAGGTTTCTTCCCATATGTATTTCTGACGCGCTCGAGTAACGCGGAAAATCCCCGCTTGGCCTCCCCTACTATTATAATTCGGGTATAACAGAAGGAATAAGGTGGAATTCTGTATTTTTTAGCATTTTTTAGCGAAAGTTGAAAATTGACCTTTCATTCGAAGCGCCATATCTCGGTAAATAATTGATATACAAACATGTTTGAATAGTCCAAATTGTAGGAAATTTAACGATATACGACAAAGTATATAAATGCCTTTGCCGTAGGACATAAGAGAAAAAAAACAATTGAGGAAAAACTGGAGGAAGGTCTAAAATTTTGCAGTTTTCTACCCCCTCTTCTTCTTGAGTTTAAAAACTTGAGCAGTTGTTAATTAACCATCCCTGAACAATATCCTACAGTTTCATTAACTTCCGATCCTTTTTGTACCTAACCCCATATATTTCAACATGTCAACTGGAATAATAAGTGGCACTCAAAATGTCTGAAAAGCTGTCTGAGTCACTTAGGTCATATTTTTTGAGATTTTTGAAAATACACTAAGGTCAAACGATACGCGCAAAATTTCTGAAAACGCAAATTTTCATTTTCAATATCAGACGGGGTGTTATATGACAGTTGAATCGGTAATTTGAGAAACCCCGTAAGTCAGTGTTTTTATGAAAATGACTTTTTTATTGCAATGCCTTCATAACAGGTATTTGTACGCACTGAAGAGAAATCATACCAATCAGCCTTCCCAAAGACGAGATATGATTGGCCGAAAATCGCAGTTAATTAAGAAACCCCATAAGACAGTGATTAGTTTTTTGTGTCTCCTGAAAAATTTACTTTCCCTGACTTATGTGCTTTCTCAAATTACCGATTCAGTTGCCCAATTTTTTTTACTCACCAGTGGCTCTAGGGTTATCTAATCTATCGATTTTACACGGTTTTAGCCGGGGTGCTATGAAGCATGGTTTTGGTTGTCATCTCTCTAACTTTTATTTTTAGGAAAGAAGGATGACGAAATTAAGTATATGTGTCAATTCGAACGTACGTTTCAGAAAGCAGGATATTAATAAAGAAGATGAAAAAAGAGTAAAGACCACGTAGATAAAAGAAATGTGTGAGAAATTACCAGAAAGGACCGAATCTGAAATGATGCCATCGGAGAGGCACTAGGAGAGCAGCTAATAATAAAAACAATAGAGCAATGTCAACTTTGTTGGTTATAACATCTTGTCAGGATGGATGAGAAAAGACCAGTAAACCAGATTTGGGAAGAAAAAAATAAGGAAATAGAGATAAAGGTAGAACACCTAGAAGATCTAGAAGATGGCAAACAGACTGGCTAGAGATAGGAAAGAATGGAGAAAATTCGTCCATCAGCATAATATCTAATAAGAATAAATACCATACACCTTCGAGTAGAGAGGGTTTAAATTATATATACATATTACTAAAAGTAATTTATGAAACATTAAATGACAGTGGTTCAAAGATTTTTTAAAGAAAGTTTAAGACGATTAAATCAAAATTTCTTCATGAAAATTCAGTTTTGTGAGATCAAATTTCTTGTAAACAAACGAGTTAGGAATTCAATTTATTCTAATCGACATCCTAAGACCGATTTCTGCGTTTCGGCTTCGTCAGTGACATCTTGACCAGAATCGGTGAAAAAAAATCTGCAACCTCCAATGCAAAATGGGTATGGAACCACCAATGCAAGTTGGAATGTATTGCTTTGTAAAGTTGTCAAAAACTCACTTCTAAGCTTTATTTATCAGTTTTACTGATAACATAATTTTCTTAACTGGTTTTTAAAAAATTGTGATTATTAAAATAATTAATTAAAACAGTTGCGTAAAGTTACTTTTCTTCTTGGTAAATATCAGGGATTATAATATTATTAGAGGTAAAAATGTCCTTAAAAAAACTTGTTTTACTAGATTCATATATTACTTACTTTATTAATTTATCTGAATTAATAAATTGTTCGTCAGCTGCTTCATAATTAAAATCACCTCCCATTGGTATCAAAATATTATTAGTTGTTGAATAATTTGCATATTCTTTTATTATATTTTCGAAATCTATTATCTACAAATGAAAAAAATCATATTTTATCCTTCAAAAATCAACCGAAAACCGACGTCATATTTTTTAATTATAATTTTTTTTAATGTATGTACCTTACAATTTGAACCAGAATATATTCTGTAACAAGGTTGGAATGAGAATTTGACACGAGTGGAGGATTCCGAACGCGAGCGAATGCGAGCGTGAGGAACCACGAGTGTCGGATTTTCATTCCAACAGAGTAACAGACTGTACTTTCTCCACGGCCACAGAAAGTAGAAATTAAATATAGTAAAATGAAACCTCAATCTCTCAACATTGTGTAGGTAGTATTTTTATATTCAAGCTTGGGTTTTTGCGGTAGCAAATTTTGAGTTATATTATCGACAATTTTTTTATTTCCGGAGGAGTATTTTCAAATTCTACATCTGAATCGTTTGATTTTCTTCTCCTTTTTAATAAATTAAAAGCAGGGCCGGTTTAAGGCGTACGCGAAGGATGCGGCCGTAGGCGGGCGCCGCGGCCAGGGGGCGCCACAGATTGAAAATTTTTTATATCAGCGGCTTCGGGGGTGAGTATTGACCTGTGGAGGGGTTGGTGAGGGTCAGAAGTAATCTTCAACCACACCATCGTGTTCAGCATCCTCGAAAACTGGGAAAAAGGTGTTTTGCAGCTGTCGGGGGTGAGTTTTGGCCGGTGGAGGGGTTGGTAAGGGTCTAAAATAATCTTCAACACCACCACCGTGCTCGCCATCCTCGAAAACTGGAGGAAAGTCGTTTTTTACATTGAAATGATGTGCTTCCCGTTTAATTTCATTACGGGGTAGTTTTTGGCCGTTTTAGGCGTTCGGTTGTCGAAAAGAGAAATTCTGAAACCGCCATCGTGTTCAGTATCCTCAAAAAAAAGGGGGGGGTCGATCCGGGTAAATTTTGGTCCATTCTTCATGGTTTTTTCCGACTCACACACGCTACTAATTCATTTCTTTCGAGTTTTAGGTTCTAAAGGAACAATAAAAACAACTTTTCGAAAGCATTAGTAGTTTAATTTAAACACTTTGGCACACTATACGATTTTCTAGTGTCTGAATTCGACATTTTTATCAATTTTCAACGCAAACTTCAAATACAAAGGTCGGGAGCAGAGCACGTATTGACCGACCGTTGTAAAGTGACGTCACAGCAGCCGATGACTCCGCGTCGTCGCACGACTTTCTAAAAAATTAAATATCTCGGAAACTATCAGACGTATCAAAAAAAAATTTACGGTATTTTTAGAGTCTATTGTAGGATAAAAATCAAAAGTTGGTGATATTCTTCATTGTTCGCATCCACTAGAAAAATGTCTAGGACCGGTACTGATTAAAAGTTTTTACAAACCAATATTAAGACCACGTCAACTAATACTGACAGTTAATTTGACATTCATGGCAAACCTTATTTTTGTAAACAATCACGGAATACAGATTCTAGCTCTAGAGATAGAATGTAATACATATAAAATACATAAGAGACAAAAGTTTCAGAATTTTCTTTCAATCTCAAGAGAATAACTACATTCAGTAGTGGCCGTGGAGAAAATATGTTAGCAAATAGTTTTAGTAAACATATTCGAAAGAAGAAGTTATCCAGCTATAATACTTCCTATAAATAATTTAAGGTCTAATTTACTTATTCAAGCCAGTCAATTACCAACAGTAATTATTTTTTAGCTTCCTTGTAATAACAAAAGGAACTAATAATTGTCTGAACTGCTAGTAGTAGTTTCTGTAAGTCGGAAAAATATGAATAGTATATTTTGAGTATTTTTGAGTATTCTTCTTTTGTATTTCTTCTACATCTGAGTTTTGTTTGATTTTCTTCTCCTTTTTAATAAATTAAAAGTTTTTACAAACCAATATTAAGACCACGTCAACTAACACTGACATTTGACATTCATGGCAAACCTTATTTTATTAAACAATTACGAAAAGAAGATTCTATGTCTAGTGATAGAATGAAATACGTATAAAATACATAAGAGACAAGTGTTTCAGAATTTTCTTTCAATCTCAAGAGCGAGAATGTTTTTTTTTGTTATTATAAGTGGTTTCAGAATAACTACATTCAGTAGTGGCCGTGGAGAAAATATTTTCTAAGGTAACGAAACTAGTTACCTCCCTGTTTTCGAGGATACCGAACACGATGGGGGTGGTTTAAACTCTTTTTGAGTTGACCATCGCCCCTAAACGGCCAAAAACAACCCCCAAAATAGGTGAAACGCGAACACACCGTCTTATACCGAGAAAAACTGCGTCACCCCCCGTTTTCTAGCATGCTGAACAAGACGGCGGTGCTTTTAAATTTCTCCGAGTCAACCCCATCCCTTAAACGGCCAATAACCACACCTGAAAGGGGTGAAACATGAATATACCTTATATACTTAAAAAAACTGCGTCACCTCCCGTTTTCGAGTATACTAAACATGATGGGAATTCTGAATCTTCTCTCCGAAGCAAACCAACCCGTGAACCGGACAAAAACTACCCCGTGAGACCCTGTCTTATAAATAGGATAAGAAAATCCCGATAGGAGAAAATGAATAACAAATCATTGAATACAAACCGGATGAAGTTTTTTTGGGTATATAAGGTATATTCATGTTTCACCTGCTTTCGGGGGTGGTTATTGGCCGTTTAAGGGATGGAGTTGACTCGGAGAAATTCAAAAGCACCGCCGTCTTGTTCAGCATGCTCGAAAACGGAAGGTGACGCAGTTTTTTTCGGTATAAGGTTGTTTTTGGCCATTTGAAAGAGTTTATACCACCACCATTGTATTCAGCATCCTCAAAAACGGGGGGGGGTAACTAGTTTCTTTACGTTAGAACATATTTTCTTTTTTTGAGACTTTTTCCGACTCACAGAAGCCACTATAGTTTCAATGATCCTATAGGCTTTAGAACCATTACAGATGAGTCGATTTTATGCTTATTTATATTTATTATTTACATTTTTTTAATCTGTGAACTTACCGTTTGGTTTGCATTATTTTCAAAACTATCATCATCGTCATTAATTGGCTCATCGTTACACATTATATCATAACAAAATCCATCAGGTGAACCATAATGATTCATGAGGAAATTATAGAAAATCGCTGAATCAGCTATAAAGAATAATTATTTATTTTTCCAAACTTTCGTAAACAACTAACATATTAATATTTACCAAAATTTGGGGATGATTGCCAAAGAAAATCTAAGCGTTTCTCATCTATCCTCAGACTTCTATCGTTGAAATCTATTCTAGAACCAAAGGCTCCATCAAAACCAAGTTGTTTGAAAATCAAAGATTGTTGTCTGCTGTGTCCAAAAGGGTCGATTTGCCAACCCACTCTGGGCGCGCCGCAAGGTCCTAGGGTGTCATTTATAATCCTGTAAAAACAAGAGAAAGGATTATGTAGTAAATCTCAACAGAGGGCAAAGGTTTTTACTAGTTTCAGTTACCTTAATCCTCTAGTAAACTGATCAATCGTCGATTGATAGTGAGCACAAGCTTCATCGTTCATGCTAAATCCGCCACCAGCAATTTCAATTTGGCCATTGTCTACCAAACTTTTATAACTTTTCTTGACTTCATCAGATTGATTTTGCCACCATATCCAGAAATAAGCTGTTTCAACTTGAGTATACCTACAATTGTTATTAACAACTTTATTTAAAAAAATATTTTTGTTTTCTAATTAATACCTTCTTGCTTCATTTGTTTTTAAAGCTTCATAAACCGAGGTGATGATGTTGCTTACACTGGCACCAGCATGAACTACAAGAAAAATTCAAATTAAATTGATAGAAAAAAACTAAAAAATACAAGATGTTTCTAAACTACAGAGACAGACTTTTAGGGTAGATTCATTTCTTAAATATATTCATTTGTGCCATCCAACGATTTCTGTCAATTAAATCTGTCCAACTGTTCCAAAAGTCAGATATCTGTCCTGGCAAGTAGTGGTAACTATTTTTTTGTCATCTTATTTTTTTAATTAGTACCAGTTGAGAATGCTCTTCTAACATTGCCATAGACTAAACAGATTGTAATGAAATTACTAATAAAATTTCTCACTTTATCAAAATCGTCATTCACGGTGAATCTAGTTTTAGTCCAGTAAATTAACGCCACAAAACCCCAAACCTGGGCATCAAGTCTATCCGTCAAAATTTTTTAATCTGCAGGTATTCATAGGTACATTTACCTCCGAAAATCTCAGCTACGTGGAATTTGTGGAACGGTGGAAAAATTGCTCTAGAGTTCCCGAAAATCCGTTTTTCGACGATATCTGTCGAAATATAACCCTTAGGGCATTTTTTTTAGACAAAAAATGAAAAGCAGTTCATTACCTATAATTTTTTTCGCTAAACTAATATTTTTTGCAAAAACGGCTTTTCAAAAATTCGCAATTTTGAGAATTTAAAAAATCGCAAAATTACTGTGGTGAAAACGGAAAATTTGAGTATCCTCCCAAAACTTGAATATCGTCCCGTTTTTGTCTGAAGACAAAAGACACTTTTTGCACTTGATTAATAAATTTATTTTAAAAAAATCCAATTTGAAGGCAGAGTTTTTTCTCGTGGACTTAATAAAATACTTGATACATATATTGATGAAAAGGTCAGAATGTGATCTTTTATTTAGTACAATTCCTAACCCCAAAAAATTTTAGCACGAAAAGAAAGTAATCCTCAAAAAAATGTCGATTTTTCATAGGGGTGAGAATTTTCTCGATTTTCCGGAAAACCAAAGAATATGAAAAAAAAAATGCCATCGACAAGGGGACAAGCTAAGCTTTCTAATGATGTGCGTTGAAAACCGATATGGTCCTTGATTATCTATTAATTCCCGATAGACCCGCGCATTTTCAAAAACTCCGGAAATCCAAAAAAAAACGCCCTAAAAAAACATGTTGTTTATGAAAATCTACAAAAATAATTTATTGAATCTTTCTGAAAATATATTTAACACCTTGCAAAGCTTCATTATCCAAAAGGATTCGGTGAAATTAGTCTTGATA
This sequence comes from Crepidodera aurea, assembly GCA_949320105.2. Lineage (NCBI taxonomy): Eukaryota > Metazoa > Arthropoda > Insecta > Coleoptera > Chrysomelidae > Crepidodera > Crepidodera aurea. Next base: position 70,377,287 of record OX439474.1, on the reverse strand, counting down.
AAAAAAATATGAATAATTTTATAGGAGGGTCTATCGAGTAAAAACAAACTTTGGTCTGGTTTTCAATAAACCAGAGAAATAGATAAAAGGAAAAAGTAACATGATATTATAGCTACAGGTTCCTTCTTTCATCTGAACTTTGAATCATGAAAAATATTAATTTCTATTTATTTATTGAAAAATTTGTAATCCGCTTGGGAGTGTCATTACTTTAGAGCGTGCTCTCTAAATGCAGGGCAGGAGCTAAAACTGGGGGTGCATTTTGGATTTGTAGGTAATCAACTGATCTTCATTTTCGTCCAAACAAAAATTTAAGTCAGAGTTTTAAAATTCATAAACACAAAAAATTAACATACTCACACACAGAACAAATTCATATACCGAACAAATTTGTTCGGTGACTAGTATGAATATTAAAGTTCTTAATTAATTCATAATATTATGCAAGAATCGTATTTTTTTCTAAACCCGCTAATTATAACATGGTACATTTTTCCTCAAAAATAATGCTACTCGCGTAGCTCATCTTTTTCAACGCGAAAAACTACATTTCATTATAAATTTTATAGAATATTGGAAGGCACAAAACTATTAAATAAGAACAAACTACCCCGAAAGTTTGCCACTCTACGTTATTTACCGCCATAGAAATATTCATCGACAGATTTTATCCAACCAACGTCATCATGGGAATGAGCAATTAAATGAACATTTATTTTGTCTTCAAGGGTAGTAGTGCAAGTCTGAAAGTAAGAAAACAAAAACAACATTTTGGTGTTTTTACACACTTTAAAACTTAGCATAGCCACAACCACAATTAACAAATAAATAATTGGGGCATTTATCGCTAGTTAGTCATACATTTATAGTTTTCTTAAAAAATAATAATTCCTATGCTAACACTTATTAGATGTATTTTAACGCACTCAAAATCGTTGATTAATGACCCCTATTAATGAATGATTTTCTATTAATCAACGATTTTATTATATGCAACCCAACGTACATTGCTTATTATACATTTATATTGACAGTTACCTATGGTGTAGGCAACCAAACATACATATACATTTGAAATCAAGAAGGTGTGTTAATACTATCTGTCATTGTATGTCATTATTTAATTTCTTAAAATTGAAGGTAAGATATCTTTATTTTTGAAAAGTACGGTCGACGGAAAATTTCTGTAACGAACTCGTGAATTAAAATGGCGATTAACAATCTCGAACATTAACGCGCTCGCTTTGCTCGCGCGTTAAATTATCTCATTGTTAATCGCCCTTAATAATACACTTGTTCGTTAAATAACCATTAAATGCAATATTGACTTATCCTTTTGACTCCTTAGCGTCCGAATTCAATTTAAATAAATTGTATTTTTTCTAATTTTGACATATAATGTGACACTTTTTAGAATTGATTGACGTTATGAAACGTCTTACTTTGTGTCACTAGTTGCACAAAGTAAAATATTATGTAACTGGTGACGAAAAATGGATTTCACAATTAGTGACAAAAAAATTCCATTTATTTAACTGTTATAACACAAGATAAGAACATAAATTATAAATTAATTATTATAAATATCGATAACACAATTATTACAATTGTTTAAATTAATTCCCGACGACAAACTTGTTTCATGGCTCGCACTGGCTGTTATTTGGGAAGTGGGGCACACTACATTAGATGTTTCACCAAGTATATCTTGTGAAACACGATTTTTATTTTCTATGGAATTCTCAACATATCCCTCCGCAACAGTGCTTGATTTCCAACCACCGTGCCTCTTTAATTTTAAAATATCAGCGCCACTGTCAGCTAATAAAGTGGCAAAGCTTCTTCTGAAGCAGTGGCCAGTATATAAAGCAGGATTTGAAAGTCCAAGAAATTGTGCAATAACTTTTGGCAGACTGCTTCCATTTACATATTTAACAAAAAATCTGTTATATATATGTTTAAGGTTCTGAGGACGCAACTTAATATATTTTCTTAAAAATTCAACAAAATTCATATTTTCAATGTCACCAGTAGTAATTGCAAACTGCCATATAACTTTTGTTTTTGACGGAGGGATATCAACAAGAAAATGGCTTCCTTCATCTATAACATTTTCAAATGGAAGAAATGTTGACTCTGGCTTTCTGCAAGCTCCTGCAATTCCAATAATCATTACAACCTTAGCCATTAAGTATTCTTTGTCATCAGCATCTAACAAAACTTTTGACTTCTTGGAACTGTAGCCTTTTAATATACGCTATCCAATTTGTGTATTTTTTAATATCAATATTCTTGTTTAGATTTAGTTCAGATCTTAACATTGAGTAAATTGTCCATAATGTGGATACTTTTAGATCTTTCTTACCATCAAAATATGCAAAGCCTTAGCTTTCTCATTAATATGTTTTATCTTCTTCTCATCACACCAAGTTATAAATTTTTCGTAAGCCAAATCGTAAACTGCCATTGACTTTTTGGGAATTACTGATGAAAGAGCATTACCTGCTGTCTCTTCAACATCGCTTGGCAGCTCTTCAAAACTTGAATCACTCGTTTTGTAAAAGTAAATTAAAACCGTGCGTTCTAACTTATTTATTTACAAAACGTCAAACTGACATGAAGTGATAGCAGTCAACAGACTTGATTTCTGTTTTCACAATTTTTATCAATAATATTTCATCTATATTTACTATTACTTTATTCAAAATTAGAAAAAATATTGTATGTAATACGTTAAGAAATGCAATTTTGTGTAACTTGTGAGCTATTACCTATTGGTCAAGGTTTTAGCGCAAAGAGTGTCTAAAGTATGCGAAAAGAGAAATAATTTGCACAGATGTGAAAATTATACAATAAAGCAAATTACATTAGGTTTTTTTATAAGTCATATTTGGCAATAAAAACTTGATACTTTTAGAAAATGTTGCTCGTTACCCAAATAACCTTTAAGTAGTTGCATATTACTTAATTTATTACTTATTTACGTATGTAATTGCGTTTATTAAAGATAAACTAAATAATTCTTACACACTCGAATCAAATTCTTCCCTCTTACCCCTCAACATCCTGGGCATAAATAGGGTATGGGCTTTATACCTACGAGTAATGGAATAGTGGGTTCTCGAGCATATTTTAAGCATAACAGAGCGAATATTACCTATTCAAGATGAAATGCAATCAACGATTACTTGGTGGAGATTATTCTTTAGAAAAAAGATAAAAATTTAATAGTTCTATACTTAATGACTATTATCTATTTTAAGAAATTGTAAGGTGAATTATTTTCACTTATAATACCACCAGAGCTTCAATTATAATTAATAATTATTACTGGAAATTTCTTCTCGAAGACGAATATTTTTTTATAAAATTCGTGTTCGAGAAAAAAAAAATTCTGTTTTAATTGAAGCTAGAGTGGTATTCGGTAAGAAAATTTCAAACCGAAATGTAATTAAAAAAATACTAGGATAATGACGGTTTTTGATGGTTTTGAAAATTAAATAGTAGGCTTTGTATGTTAATTCAAAAGGATTTGACATAATCTGAAGTTAAATGTAAATGTCATTTCATGCTTCTTACTCCAAGAAGGAAAAAAATTTCCGAAAATTTTTTTAGTTGCTATGGTAACGATACAAAATATAGGCTTTTAATTGGTCGAAAATGTTAGTTGTGGATGTGTTAGGAAAGTGAATGAATTTTCGCGATTAGTCTGTCGATTCATTTCAAAACGAAACTGAGTTGCTTAAAAACACCACGAGTCCGCAGGACGAGTGGTGTTTTCTTCAAGCAATTCAGTTGAGTTATGAAATAAGAGTCAGACGTGCATATGGGATAAATTCAATCACGAGCGGAATTTTATTAGACTATTTCACAAATAAAGTAAAAGGTAAAAAAATCTGAATTTCGGCAGAATTAGAGGAAATTAGCAAAAAAGGTAAGAAGTTGATCAGATAAATTAATAAAGTTTAATAAACAGGAAACATTGACATCGATCGAAATCCCAAATCTGCTCATTTTTAAATGTGTGCATAGCCTGATTATTTATATTTGACGTTTACCTGTCACATACACAAATATGAAAACACCGAACTTGACAGGCCAATCAGAGTCAAGAGTCAAGTTTGGTGTTATCGATAATCCGTACTTGACTGGAGCTTCTGATTGGTTCATTTGAAAAGTGCGTGAAATAGTCAGTCGGAATATCAAAAGAGCATCGAACAACACGAGAGCGTAGCTCGAATGCTGTTTTAAAGAAAGCGAGGAGGAAGTATAAAATATTATTTTCGTATGCTCGCATGATAGTCGATACGATTATACAGGATTTTCATAGTTCATCCAAATAACCATTTCGGCCAATATTTTGATAAGCCGTAACTTTAGAACCACTCTGTAGATTTTTCTCATACTTGGTACAGATATAGTGTGTTAATAGCCCAATCCTATAGAGTAAGAACTATAATTAAAATCCAGATCCGGATTAAGAAGAATTTGTAAAATTTGAAAATCCCCAAAACAACACCCTGTATATCAGATTTTTTAAAATTGGGATAGATATTTGAAAAGAACGGAAAAAAATGAGTTAAAGTGAATTTTTTTTTAAGTGCATATCCCAATCTGCTACTAGAGTTTTAACGTCATTATTTTCATTTTCACAAGTAGTAACTTTCGAAATACCTGCCAGATTTCTTTCATATTTGGTACAGGTATCATTTTTTAGTAGCCCAATCGTATAATGTAAGGACTACACTACAGTTAAAATTCAGATACGGATTAAGAAAAATTTATAATATTTGAAAATGCCCAAAGCAACACGCTGTACATCAGATTTTTTTTAAATTGGATCAGACATTCGAAACGAATGGAAAAAACTGAGATATACTGACATATTTTTATAAATGCACATCTTGTTCTACATATTTCTAAACTTTTAAAGTTAAAATTCAATTAATGCAATATTTATTGTCATTTTCATAAGCCATAACGTTGGAAACACCCTGTAGATTTCTTTCATATTTGGTACAGGTAGATTGTTTAAATAGCCTAATCGTACAATACAAGAACTACAGTTAAAGTCCAGATCCGGATTAAGAAAAATTTGTAAAAGTTGATAATCTCTAAAATAGCACCCTGTATATTAGTTTCTTTAAAATTTAATTGGATACCTATTTGAAAAAAGAAAAAAAGAAAAAAGATGTGTTATTGCCAAAGTCTACTTGATAGTTTAATAAGTTTTGTATCCGGAATTAATCCGAAAAATTAAATCTGTATTTTTTTTGTAGAAAATATTTCAACACATTATAACACATCTTTTTTCTTTTCTTTTTCTTTTTTAAATAGGTATCTGATTACATTTAAAAAAATCTGATATACAGGATGCTATTTTAGCATTACCAACTTTTACAAATTTTTCTTAATCCGGATCTGGATGTAGTTCTTGTATTGGACGATTGGGCTATTTAAACAATCTACCTGTACCAAATATGAAAGAAATCTACAGGGTGTTTCCAAAGTTATGGCTTATGAAAATGACAATAAGTACTTACTGCATTAATTGAACTTTATGTTTAAAACTAATTAAAACTAATATGTAGAACGAGATGTGCATTTGTAAAAATATGTCAGAATATCTCAGTTTTTCCATTCGTTTCGAATTTAAAAAAATCTGATATTCAAATTTTACAAATTTTTCTTAATCCGTATTTTAACTGTAGTGTAGTCCTTACATTATACGCTTGGGGTACCTGTACTAAATTTGAAAGAAATCTACCCCAGGTATTTCAAAAGTTACTGCTTGTGATAATGAAAAATATCTGGTCACCGAGCTTCGCTCTTAATATTCAAATCTACATTTTTAAGCAGCCCAATGAGTATAATTTAAGTATATTTATAACATGACAAATTATTAATTAATTCGCGAAAATCACGGAGTGGACGACATCTACTTGAACTATTGATAGGGAGATAAATAAAAAGTTGATTGGCGATTGGCTTGAAAGTAGGCGGGAAAATTAAAAAAGCTGTCAGTGTTAATTTTCAATTGGCTGCAGCTGTTGTTGACGTTTATCAACTGCTTGTCACAGAGGTTAGTTAAATACATTTCACCCTTTTAGGGCAACATCTACTGACGCTTGATCTTCGCGAATTGTCACGGTGGACAGGCCCCGTTTCCGGGACGGGCAACAGCAGCGTGTAGGGCACACGTCCCGTCAACAGAAGATCGCTCAGCTCACTCTATTTATCACTATATAAGAAAAACTCTATGTTCAATTGATTTTATTATTTAGTGATCTGCAGTGAAGGAAAATTATAGGTCTGATATTCATACTTGGGTAAAAACCTCCACAAAAACCTGTGACCAGACTCTCGACGTGTGGCAGATATTGATATCATATTTTTTCAAAAATTTTCAGTTACAAAAATAGTTCATTCGTACATTACATTACAATTTGCTCTTGGAAAATACAAAGTCACAATCAACCTTAAAATGTACTATGAAAATAGAGAATTTTAAATGTCTCTTTAAAGTTTCTTGTAAAATAAAAAATTGAAATCTATGTTAATAGTACACGTGTACAAGCATTCATTCTTTTTCTCTCTCTCCCACTCTATGATAATGAAAACTTAAATATTAAAACTGTCCGCATAATAAAATAGTAGCCGTAAGGGGTAGTCTCACACTATCGGGGAAGGGAAGAACCTTTACCCGATGTGCATAAAGCATTTCCACCCGCCAAAAAAAAAAGATTAGCTTTAGGTTAGGTTAGATCTTTGTAATAAATAAAGAAAAGTACGATATGTGTGACATTTTGACATTTGTTACATTCTGACAGGTGTCATATTTTGACATTTGTTCATTTTGAAATTTGTTCATTTTGACAGTTGTTACATTCTGACACGTATCACATTTTAACAGTTGTCACGTTTTTACAGGTGTCACATTTTGACAAGTGTCCATTTTAACAGTGTTACTCAACGTTCCTATAAATATTTACCTAATCCCATGATTTCTGAAATTGAATTGGCAACGTTGTATTTTTAACTTTGAATTTATGAGATGGCTGTCATTTGACAAGCAAATTATTTATGTCCGTCAAATGAACCTTTCCTTTTTTATATAAAGCGGCAAATTTAAAATTGAATTCTTTCAGATTAAAACGTCAGAAATTAAATAAAGTCAAACCTTTTTATTATTATACTATACAGAAGAAAGGATTGTACAGTGTACAGTGTACAGTGTACAGTGTACAGATTCAAGAGGTAGAAATTTTATTTTTACCTCATCCTTCAATGCTTATTTGTAGTTAAAATTTAAATTTTAATACATCTGATCGGACTAATATAGTTTTTGTCTAGATAAACCTGTTCTTTTGACAGATAAGTCAGACTTTATTTATTCATAGCCGTATCGTATGTATTTTAATTGATATATATTTCAAAATGGCTTCATTCTAAAAATATTATCAGTCCTCCTAAATCCTTGAAGGCAGAATTATTAGTAATAGTAAGGCAACATAAAAACAAATTCAAAAAAATATATTATAGATGAGATGGCCAGAGAAAAAGGAATTAAAATTCTCAGATTGCCTCCGAACCACGCAGAGTTAAATTCCATTGAACTGATCTGGTCACAATTATTAAAAGGGTATGTTTCTCAAAACAATAAAACATTTAAATTTCCTGATGTGCGAAATTTGTTTTTGAATGCAGTTTCAGATGTAAATAGAGAACATTGGGGAAAATGCATTGGTCATGTTAAAAATGTGGAAACTTCATTTAGGAAAGTGGATATATCAATGGATAATTTAATAGAACCGATAATAATAAACCTCAGAAAAGACAATTATAGTGATACCAGTAGTTTTAGTGAAGACAGTGACTTTTATGGATAGTTCTTGAACTAACTTTTTTTTTAGTCTTTGAGTTTAGGTAAGTACTGAAGTGTTACTTTTAATGCCAAGAGATTAAAAAAAGTTTAATCCCAACATATAATCCTCCTTGTTATTTATTGGTTAAATTTAATTCGTTCAATGTTAAAGTGTCAGATGCATAAAGTTTATTTTTATTTTTTGTAAACTTCAAAATTTAATCTACGAAATGCGTATATATATTTTATATGCTGTGACCTTATTTATATTGTAGAAACTTATTTTGCAAAGTACGCCTATGGAATGTGACGTTATATCCTCTCTCCTTTATAGTATATTACTATAGAAACAAGTTGCCGTTGCTAGGAAATAAAACTAAAAGCTTAACTTTTCTTGTAAATATCTCGGAAGATCGAATTTTCGCAGACATGAGACATACATTTTTTGCCGATTAAGATAGGAATTAGTCTACCTTGGAAGTTTCATTGAATTCTGACGAGTGGATTTCGAGATCCTCTGCACACGCGCACGCACACACACACACACACACACACACACACACACACACACACACACACACACACACACACACACACACACACACACACACACACACACACACACAGACACACACAGACACACACAGACACACACAGACACACACAGACACACACAGATACACACAGACACACACAGACACACACAGACACACACAGACACACACAGACACACACAGACACACACAGACACACACAGACACACACAGACACACACAGACACACACAGACACACACAGACACACACAGACACACACAGACACACACAGACACACACAGACACACACAGACACACACAGACACACACAGACACACACAGACACACACAGACACACACAGACACACACAGACACACACAGACACACACAGACACACACAGACACACACAGACACACACAGACACACACGCACGCACACGCACACGCACACGCACACGCACACGCACACGCACACGCACACGCACACGCACACGCACACGCACACGCACACGCACACGCACACGCACACGCACATGCACACGCACACGCACACGCACACGCACACGCACACGCACACGCACACGCACACGCACACGCACACGCACACGCACACGCACACGCAACCCAAATATCGAGACGACAAGTGCCCATCATGTCGAAGACAAAGAAAATATTGACTTGAATACGATTTCCTCTAGAATCTCCAAAAATATAAATTTCAATTTCACCAATTGTTCAAATATTTCGATAATCATAGGTGAAAAAAATAATTAGTTGCCTTTTTTAGTTTCCTAGTTATCGTTAAAATAAAAAGTTATTTTGATTCTAAATATTTTACTTTTTGAAGGTATGGAAGAAAATAAAGTCCTTTTTATCTCACAAGTTATTTATTTGAAGAAGCGATCAAGATATCGCCATCATCAGACCCTGCGTGGAAAAATTATGGAGTTAAAAGGCAAATTTGTTAAGTAACATGAGTTTATTTTAATTTATTTTAATTTTATTTCAATTCAAATTAAATTAAAATAAATTCTTTAAATCATGTTACTTAACAAATTTGCCTTTTAACTCCATAATTTTTCCACGCATGGCCTGATGATGGCGATATCTTGATCGCCGAAACCGGTCGCTTCTTCAAATAAATACCTTTTGAGATAAAAAGGACTTTATTTTCTTCCATACCTTCAGTAATTACTACTCACGTAAGGCTAACCCTACTTTAAATTTTACTTTTTATTTGATTAATTTTTGATTTTTTTGTCGTTGGCACCTACTTCATTTCTCATTGTATCCCCGCATTCGTAAAAAAAAATGGTATCTGCAACTCGTGCGGCATTGTCGATTCCCACTTGGAGCTAATGAGCGCACGAACGACAACTTTGCGCACTCGTTGCACAATATACTATTATACCACGTCGTCAAGGGTATAATCACTTATAAATACATGGTAACTAAGTAATAATTGCAACTGCTATTGGCTAAATTTATAATCAGTTGTTATAATCTAGCTAGAGTGTCAAAATTCGCAACCGAGAAAAAATTTACGGAGAATAATTCAATCTCGCGGGAGATTCGGTGCGAAAATTTTATACCAAAAATATTTTAAAAAGTATGGCTATTATTAGTATGGCTATGATATGACTTTTTTTCACGCTTTGATTTAGAAGTTTCAAAGGCGTACCTAGTAAAATTTTATTTGTGATTAAATACAAAAGAAAAATGTCAAAATCACACAATATTATAGTACTAGAGGATAGGAAAAAAATGTACGTCTGTTATATTATGGCTATAAGATTACTTATCATTTTTTTCCATTTCCTTGAACTCTAGTAGACTAAGGTTTCAATCCTTTTGTTCCTTTCGTACGGAATCTGAGCATATTCAAATTTATCATAAAAATATAAAAATATTTAACGTATTTGGTGAACAATTCTGGCTTAAATCCCGAACAAGAAGATCTATTCAAAGGTATGAGCAAAAATTATTCGTGAAATTATACCATACTTCTCCCATAAATCCAGTGTTGAGAAGAACAAAATCATATCGAAGTATGTTCACCTTAATTTTTTAAAGAATTATCAAATAGGTAATTCTAGCATTGTTTATTATTTTCATCTATTCTAAAAACTTTACACCAAAGTTTCGAACTACATAGTTGTTCGTTTCATCTCTATCCAACTTTGCCGCGACAATATTTATTTTTTAATTTTAATCAATAAATAAAATTTAATAATAAAACTTATAGAAGAAGAAAATAATTGCAGTCAGACGAACAACAAATATTCTTTTAAACAATTTGAAAACATATTTGTATATCAATTTTTTTTTTAAATAAGTTATATAAATAGAAATTAAATATTAGGAAATTGATACCTTTTTAGTAAAAAATTAAACTTACATCATATCCACATTTTAAAGAATCCTTCAAGGGGGATCCATAATTTTGAGATATAATAAAAATTAAAATGCCCAACAAAAGAAGCTTCATACTGTTCAATGCGACAACTAATTTCAGAATAAAAAATTTGAATTAGCGAATTATTGATTTTATCTTTTTTGGTATCAATTTCTGATGAGTGCTACTTATCTTATAATATTCAATCAACCGCTTGTGTAATAAAAAATAAAAAGTAATATGTTTGTTCAAATTCCAATGGAATTTTAACACATTTCATTTCACTCCATTTTCATTACGCCCCCACTGCTGAGCGGGGTAACATAGAAATAAATAAAATAATAAAATAAAATAAAAATAAAACTTTTCACGCCACCAATGAGGCAAATACGACGTAATACCATTTCAAAACATATCCAATTAAGGGCCATTTGCACAGGTTCACCTCAAAACTTATACTTAGCTAAGTAGGCGAGAAACTTAAGGTGTACCTTAAATTAAATTCGGTTTGCAAAAGTCATTCTTTGAAAAAACTTAGCTAAGCCTAACTATGAGCTGACAACACCGCTAAAAACTAGTAATTTGTATTTAATAGTGACAGTTACGTGACAGTTTATTTGATTTAGTTTGAAATGGGTGACTTAAGGCTCGTACATACTCATCCGAATAAACGCAATTTTTCAAATCGGAAAAAACCACCACATCGTTACAACTGAAAAAATACATATTAACATTGATAAGATGAAGTTCAAGGAAAAGAATCATATTTCTGTTGTGTAATCTATTCTATGGATAAGCTGCAACATATAACGATGTGGCGGTTTTTTTCCGATTTGAAAAATTGCGTTTATTCGGATGAGTATGGACGTCTGAAGTAAGTAGAAAAAGAGCCCCCAATTTTTCTGCGGCAGAAAAAGCTGTTCTTTTGAACATTATATAGTAGTTTACCTAACAAGTGCGGAAAAGTCACTTTACGCACGTGTTAGGTACACTATTTTTTCTACTAGCGTGCGGAAAAAACCCAAAAGTTAACATAAAGAAACATTTATTATTAAATACATATCAACAAATTAATTATTCTTAATATTAATATTGAACGTGCATTTTGTAGCATTCTGCAAATTAATTGCAGAAGCTAAAATGTTTTCCAATGAAGTCAGATTTCGGTTTTCCACTGCTTTGTCAGCACTAATTGTTGTAACCGTGGCGATGGGAACTTGGCTGGAAGAGGTCATTTTGGAAAGCTTTATTGGCGACAGCTGCTGACTAGTGGAAGGGCCAACGACAGCGTCACTGAAGTTTAATATTTTATTCGATACGCTCTTTTGGAAACTTGGAGAGCTTTCTACGTAACCGTCTGCGACGCTAGAAGATTTCCAACCTCCGAGGCGTTTAATATTTGTTATTCAAAGTGACAAATAAAAAATGTCAGATGTTTATTATTATTTGACATTCATTTGATGAGGCTTATACCAGGGCCATTAAAAAATTATTGAAACGTACGTTTCTTTTTATTAAAAATTATCGCAGAATTCTAATAAGTTTCTTAATTTTTCAGTCATTTTGTAAACTACACAAATATATATTTTAAATATTCAAATGTCAGTATACTCCCCAAAAACTTAACAAATTTACTAGTGCGGAAAATAGTTTTTCCGCACTAGTGCGGAAAAGTTACTCTTTCAACACTAAAATGAGTGCGGAAAAGTGGACTTTTCCGCACTCTAGTAGAAAAAATAATTTTAAATCTAGAATTGAATGTAAAAAACGGACGGGACAACTTGGAGGCAGAAAGACGAGACGTGGAATAAAATTTGTGCTGCGTTCAATTCCAATTGTATTGTTATTTCTGCTAAAGAAACCTTAAGCCGAGAAATTCTACAGCTTAGCTTAGTTGTGATTTAAGCCAAGCTTATGTGTCAATGTGTCAACTGTGCAACGGAAAATATAAATCTAAGTTTCACTTATTTTCTGTTAAGAGCGTTCTGTAGGCTTACATTTACTAAATTCCTAATAACTTTTTTATGAAGTCAGTAATTTAAAATTGGTTTTCACCAATATATACAGAAAAAAATCTAGTTTTGTGGATGCTAAGTTATAATTTTTTTTTTTTATTTATATATTTTTTCTTTCGCATTTTGTTATAATTTGCATGTAAGTTCCAAGTTTCCACTATTCTAAATACGATTTTAGAATTTTTGGTGAAGAGAAAAATTCAAAATTATGCAGTAATTAACTTTGAGAAGTAATTTACGAAAAGTGCATCCAATGCTTTGGCAAGTGCTGCCGCCAACAGTTATCCACTTTAACTATTACAGTTGCATCTCAGGGGTTCAGAGGCGTCGAGCCAGTACAAACGTCTGGGGTTTGGTACACAATTGTACGGTCTGACGTCTTGCGAAAATGTTACAGGTTTTTTATTATTATTTTTTTTATTATTTAAATAATCTGTTTTATGCTGGTGGTTTATTTGGAAATCACATTATATTCGCAGTACCTTATTAAAACTGAGATAAACAGACCAGTTAGGTAACACGAAAAAGCACCTTAAATATGGCCGCGTTTTTTTATATAGTTTCTTTTAAAATCAGGGTATTAGGAGGAGGCCCTATTTTTTTAATGTTTTAAAAACTATATCTCAAGTAATTAATGTTACATTTATTGTGAATAAAAAACCTATTATTTTTTATAAATTTTATGTATTTATTTTAAAGCCCTTCAACCAGTCCAATCTAATTTTAAAAAATCCTTCAACTATTATTTTAATTTGTGTTATGAACTCCCCAGACGCAAGTTCGAGCCAGTAAATTTGTATACCTGTTATCAGTTTTGGTTTACAACCCTATCGTCTATGGTGAACAATAGTGTCGTTTTCAAGTGGATTTTTTTATTATTTTATTATCTTTAAAATTTAATTAAATTGTGATAATGGGGAATGTAAAAAAACAATTGCGGGAAAGTCGGGAAAACGTTTGCAGTTATGTGCAAAACGAAAAGTAAGAAAAGGAAATTTGTCAAAAAAACGGTAAGTGTTGTTAATTTATTTTAAAAAAATATAGATAAATAAATTTCGCATAATATATATATATATATATATATATATATATATATATATATATATATATATATATTATGCGAAATTTATATATATATACATATATATAAATATTCTACAGGGTGTCCCATTAGTGCGTAATTGGTCGATAATTCAATTATGTAAAAATATATGAAGAAAAGTTTCAAACAAAAGTGGTATGGTACCAAAAAGGGCACCTTTTAAAAATAGTTTCAGATATACAAAGTGTTGCATTTCTGCGGAGAAGAAGATTTTTTTAAATGGAACCACCTATTTATTTTTTACTCGTTTAAATGGGCACCTTATTTTCTATTCAGTCCTGGGGTATTATCTCCTTACAATGCGTTGTAGCCAAGTTATTAACAATTTTATTTGATAAATTATTTTTATGCATGAGAGAGTAATAAAACAGCATTTCTAATGCAAAACTTAGTACGGTCATTTTAAATATTTTTACGGAATAATCTAAATATTTCCTAAAATTGTCATAAATGTACCTGAGCTAATACAAGTTTTGCGTCTTATATTGGTCTTTTATAACCATAAGCTGTACAGAACAATAGAAAAAGGTTTAGACAGGCCAAAAGCCCTGTGTATTAAAGATAACATAGCCGTATCTTAAGATTATTTTCAATAAGTACCTATTTGCCAATTTTGTTTTATTTTAATTCCAAGAATTTCTTACAGTAATCGAATTATAAGTAGATAAATCCCTTAGTAAGGAGGTCAAGTTGTGTATTCTTGACAGCTTACTAAATGTCGTTTAGTTGCAACATGCAAGGTGCAGTGTGCAGTCTATTGTCAATTCTAGTGTGATCATGGAAAATTTGGAAGTACCGCGTAAACGACAAAAAATCGGTCCTTTAACAGTTAATGAAAAAACATTAATATTTAATTGTTTTAAATCATTTACAGACAAACATTTATGTAAAAGTGTTGATGACACAGTGGAATTAGTTAGTAGTGCGCTTGGTGTTGGGAAATCTACGATTTACAGAGTTGTTAAAGAAGAGAAATGTGGCGAGTTTCAAACAGCACGTAAAGCTCCAGGAAAACCAAAATTTCAAATAGAAAATCATTTGAAAGAAAGACTTCGAAGGAAAGTGCATGCGTTCTTCTTTAGAAAAGAATTTCCGACAGTAGACAAAGTTCTTGCCACGGTTCGAGATGATAAGGATTACCCTGAAATGAGTCGAAGCACACTATGGAAACTTTTAAAAGAAATAGGTTTTCTATGGAAAAAGCATTCCAGAAAGTCTATTTTAATAGAAAGAAGCGATATTATAGTATGGAGAAGAAATTACCTAAGGACTATAAAAGAAATGAGAAACCAAAGAAGAAATATATTTTATTTAGATGAAACATGGATCAACGAGGGACATACATCAAATAAATTCTGGCAAGATGAAACTGTTACAAGTCGAAGACAGGCTTTTTTAAATAATTTATCTACTGGTTTAAATCCACCATCAGGAAAGGGGCGCAGACTGATAATAGTACACATCGGTAGTTCAAACGGTTTTGTTAAAGGTGGTTTATTGACTTTTGAATGACTACCATGAGGACATGAATGCTGATGTCTTTAAAGAGTGGTTCGAACAAATGATAGATCTTCTTCCTCAGAACTGTATAATAGTAATGGATAATGCAAGTTATCACTCGAGACTTACAGAAAAAATGCCCACAACCAAGTGGTTAAAAAAAGATTTATTAAGTTCCATCCCGGTTCTGTGAAAAGAGAACTGTATCATTTGTGTTCCCTTCATAAAGAGAAATTAAAAAAATATGAAATTGATGAAATTGCAAAAAATCGTGGGATGACGGTGGTTAGATCACCACCATATCATTGCGAAGTAAACCCGATTGAACTGATATGGGCACAGATAAAGGGAGAAGTTTCAAGAAAAAATAATTCTTTTAAAATGAGTGAGTGATGTTAAACAGTTGTTTTTGGAGGCTGTAAATAATGTGAAGCCTGAAAACTGGGAAAAGGCAGTAAATCATACGATTAAAGAAGAAAATGTGGAAGTTGGACATTATTACTGATGAAATGATCGAGCCACTCATTGTTAATATTGGTTGCGACAGTTCATCTTCTAATTTCGATTCTGATTTGGATTTGTAGGTAAGAAGTAGTTTTTATATTAAAATTATTATTTATGAACGTAACGTTGTTTAAAAGTCAAAGTTTAAACCCTTATACCTACATAACCCGTTTGACACAATATTCTTAACATACCTTGTGGAAAAATAAAATATTTTAGAAAAAATTGCACTTTTTTACCTTCAGCTGCTTAGAAGTTATAAGCAGGTTAATTAGGTGAAAATATAAGTGTACACCCGATATATTTATTATATTTATACAAAGGTTATTTCATACGAAAATACTCGAGGTATAACTTCACAAAATATTTTAACTGTCTACTAATAGAAGTGGATTACGAACGCTTTATTATTTTAATACTCTCTCATACATAAAAATAGACTGACTATAAAAGATGAACAAAAGTTATTGTATTGTAGAGAGATAATATCCTAGGAATGAATAGAAAATAAGGTGCCCATTTAAACGAGTAAAAAATAAATAGGTGGTTCCATTTAAAAAAATCACAACAATCTTTTGCTCCGCAGAAATGCAACACCCTTTATATCTGAAACTATTTTTAAAAGATGCCCTTTTTGTAAAGTTGGTGAAAATAATGAGATTTTTTTAAAAACAAACCACCAGTACTATTACCAAATTCAAGGGCAATTAAATATATTACAGAGAAAATATTGCTATTTTGTAATATGGACTCCATTGGGAATGGTGGTTGAAAATAGTATATTACATAACGAGAGTTGTAAGAAGTTCATTACATGCGAGTAGAAAAGTTGCGCGCGAGCCGCGTAGCGGCGACCGCGGTAGTTCTGCAAGCATGTAATGAGCTTACAACTCTAGTTGTATACTATACTTTTTCTACGAACACTTTCATTCAACAAATAAAAAGCATAAATAACAAGTAACATTTTTATTAATTTAACAATATTCAGGAACAATTTATAGTAAAATTTATTATTTATTACCTACTATACCTTTGTCCCTGTTTGGAGTTTTTTCAGAAGTACACAGAGAATGGTAGGATGAAAATGAATTCACATTGTTTGTTGTGCGCCAGTCCATAAATTGCTGGTATACCTTTCATTTCTTCCTCTTGATTTTTCTGGCAGTAGGTTGTCAGTATAGTGCCCGCAGCTAACTGAATAATATTGAATGGTGTTACTCAATTCTCTTTCACTATCCGATGAACTCATTTTAGTTATTTGTATTCAAAATAAATGTATATTTACACTGACAGCGAGTTAATTTTAATCTGTCAAAATAACTTTTGCTAATTCGCTTCCAAGGCTAATGTGACAAATTACAAATTTTTATAAAACTGAAGCGTAATTTTTTTTATTACGTGCTAGTCATTACGTGTCAGTAACTATTATGATATATTTACTTAGTATCCAAATAGGAGGTAATATGCAATTTACTAATATGGGAGTAGAAAAAGTATGTTACGTTTTCATATATGCATATATAATATTTTTATAATTACTTTTTTGCAGATTTTAAGGGATGAAGATTTTTGGAAGGAGAAAATGATAAAAAAATTGGAAAATTTTTATTATATTTGCCTTCTTCCAGAAATAATAGATGGTAGATTTCCAAGAAAAATAGAAATAAGAAACCCGCCACGGGATTTTTAAAATAAAATTTATAAAATGTTTAAAATATGTTTTTTATCCTTTTCACAACATTTACATTTATTTAGTTATATTAGGATTTGTATTATTTTAATGTGACGCTATATTTAAAAAATAATTTTATAAGGCTTTGTATATTTTTAAACAAAACTTAATTTTTAATACAGTATCATATTAAAATAGTACAAACCCTAACGTACCTAATAAACATCTTAAAAATATTCTACGCTTATGTATATTTATTTAGAGGTAAGTAAACGATTGATGATACAACGTACGTCACTACGATAGTCTGACTGGCGTAAGGCGGCGTAAGTGAGGAATTGATATTATTATATGACGTGGATACAGTCAGTAGGATATTCTAAACCCAGCCCCCTGTTTCGTTGGAAAAGTGGAAGGGCGATGCAATTCTGACTTTCTTTGCATCGATAAAATGCTCTTAACCCATGGTATTAAATCACATCCCCAACAAGTCATTCATAAGTTTCAAATATTCCGTGCCCAAGGATGAAGTGAGATAGATATATAAAAGTCCAGAACATGGCAACGAATTTATGCTGCGATGCATGGGCGTACCGTTACAGAGGGAAATGGGATGTGACACAATATATTTTTTTTCAACGATATTAATTTTAACGGTTACATAGGAAATTTAAAATACTAATGAAAATATATTTATTTAATCAAATTAATCGTAAAAAAATTTAGGATCAGTTATTTCGCAAGTCCGCTCTGAACACCTAGTGTTCGTCAATGCAGGATCAAGGGAAAATTCATCATTTCCTTGCAAATGTGTCGATGTTGTTTTTATCAGGCTGTTTGACTATCAGGCTATTCGGGATTGAGGTACGAATAGGGAACTAACTACAAATTAAATACTGATGAATTATTAGTTGTGTATCATCCTGAAATAAAAAAAAATAATATTGGTATAGTAGGAACCTTCTATGTTTAGATAAATCCTGAAAAATATATAAACCGTTTTAATCTTATCGAACCTATAACAGAAAAAAAACAGTTAGTAAATATCAACTAACGAAAACGTTGGCAGAAGTAACAAATTTCTACATCTACTATTTTTTTGTGAGGCAAGCCTCGTTTTATTTTATTTTTTCTCCACTACGCTACATTAAAATTATATACATTCATAATCCACGAAGCAGGCGAGAAGGCATTCACCGTGAAACGACATACAAATCGAATCAAATAAGTAATTAGTTAAAACTACAATTACAGAACACAAAAATTTTCAATAAAAGTTAAGATTAATGGGAAATCAATAGAGTTTAAGCAGTCGGTATTATGGAAATGTTTTTGATTGCTTAAAATATTCAACATATTCTCAAAAGATTGGTTTGACCTTTTACATTACATAAATTTAAGCCATAATGTTTAAACAATATTACTGGAAGTACCTTATATTTTAAGTGAAAAATGTTTGTATTCTAGTAAAGCTTCGCAAAAGTATTTTTAAATCTTATAGCCCAAATTTATTAAAAAACAAATAAACATTGGTATATTACCTCGATATTGGTTTTGCATCTGTTTTCAAATATTTCTTTCCACTTGGTTTATATTCAAAGTCATTATCACGGAAATGAAGAACAAATATAATCATTTGTAGGTATGAACTTCACTGCCTCAAATCCTAACAAAGAGTACCGAATATGTCTCCTTTCAACATTTGCAGGAATCCTAAGTCATGTCTTCGTATAACTGTTTAAATGAAAAATATTACCTAAATACTTAGGTAGTTTGACAGAAAAACAAAATGTTATTTAATTTTTAACAAAATATATGAAACCTACATAATTATAAGTCGTTGCAATAAGTTAAAACAATCCTTTAGGCATTATCAAAGAGTTTATACAGTCGATAAAATACTAATTCTACACCCCTGAGCTTTGTTCATAATACTTACCCATGAAATGATTCAAATAAACTATTTTGCTGCATTCAAACACTAATAAACCATATTTATCTAATAAATCAACTTAAACCAATAAACTCAATGTGAAAAAAAAATTATAATAATATAACCTAAAAAGCACACAATAATAAACCATCAAATGATGTAGAAAATGGTTGCACTACGGTAATACGAAACATTCTATCCCCTGATTTCATTCATCACAGCAGAGTAGAACCAGTACACAGTTGCCGCTTCTAACAATTTTTCGTCTAAACATAAATCGTGGTAAAGTATCTTTGTCAATATTTATCTATCAATATGATTTGTTGCGTTAATAGTTACGAAAATTAGTGTTCGTAGATGTACAATTATTTTAGTGAATAAAAATATCTCATTTTTCAAGATAATTTTTACATAGATTTAGGATTTTGGTAATAACGGAAAAAAATTATGATAACTTTGACAACATTGAAACTTATAATATAAATTCAATAACACAGCGTTTAGACTGTTACGTGTTGTTGTTCCAGCCGAAATGTATACAAACTCGAACTTATTGTTCTAAATCTATGTATTAAATACATGACTACCTTTGTCGATATACAGGGTGCGCCAATTATTTCCACTCGATCTCTAGCACCGAAACAAAAAGAGATATCAACAAGTTTTTTTGTAGGGGTAGACAGTGTCACTCGGACTACAATTTTAAAATATTTTGATGTATACAGGGTGGCTAATTTTTGTGAAATGAAAATTAATTTGGTTTTACGATTATGTCTTCTGATTCTACTTAATATTAGATTTACGGTAGTTTTTTGTATTTGTAAATCCGACGCGGCGTTGACAAGTTATTCCTATTTTAAGCAGATTTAATGAAAAAACCGCACTTCAGAAATATTAGCACAAAAACCACATTTTTAAAAAATTCCTCAAAAAAGCTACTATAATGTAAATGAAACTTGCACCTATCACGATAATCACACAACATCTTCACCTATTGCACAGGGTGTTTGCCGATGGCGTGCCAATAGTCTAGTTTTCAAATGGCAATAACTTAATTTTTTCAAATGGGACACCCTGTATATTTTTCTTCAGTTAGAAGCTTTCCCTAATACGCATTAAAAAAATATAGGGTTTTGCACATCTAACATTATTATTTACTTCAATAATTGACGTTAAGTGACAAACAACATATTTTACACAATTTTTAATAAGAAATCAAGTTACCTATGAAAATGACAGTAGGTATATTTTGTTATGGCATTAATTGTCAACATAAAATTTTGTATTGTATCACGTCTACTATATTTAATCGGTATTGTGTATAAAAAATGGATTTTAATAGGAATTATAGTGTTCAAGAAAATATTGATATGATATGGATACTGGGTGAATGTCAAAAAAATGCGTTTCTTGTTAGTAGGGTCTATCGTCAAAGATACCCAGAAAGACGTCATTCACAAAAGGATACTTTTGAGAATTTAAAGAATAGATTTGATAGAACAGGAACCGTCAAGTATGAAAAACATTCACGTGAAACTACAGCTGTTACTATTGACAAAGAATATAAGATAATGATCAGTATAGTTGAAGATCCCAATATAAGCACAAGGCAATTAAGCAATCAGTTAGATATTTCCGATACTACAATTAGACGCATAATAAAAAAGAATAAATATCACCCCTATCATATCCAGCTTCACCAAGAATTGTTACCACGTGATTTCGCGCGTAGAGTGGAATACTGTAGATGGTTAATAAACAAGATAAATACAGAGCGTAACTTTTTAAACAAAGTTTTATTCTCCGACGAAGCCACGTTTCATAGGAACGGTTGTGTAAATAGACACAACTTCCATTATTATTTATTTAGAACCACCTCACAGTATCGATGGTCTTTGAATGTGTGGGCGGGAATAATAGGTGATTATGTAATTGGTCCCTATTTCTTTGATGGGACTGTAAATGGAGCTATATTTTTAGATTTTTTAGAACATGATTTTCGCAACTTATTGTAAAATGTGCCTCAAAATTATCGCAACGGAATGTGGTTTCAATTAGATGGTGCCACACCACATTACCTATTAGATGTTCGCAATTGGTTAAATAGGGAATTGCAGGATCGTTGGATAGGAAGGGGAGGACCTATATATTGGCCTACTAGATCGCCTTGCCTTACACCTTGCGATTTTTTCTTGTGGGGTTTTATTAAAAATATTGTTTACAAAGAAGAGGTTACCACAAAAGAAAATATGAAAGAAAGAATTACTGCAGCATTTAGACAGGTGACCCCTGCAATGCTAAGAGATGTGCGTAAATCAATGAAAAAAAGGGCAAAAAAATGTATAAATGAAAATGGAAGACATTTTGAACACCTACTATAAATTTTAACTTTCACTATTGTAGTTTTCTTACGATTAAACTTTGTAATATTTTGTACTTATTAAAAATTGTGTAAAATATGTTGTTTGTCACGTCAATTATTAAAGTAAATAGTAAAGTTAGATGTGCAAAACACTATATTTTTTTAATGCGTATTGGGGAGACCTTTTAACTGAAGAAAAATATACAGGGTGTCCCATTTGAAAAAATTAAGTTATTGCCATTTGAAAACTAGACTATTGGCACGCCATCGGCAAACACCCTGTGCAACAGGTAAATATGTTGTGTGATTATTGTGATAGGTGCATGTTTCATTAACATCATAGTAGCTTTTTTGAGGAATTTTTTAAAAAATGTGGTTTTTGTGCTAATATTTCTGAAGTGCTGTTTTTTCATTAAATCTGCTTAAAATAGGAATAACTTGTCAACGCCGCGTCAGATTTACAAATACAAAAAACTACCGTAAATCTAATATCAATATTCAATTTAAAAAAACCAAATTAATTTTCATTCCACAAAAATTAGCCACCCTGTATACATTAAAATATTTTAAAATTGTAGTCTGAGTGACACTGTCTACCCCTACAAAAAATCTTGATATCTCTTTTAGTTTCGGTGCTAGAGATCGAGTGGAAATAATTGGCGCACCCTGTATGGGTATATTGGACAGGAATATTTTTACCGAATAATTATATACAGGGTGTATCATAAGCAATGTTCAGTATTTTAATCATATGTTCAGTACCTCCAAATATTAATATTTTACTAAATAACTTTGGGTCAAATGTTATCTACTACAAAGATACAGGGTGGTGAAGATAAAATTTATTTTTCTTTTTTTTTGCAATAATTTCTTTATATAAAAAAATATGCAAGGCAAGGTATAATACATATATTGCTCATTCAGATGTTTAACTACATATAAAATACCCTAATAAATATATAAAAATAATAACTTTCCAGTTTATACCCCATTTTAATTCGATTTTTAATCTAGCAAAAGTAGCAGTTAAATTCAATTTATATCTATTTCAAATTTGATAAAAGTGCAATTAAATAAACTTTAAATGAAAAATTATTTAAATAAATGGACCGGTAAAAAACCGATAAAAAAAATGGTTAAACACCCACTCTTATTATAATTTAATCTGAAAAGTCTGATTGCATTTTGAAGAAAATCATTATATTTTGTTTTATATTTAATTATTAGATTGATCGACTTACCTGTAATGATGATCGATCGAAATTATTCTAGCTGCTGTCCTCCATGATTATCACACACTGTACTTTGCATGATTCATGCAGACCAGCACAAATACCAAGATAAAAAACTGCAAAAAACCTTATCGCTCTTGCCTCGATATTTACTTACTCATTGCATCCGTATGACGAATTAGATCGCGAAGGGAAATACAAGGGCTGGGAGGGTCGTGATAATCATGGAGGACAGAATAATTTCGATCGATCATCCTTACAGGTAAGTCGATCAATCTAATAATTATTCTGCGCTGCTGTCCTCCATGATTATCACACACTGTAGATGTACCAAGTAAAAGTAAATACTTGCGATCTAATTTTTATTTCATCACTTTTTATTATGAAGAAAAAAACCTGTTTACAAAGGAATAGTACCTCTATATTAAAGAACAACATAATATAGGTAAAATGATGTTAAGTACAATAACTATTAGAATATTTTAATAAAAATATAACAAATTGACTATTTTTATATATCTTAGAAAATTTATATAACAACATTAATCAAATAATTTATGAGTAAAGTATCCCATTTTATTTAGAGATAACCATATAAGAATTACATTTTTTTTTTAAATAATTCACCTTGCAAATCTATCAGGATTTGAAGTTATAGGTCTATTATAAATGTTTGCAAACATATTAGATTTTTCGGATAAACCTGCCGCATTTCTCGCGTGTCTAGTGCTGTGAGTGGAGAATTTTGAAATATCTACCCCACTATTTTTGAGGGTAACTTTTATCCTTCGGCTTAAGGTGTCTTTACTAGCGCATGATGAGGCTTTTTAAATGTAATAAAAATAATTCTTTCCCTAGGCGATCTCAATGTTGATGTTTCATTAATATAAAAATTAGGCGTTTTAATAACACACAAACTTGGCATATCCTCTAATTTGGGCAAAACTATAAGTAGCTTTTTATACCCCGATGTTTTTATTCTATCGGGTATACGAATCCCAATTATGTTTTCCAATTGTTTGTTATAGTCAATAGATATCTTTGAGATCGTTTAAATTATGTACGCCGAAGTAAGTGCGAGTAGCATAATTACTTTGTAACTAAGAAAATCTAATGTCAATTCTTCTTAGGGAAATAATGTTTCCGGATAATTTAACACAACACTCGTATCCCAGGTTGCAGCATATTTTGGTTGTGAAGGTTTCAAACTATAAGCTCCTTTGAAGAATCTTTTTAATTCAGCTTTATCATTTTTATTAATGGGTAATGATAAATTAAAAGAGCTGCTCTATTAGAGTTTAATGATGAAAAACATATACCTGATTTTTGTACTTCGGTAAATACATTTTTGAACTGTATTTATATGGATGTATCTCTCTTTTCTTACAGAAGGACCACCATTTTTTTTAACAATTATTATATTGCTTAAGAGTGCTTTCACTTAATGATGCCAGCAATACAGGAGTAGCTTCCGCTGGTGTTCGCCTCATTGTGGAAACACTCCGAATACTTTCGCTGCCACCAGGATAGTCCTCCGAAAAACTGGATGTTGTCTAGAAAGATGAAACCCCTCTTTAGCATAAAATTTTAATGGTTTTCAGATTAATAATCTTTGAAATATAGGATACCAAAATTGGCTAGACCAATCGGCTACTATTATTACTACCCTAGATTTTTTAAAGTTTTTAAATTAGCAATATTGCCTCCCACCTTGTCTTCGACCCGTCTGAGTATATCTCTAAGACAAAATTTTGTTTTCTAATATTTTGTTGGGCCTTTGGAATATTCTGTAACCACCAATCTAGATCATCTTTTAAATCTGTAGTTGGCCGTACTTAACAGTTGGATGAGTGGCTGCCAAAGTATCGATTAGCGTTGCAAATTTCATAATGAGACATATATTTTTATTTTTTATTGAATTTAAATTCTTTTAGCAAAGAAATTTTCTTTGTATCGGGTAAGCTTATTGACATATTAACGCTATTAGCTTCAAAACGTAAATGTAGAATTTTTTGTTTGTGTAACAATTGGCTTTGTTTGGTGTTTATGACAAGACCTAAGTTAATAAGTGAATTCTTAGCAACATCTACATTTCTTTTACACTCCTCCCTGGAATCTCCTATTATTATAAAGTCGTCTAAATAAGCTATTATGTTTTGGGATCTCAAAAATTCTAAAATTCGTCTAATTATTTTCGTGAATGTAAAAGGTGCAATATTTAAGCCGAATGGTAAGCAGTTAAATAGATAAATTTTATTAAATCTAAATCTCAAAAACTTTTTGTGATGTTCTTTTATTGGTACAGAGAAATAATCATCTTTTAAATCAATACTAGTGAAAAAACATGAATTGTTAACTAGTTTTAAAATGGTCCTGTACTCCTCCAGTCTAAAATGCTGCGGTAATATAAATATATTTAATTATTTAAAGTTTAAAATAATGCGCAAATTACCATTTGGTTTTGTAACTAGGAAATAGGAAGATTTAAATTCGCCCTGTGTAGGTTTACATTTTGATACAGCGCCTATCTTTACTAACTTGTCTATCTTCTTCTTATAATTTAAAAAATTGATTTATTTATAGAAACCTTAGGTTCAAAAAACTGGAAAGGTATTTTATTAAAAGGAATAGTAACGCCTGCAATCCATTGTAAAACTACATTACTACTAGTTATCTGTTTCCAACATCTCGAGTGTTCCTTTGAAAAACCAGCCCATCTTAAATTGTTTACCTCTGTTACTTCCGGAAGTTTCGACACCCCCTGTATTGGTGTCTCTTCGAATTGTTGAGGCTTTTTCCTGGAGTTGTTTTGAGGGCGCCTGAATTTTAAATAGTTTCTGTAATTAGGTTTAGAACTATAACTCTGTACACCTGAAGTTCCTGACCAACTAGAAGGTCCTGGCTGAAGTTAACGAGAATAATCTGTTCTTATGAATTTTTTTTCAGGGTTAGATAAACTCATCCATAGATCCTTACCAGTCTTTGCAACGGATTTATTGGTCTGGATGGACTCGTTAAGCTTTGAACCAAAAAGGTAATTATCGATAGGACATTCACTAATTATTTTCCGTTTGTCCTCTCTTAAAAAAGTCTTTATCAGAAAGCGTTTATGGTTAGACAAACTATGATGTACGTTTCTCAGCTACTACAAAGTTAATATTCCATCTGCATCGACAGATTCGGAATAATTTAAAAAAAAATTGTAATTATCAAACCAATCGCTGTCAAACCCTGAGATAACTGGGTCTGTAGTTGAGATACAAAAACGTCTTGGTTTTTGGCAACCCATTGTATATAAATATCAATTTCTTCATTACACTTAGGTGCTGATAAAAACTGGCAATTTTCTGACAACAGATATTTTTTGCTTAAATTTCCATTTCCAACAATTCTTTAATTTTATCTGTATTATTGGGTAGTAACCTATCTAAACCATGTAAGACAATCGTCGATTACATAATTTGTTATTTATTTATTAATTAATTTTTGTAATGTAAGACAATCGTCAATTACTGTATTGTACGGTGGTACTATACTGAGTGAGACAATAGCCAATCACACTTATTGAAAATAACCTACCTTATTAATGAATTTTTTGTAATGTAAGACAAACGTCTATTACATTATTTTATAACTGCCGATAACTTAAACGTAATACAATCGTCAATTACTGTATTGTACGGTACTGTACTGTGTGAGACAATAGTCAATCACACTTATTGAAAAGAACCTACCTTATTAATTAGTTTTTTGTAATGTAAGACAAACGTCTATTACATTATTTTATAACTACCAACAACTTAAGTAAGACAATCGTCAATTACTATATTGTACAGTACTCATCATGTATTTTTCGATACAGTACACCATAACAAGAAGAAGAATTTTTCGGCATAGGACTTTTTTCGTACTCTTTCGGTATTTTGGCTTACCTTTTTCTTTTAGCTTTAAATTAATAGTTGTGTTCAATAATATTTGGCGTATTTTATTATCGGAATAACATATTTACTTGCTGTAATATGTGTTTTAAAAAAATACCCAAGTGATATTATTGTAGTTTATGTTAAAATGTCAAAATAGTTATATTTTGTGTTTGAAATTTGACATTTCTTACACTTGTGATCTATTGCTTTTTAGTGTAGTCTATATTACACTGACAGAACCGATCAGCCATTCGCATCCTTCAAATTCAATAAAAAAGTTCTACTAACACTGATTTAGTTTATGATAACTCAAAAGTTTTTGTTTATAAATTCTAAATGCTACTTTGCTTCGAAAAGTATGGTGTATATTTTATTTATTTTAGTACTTCTTACACTATACAAATGCAATGAAACGAGTTTTTTTTTAAAATTGTGTAGCTCCGTACTACACTTTCTAACACAAGCTCAATTGACATTGGCAAACTACAAAACTATAAGTAGAACTAGGTATAATTTTTCTTTATTTTATTAATATTTTTTATATTCGAATAAAAAATATTGTATGATAACGTGGACAAGAAGTTTCTACTTCGGATTCTTATCGTTTGCCGGCTTCGACTAATGTCCGAAAAAGTAACACTTCTCGTCCTTGCATTATAAACTACTATTATGTAAGTTTTTTAAAATTATATTAAATTTAGATGATATATTGCCACTATTTTCTATTTTTTTATACTCAAAATTAACTTGCGGTTTGTTCTGAGTATAAATACTAACGAAAAATGTGCGCGCATTTGAAAAATTAAAAATTTTATTAAATCTGCATGTTGCATTACCAAGTTAGACACTTGTTTTCCATAAATACTCTCGTCATTTTCTAATTTCCCTATACTTATTGAAGTCGATGTTTCGGTTTGATTTTAGCTTAAATGTCAAAATAGATACATTTATGAGTCATATTGTTTTGAAAATTTTAATAAATTGATTTGATGTGTTACCAAGATATTCGATTTTTTTTAATATAAAGAAGTTCTTTCGGTTTGATGAGAGTATATGTGTCAGAGTTGCTACATTAGAGGTCATCTTTTTTAAAAACTTTAGGTACTCTGAAGCTGGCCAAGCCATTTCAGCCCGGACCAAAAATACCTATTTAATAATTTACTAACAATTTATTAGAAATTTACTCCCCATTTTTTTTATTAACCTTTCCTGTCAAAAGTTATTCATTATTTTGCCACCTTCAGTCTGAACCCAGCCCGGACCTTGTTAAAACCTTATAGAACCAACTTAAACAAAACATCAGAAGAAAAAATAAATTTCCGAAATTCGATTCTCAGGTCATCAGTCTGGTTAAACAAGAAATGGAAATGATCGGTAAATCCTTAGATCATATATGCTACGCTAGATACGATATTCAGGTTATTTGTTGTGGTGTACAGGGGGGAGTTAGAGTACCATCCCTCTGATTGGTCGATTTCAAATTTCGACGATACCCTCTCATATCGTAATGTTTTGACAGATGTCAGATATTCTGTTTTTTGGGAATTATTGTGCTAATCTTGTGTATTTTTATAGTTTTTTGAAAGTTTTTGCTAGGTACAATTAGTTTAGAGAACCGTGGTCGCATTTCTCAACAAAATGCCAAAGCCTTGTTAAGTGTACAACATCAAATTTGAGAAAGGTGCTGTCATCGGTATGTATTCCATAGGCGTGTTGTTGGATAGGACAGGAAGTGAAAATAAGAACTAAACGTAAATTATGTAGGTATACTTTATTTGAATTGTAAATGAATTGTTTAAATATCTATCTATTGTATGTCAATTTATGTTTTATTAAAATAAACCATGTTCATCAGTAAATTTTTCTTTTAGGTTCATTTTTGAAGTAGGTATCTTTTGTATTAATATACCTACCAACTTTTCATTTTGTTTTTTCTATATTAACGAGTTTATAATCAATGGGATTTTTAATTTGCTATAAAAAAATATTTACAGAAGCCCAAGATGATGGTATTCAACCTCTCAGATTATTCCCATTCCAAACAATTCTCGTATGCATGCTATTTTATTTATTTTCGATTCACATTAATTCCCATTTTACTGTAACCTACAGTCACTCAATCCTTAGAAAATGAATATGTGTTGTATAAATATGACAATATATTACACTGTATCAAAATATTCCGAATGGTACGCTACTGTATCATGGTACGCTATTGCCCCTTCACCCCCTTTCGTCTTTACCCCTCTAGAGCCAAACAAACACTATAGGATGCCGTATCTAGCGAAGCATATATGATCTAAGGGTAAATCGCAGTAATAAGACATGTATAGTTCGTGTAATACATCTAGTCCGGCCATCTGAAAATTTCTTTAAAGTCGGTGTTCAGTGTTCTACTTTAATATATAGCTCGGGAGCCAGATACTATTTCTCGAGTTGATAAAATAGAAACATGCATTCCCTAAATGTAATCGAAGCGAGTAATCGCTCGGCCACCCGACCAAATCATAGTTTAACTGGTCTTTGCGTCCCGGCAACGTAGTGGCATCCTTTGCGGCAATCTCAAAGGATGTCGAATAGGTATTTTTGGTCCGGGCTGAAATGGCTTGGCCAGCTTCAGAGTACCAAAACTTTGTATTATGCGTTATAGTAGAACCCACCGCTTTATGAGAAAGAAAAAATAGCAAAATAGAAGAAATGCTAATTGATCTGGACATTTTTGAGTTCTTTAATGTCGAAAACGCCGTACACTGTCCATATACATAAAAATAAAATGATATTTTGGCTATTAGGACCACTGTGCAAAGATTCAATAACCAAATTACTGGAGATCGTTAGGGGTAATTTGCGTAAAATTTCTATATTGATTAACTTTCTTTAATATGAATTTACATTTTAATTTCTATAACGCATATTAGATTTCAATAGAGGTTGACCACTCCACCTCGCCCATAGGTTCATTTTCTGATCTCTGGTGAGATTCACAAACGTTGCTAATTAAAATCTTTGTCTCAAATTTTAATTCTAAAATTAAAAACACGGTGAATAAAGTCATAAATATTATAAATTAATTAAGCTTACCTACTCTATCTCAACCCTCACCATTGGATTCACTGTCATCAACATTGATAATCAATTTGGTCGGACTTATATAAGAATTTTCTTCTTTGATAACATGTTTGATTTTTGTCTGCCAATCATCAGCTGAACTTTTGTTAATTTCTTCTTTTACCAAATTTGCTATCAACCCGTCAAATTTGGGAAACACGTTATAACGCCTTATTCTTTTTTAATTTGTCCCCAAATTAATTCTGTGGGGTTAAATACACAAAAATAGGGCGGAAGGCGCAATACCCCCTGGCCCCTTTTTGATGCCATTTCATCAATAAAAAGTTTTATAATATATATGTAAACATGCTCAAACGATATGTACAAATGTTTAGAAGTGTCATTTCAAGTTGACATTTTTACTTGATTCCTTTTTCAAGTTAGAAAAATGGCGTCGAATGATGTAATTCCTGCCGGAATAAAAGTAGTAAATGAGCTAATTGTGGATGGATGACTAAAAATCAGAGATAAAATTTCAAGTTGAAATTTTTATACAAAATAACCTCACAATTAGAACCCTCCGTGGATGGTTCACACTAGCGTCAGCGTTTATTTGGTATTTGAGGTATTTTTTTGTAAAATAAAGTGTAGAATTTTTTTTCTGATTTTTAGGAATCCATCCACAATTAGCTGATTTACAACTTTTATTCCAGCAGGAATCACATCATTTGACGCAATTTTTGTAACTTGAAACAGGAATCATTTAAATAAAAATGTCAACTTGACATGACTTGAATCAAATATTGAAATAGTATGAACGTTCACTTGAATTCAGGTTACTCCTTTCAAGTTACTTGAATTCAAGTAACTTGTAAAGTCTGAAAGCCGCTTTAAAGAAATTAAAATGTAAATTCATATTAAACAAAGTTAATCAATATAGAAATTTTACGCAAATTAACCCTAACGATCTCCAGCTAAGTTGGTTATGGAATCTTTGCACAGTGGTCCGAATAGCCAAAATATCATTTTATTTTTATGTATATGGATAGTGTACGGTGTTTTCGACATTAAAGTACTCAAAAATGACCAGATAAATTAGCATTTCTTCTATTGGCGGTATTCTTTGCTGTTTTTTCTTTCTCATAAAGCGGTGGGTTCTACTATACCAAATTATATATTTGTTTTGTCAAAAATGCTCTCCTTATTTTCTTTTTTTAACACTGAAGATGTTCTACCGCTTTGATAATAATATATACGATGTCAAGTTTTTTTTAAATAATTTAAGCCAGTCCTGTTGTTGCGTTTGGTAATGGACTTGTTATTAGATATTATTTTTTGTTGTATCGATAGGTATACTGTTTAAAAATTATACTTTCTTTGAGGCGTTGGAAATGATCAATGATTAATTATTATTATTATTTATTTTATTTATTTTATTATTAATTTTATTCGGTATTAAAGATAGTCTTGCAGCATTACGAGAATTTATTTGTTAATATGTTTTACATTTTTAGTAAATTTTATTTAATGTGAATTATATACATGAGAGTGTTAAATATATTTTAAGAAACACTCTCGCCATTTTTAATCATTTTTTCTTGGAAATTGGTTTAAATATAATTAAAAAATT
This sequence comes from Crepidodera aurea, assembly GCA_949320105.2. NCBI lineage: Eukaryota > Metazoa > Arthropoda > Insecta > Coleoptera > Chrysomelidae > Crepidodera > Crepidodera aurea. The sequence continues at coordinate 70,345,571 of OX439474.1, read as the reverse complement.
CCAACAAATTTTAAGTATAAGCGATTTTTTATAACATTTTGCTCAAAACTTTGCTTCTGCGGTTTTAATTCCCTGTTTACGGACAAGAAATTTAATACTGCAAGAAATTTCTTTAGTACATTATTTTTTTCTAACTAACATCCTAAGACGATACCTCCTTCCCCTTAGAAAAGGAATAGGAATAGGAAACGAAATACACCAATGTTATTGTAATTGAATTGTGGCTTTATAGATGACAAAAATATACTAATATATAATAATAAATATTTGTATTTTTAAATGACCCATAATTGGGTCGGCCCCAATCGAACATTTCCATCAGATTTTCAATAATATTGTGGTAAATCTAAGTCTTCTTGAGGTTGAGTCATAACGTATGGCAAAACCAGAAGGAACACAGAAAATATTACAACCTAAAACAAATTGAAAAACAATTGTTGATGATTAGTACACCTTTTAAGTAGGTACATTGTTCTTGATTAAACCTAATCTACAGAAGACATTGCATATGACTGTGTTATTTGTCACCGTAGTAACAAAAAATTATAGAATACTGCGAGTGGACAAGTTATTATGATCCAATTTTTTTTATTGTATTTTCTCTACTCGTTCTATTTCATTCTAAAATATTCTCATATTGGATCCTTTCTAGACTAAACAAATATTCAAAAAATAATTAAAGTACCAAATTGATGTACGTCCCTTAGGGTTGGACCGTTTGAGGTGATTTTTTTTTAAATGTTCGTCATAGAAATCCCTATCGATCCCTCTTTCTCGATTTTTGCTTCGGGTCTTCATTTTCGCGGAATTTGACTCCAAAAAACTAGATTTTTCGCACAAAAATGACCCTACGGTAAACGAGATTGAGATTTTGTCGGACTTTCTTATGGGGAAATGCTCGTCTTGGAAAACCCTACAAGACTGTCGACTTAGAATTCGGGGAGAAATTTTCCGTTGCCCTTAAAATGGCCACAATCATCCAAAAATTTTCACATATCAGAAATCGTTCTACTGAAAACTGGGAAAGTATTGGGAAAAATTCTCATCTGATAAAAATTATTTTTACACATTCGGGGAATCCGCAAAAATTTTTCCAGAACTTTTGGGCACATTTTTGGACATTCAAATTTTCCCCATTAAAAATCTAAACTCGCAATAGATCGTAATAGATGTCCAAAAATGTGCCCAAAAGTTCTGGAAAAATTTTTGCGGATTCCCCCGAATGTGTACAAATAATTTTTATCAGATGAGAATTTTTCCCAATACTTTCCCAGTTTTCAGTATAACGATTTCTGATGTAAAAATTTTTGGATGATTGTGGCCATTTTAAGGGCAACGGAAAATTTCTCCCCGAATTCTAAGTTGACAATCTTGTAGGGTTTTCCAAGTAGAGCATTTCCCCATAAAAAAGTCCGGCAAAATCTGAATCTCGTTTACCGTAGGGTCATTTTTGTGCGAAAAATCTAGTTTTTTCCATGCAAACCCATTTTTGGAGTCAAATTCCGCGAAAATGAAGACCCGAAGCAAAAATCGAGAAAGAGGGATCGATAGGGAATTCTATGACGAACATTTAAAAAAAAAATCACCTCAAACGGCCCAACCCTAAGGGGCGTACATCAATTTGGGTGACACAGTGGTGCTTCGCGCCACTGTGCGGCGTAATACAAAGAATAAAATTGTAGTTAAAAAAATTTACTAGATTTCTTTTTATTTTGCTTTTAGTTCCCCATTTACTACTGTATAAACAACTAATTTAAAATTTAGGTTCAAGATTCCAAGACCTAACTAATTTTAGAAAAAGTTTACTTGATATTTTATAAGTATACCTTTATGAAGGTAATTTGTCATTTTTTTGATATAGTGGAGTAGATCTGGATTTGAAAACGAAGTCGCTTTTTTCGAAAAAAATTTTCTGTGATCTCATAGATTCGAGCCCCCTCTTTCACGTGATCACTATATGAAAGCTAAGGAAGCTTTGGAGGGGGTAAATTAACAATGATATGGGAAATCGGTTTTTCGCACGTAACTCTGTGAATTATATTCGGGTCTAAACGACTCCTATATATAAAATAAAGTGCTCGCGAAAACGCTTAAACTGACGATGAAGATAATATGTAACAAAAAACAACGGTATATGAGAATAACTAATATTGCCATTTAAGATTAGGTATGTATCGAATTCAAATAAAACAAAATTGAATTACCCATTCAAAAGTTACTATACTGTTCCTTTGGGCAGTGTAATTTGTTATATAGAATAGGTTTTTTTATGAATTACATCAAGTATAAATTTTTGGACTCCTTATCAAGTTTTAAAATTTCGATTAAACCAGTTTATTATTATATTCTCAACCCGTGATACGCGTACTCCTAGGGGTACGCGGTTGATGCCTTGGGGGTACGCGAAAAAAATTTAGTAGTGGCGGATGTTAAAAATAAACTTTCAAAAAATGATGTATCTCTAAAAAATCTTTCAGTTTTCATCAATAAATATTCTAGACATATTCCTTGATACGTTATTGCTATTTATTTAGTCTTAGAGCAAGTTTAAAACAATAACAACTACGAGTACTTAAATTACAAACATTTTTCTAATTTAAGGAGTACAATTTAGGATAATAAACTGCCTAGTGGTACGCAAGCCAAAAAAGGTTGAGAACCGCTGTTATTTGAGCAATTTGATATTTTCTTTACTTTATTATATCTGCCACAGAAATATGTAAAATAGCAGGACGATCGTACTTAACCCATGGTATTAAATGCACGTCTATCTTTATCGATATACGGGTATATTGGACTTATAATCAGGAATATTTTTACCGAATAATTATACAGGGTGTTTCATAAGGAATGGTCAATATTTTAATCATAGGTTCAGGAATTTCAAATTTTAATATTTGACTAAATAACTCTGGGTCAAATGTTATCTTCTACAAAGATACAGTGTGTTGAAAATAAAATTTATTTTTCGTTTTTTTGCAATAATTTCTTCACTATTTATCATATTGACTTGAAATTTGGTATGGTTATATTGTTAAGTTAGTAAATCATAAGCGTGTTATCAATTTTGAGATTAGATAAAGAGGGCGCCACCTACCCTCTACTGGATGAAGAAAAGTATCAATTTTTTTTATTCCTGGCCTTTTTTGAATTTTTTTATTTATGATAGATCCTGTAATTTTGAACAAAAAAGGTATACTTGCTTTAATAGCATAAATTCAGGTCATTTCGAGATATTTGCATTTAAAATATTTTAGCCACAGTATCTATTTAAGAGCAAACCGAACCGCTTGAAAAATTTTAATAACCTTTTAAGTCTTTAGTTTTAGTTGCCACTTAAGTGGCAGCAGCAAGTCCGGAAAAATTTATTTGTGCATAAACACAAAAATGATATCTCTCATTTCTGAATTAGAGAAATGGTTGTGTCGTGGCATTTTCATTACCTACTTAGATGGAATTTAGTGAACAAAATAGACACTGCACTCATTAAATTACATCTAACAATTAATTATTTGACAGCTGTACATTTTAATTTTAGTTTCAAAGCCTACTATGTTGAAATATGTTAAAGTAAATTAAATAGACACTGTGGCTAGAATATTTTAAATTTATGATATTAAAACATAAATACCTTTTTGTTCAAATTTACAGAGTATATCATAAAGATTTAAAAAAAAATTCAAAAAAGGCCAGGAATAAAAAAAATGATACTTTTCTTCATCCATTAGAGTGTGGGTGGCGCCCTCTTTATCTAATCTCAAAATTCATATGATTTGCTAACTTACAAATATAACCATACCAAATTTCAAGTCAATATATTAAATACTAAAGAAATTATTGCAAAAAACTAAAAATAAATTTTATATTCAACACCTTAGTAGTAGATAACATTTGACCCAGAGTTATTTAGTAAAATATTAATATTTGGAGGTCCTGAACCTATTATTAAAATATTGACCATTCCTTATGATACACCCTGTATATAAAAAAATATGCATAAATTGAATATATTTTATATTTGTTAACAAGGCAAGTTAGCATACATATTATTCAGACGTTTACCTACATATAAAATACACTGATAAATATATAAAAATAATAACTTACGAGTTTATATCCCATTTTAAGTCGATTTTTAATCTAACAAAAGTAGCAGTTTAATTCAATTTATACCTATTTCAAATTTGATAAAAGTGCAATTAAATAAACTTTAAATGAAAAATTATTTAAATAAATGGACCTGTAAAAAACCGATAAAAAAAATTGTAAAACACCCACTCTCATTATAATTTAATCTGAAAAATGTGATTGCATTTTGAAGAAAACCATTATATTTTGTTTTATATTTAATTAAAGTTTTAGTTAATACTTAAAAATTTTCTTTTATTCATAGTTATAGGTAACTATTAATAAATTAATTAATTTTTTTAATTTCAGTATTAAATAGGGGAGATTGGGGGAATGGGGAACGCCTAAGACAATAAATTGGTAGTAACAACAAAAAACAGTAAATTGATGCGATTTTTGATGCAATCAAATACTATTAAACGAGCAAGGTTTGTGTGTATGTGTGTCCAGAGGATCTCGAAATCCACTCGTTAGAATTCAATGAAACTTTCAGGGTAGACTAATTCCTATCTAAATCGGCAAAACATGTAGGTCTCATGTCTGTGAAAATTCGATCTTCCGAGATATTTACAAGAAAAGTTAAGCTTTTAGTTTTATTTCCTAGCAACGGCACATAATAATAACTTGTTTCTATAGTAATATATACTATAAAGGATAGATGAGTACAGTAAAAGTGGGGATATAACGTCACATTCCATAGGCGTACTTTGCAAAATAAGTTTCTACAATATAAATAAGGTCACAGCATATAAAATATATATACGCACTTCGTAGATTAAATTTTGAAGTTATATTATTTACAAAAAATAAAAATAAACTTTATGCATTTGACACTTTAACATTGAACGAATTAAATTTAACCAATAAATAACAAGGAGGATTATATGTTGGGATTAAACTTTTTTAATCTCTTGGCATTAAAAGTAACGCTTCAGTACTTACCTAAACTCAAAGATTAAAAAAAAAGTTATTTCAAGAACTATCTTTAAAAGTCACTGTCTTCACTAAAACTACTGGTATCACTATAATGGTCTTTTCTGAGGTTTATTATTATCGGTTCTATTAAATTATCCATTGACATATCCACTTTCCTAAATGAATTTTCCACATTTTTAACATGACCAATGCATTTTCCCCAATGTTCTCTATTTACATCTGAAACTGCCTTCAAAAACAAATTTCGCACATCATCATTGTTTTGAGAAACATAACCTTTTAATAATTGAGACCAGATCAGTTCAATGGAATTTAACTCTGCGTGGTTCGGAGGCAATCTGAGAATTTTAATTCCTTTTTCTCTGGCCATCTCATCTATAATATATTTTTTGAATTTGTTTTTATGTTGCCTTGCTATTACTAATAATTCTGCCTTCAAGGATTTAGGAGGACTGATAACATTTTTAGAATGAAGCCATTTTGAAATATATATTAATACAAAATTCTGAATCAAATAAAATACATACGATACGGCTATGAATAAATAAAGTCTGACTTATCTGTCAAAAGAACAAATTTATTACAGTAAAAACCATGGAAACAAGAATCTAGACAAAAACTATATTAGGCCGATCAGATGTATTAAAATTTAAATAAGCATTGAAGGATGAGGTAAAAATAAAATTCGTACCTCTTGAACCTGTACTACGTTCTGCAAATTAAATACTGCACTCCTTTCTTCTGTATAGTATAGTAGTAAAAAGGTTTGACTTTATTTAATTTCTGGCGTTTTAATCTGAAAGAATTCAATTTTAAATTTGCCGCTTTATATAAAAAAGGAAAGGTTCATTTGACGGACATAAATAATTTGCTTGTCAAATGACAGGCATCTCATAAATTCAAAGTTGAAAATACAACGTTGCCAATTCAATTTCAGAAATCATGGGTTTAGGTAAATATTTATAGGAACGTTGAGTAACACTGTTAAAATGGACACTTGTCAAAATGTGACACCTGTAAAAACGTGACAACTGTTAAAATGTGATACGTGTCAGAATGTAACAACTGTCAAAATGAACAAATGTCAAAATATGACACCTGTCAGAATGTAACAAATGTCAAAATGTCACACGTATCGTACTTTTCTTTATTTATTACAAAGATCTAACCTAACCTAAAGCTAATATCTTTTTTTTTGGCGGATGGAAATGCTTTATGCACATCGGGTAAAAGTTCTTCCCTTCCCCGATAGTGTGAGACTACCCCTTACGGCTACTATTTTATTATGTGGACAGTTTTAATATTTAAGTTTTCATTATCATAGAGAGAGAGAGAGAGAAAAAGAGTGAATGCTTGTACACGTGTACTATTAACATAGATTTCAATTTTTTATTTTACAAGAAACTTTAAAGAGACATTTAAAATTCTCTATTTTCATAGTACATTTTAAGGTTGATTGTGACTTTGTATTTTCCAAGAACAAATTGTAATGTAATGTACGAATGAACTATTTTTGTAACTGAAAATTTTTGAAAAAATATGATATCAATATCTGCCACACGTCGAGAGTCTGGTCACAGGTTTTTGTGGAGGTTTTTACCCAAGTATGAATATCAGACCTATAATTTTCCTTCACTGCAGATCAATAAATAATAAAATCAGTTGAATATAGAGTTTTTCTTATATAGTGATAAATAGAGTGAGCTGAGCGATCTTCTGTTGACGGAACCTGTGCCCTGCACGCTGCTGTTGCCCGTCCCGGAAACGGGGCCTGTCCGCCGTGACTATTCGCGAAGATCAAGCGTCAGTAGATGTTGCCTTTTAAAAGGGTGAAATCCCCAGAAACTCGGCAACTTTTAATGCATTTAACTAACCTCTGTGACAAGCAGTTGATAAACGTCAACAACAGCTGCAGCCAATTGAAAATTAACACTGACTGCTTTTTTAATTTTCCCGCCTACTTTCAAGCCAATCGCCAATCAACTTTTTATTTATCTCCCTTTCAGTAGTTCAAGTAGATGTCGCCCACTCCGTGATTTTCGCGAATTAATTAATAATTTGTCATGTTATAAATATACTTAAATTATATACTCATTGGGCTGCTTAAAAATGTAGATTTGAATATTAAGAGCGAAGCTCGGTGACCAGATATTTGAATCTTAAACAGCTAACCTCTCATATGACAGTGTAGCTAAGGTATCTGATTAAGATTTCGGAAGTTACGATATATTTAGTAAAAAGTGTAATTTTTCCTTATTACCCCATGATGCGGGTAATGGCGAACACATGGTAGGGTAATCAGGAACAGTCGTTATATTCAGATGTGGAAGTGAAAAATGAATGTGAAATCCTTATTTATTCATATTTAAACATTATAAAAATATTAAATTCTTGATACATGATTTTATTTGGAACACAAGTCGCACATGTACCCCTCAGGGAAGTCCCATCCAGTGCACAGTTGATGAACCCAATGGCCGCAAAGAGTACATCTGTACCATTCTTCATCTTTTCCGACATCCCCACAAATATAACACTTTTTTTCGTCATCTCCAGAAAAATCGTCCAACTCATCATCGTCACAGAGATTATTTTCATCAATATCTTCTTCTTCTGATTCGCTTTCGAATAAGTTTCTTCTATGAGCTGGTTTGGTTCGACTTTTTCCTTTACTAGCATTTGATTTGCAGGCCTTTTTCTTATCCGGATTTTCTTTGTTCTGATCTTTTTCCAGTTTTCTTTTTGTAATTCTATTTTTTTTCTCAATCTTTTCTAGTTTTTTCTGAGCACGGTCTTCTAAAATCTGCTTCATAGGAGAGCCGGTTAATATTTGTGAGTGTAGCTTTTTTCTAGCCGTAGGTTTCTTAACTGTTTTGTTGATAGGAGTGGGTACCACTTTGTTAAACGTTACTGGTTTGGTGGGAGTAGAAATAAGACGTATTGGAAATTGAGATGAAGATGTAGAAGGGCCTGATTCATTTAATAATTTATCTGTTATCGGAGATAATGGGACAGATTTCGGCTGTACTGAAGACGACTGAACAGATGTTGGGGTTAAAACATTCTGCAGCTAATAAATCGTCGTCAGTGAAAATGTTTGGATTAAGAGGTACTATACCAGTTCATTTAAATCCTGAGATAGCCACAGACATTGTTGCAACCCTAGAATAAGCTTTGTTAAAAAGATTTGCCAAATTAAAAGGGGTTATTTGAAGGAGTGCGTTACTTTTCATATACAGATCACATTCTAGACGGAAAGCAGACTTAAAAGGACCAAAAAAAGTCACATCCAGTGGTTGAATTTTATGGGAAGCATGGGGGGGAAGAGACAACATTGAAATAATAATCAACAGAAATGTGACTACTATGGTTGTCTAGTATTAATAAAACACGATTTTCCACACTTGCTTTTGAATGTTTAATGAAATGTTTAATCCACTCCACAAACAGGATTTCATTAGACCAACCAGTGTCAGAGCAATGATAAATGGAACAAGGAGGTCCATCTTGAGAAAGTTGAGGAGCCATTCGCTTCCGGGGGAAAATAAACATCGGTGGAATATATGAGCCGGAGGCACTCATTGAGCAAATAACTGTGACTGTTTTTCCTCTTTCCCAGCTCGTAACTGACCCCACTCTTTTCTTTCTTTTCGTAGCCACTATTTTGCCTGGGTCTTGTACAGTCGATATGCCCGTCTCATCTACATTATAGATGTTAGTTTGGGAAAATTTGTATTTCTCGATCAAGACCTCCAAGTTATTATAAAACCGTTCAACTTCTTGTCTGTTGAATCCCTCAATTCTGTTTATGCTTGTTGCCTCTGGTTGTCTTAAACTAATAGATGGATTTCGTCTTAAAAATTTGTAAAACCAATCTTTTCCTGCGACCTTTTTTTCTTGATTAAAGCAGTTAGAAATATTATTTATTTTTGCATATTCAAATGCTAGCCGACGAATTTCAATTTGAGTAAGGCCATAAAATAGGTCTGCCATACGCTTGATTCTATTGGTCATGGATGTTTCTTCCTGAGAATTAAAAGTGCTTTTTCTTCCAAGTTCCATGTTCGTCTTCTTTTATGTAGTGTTGTTAAAGGAATTTTGAACTGTACACTGGCAGCACGTAAAGAATTTCCGTTATTAACATACTCTAAGGCATTTCTTAATGCCTCTTCAGACCATTTGCCCTTATCGGTTTTTCTAACATATTTTCTAGGCATCTGAAAATAAGGAACATATCTTTATGTACTTTTGTATATAATTTAATGAGGGGTAATAGAGAACGAGTGTTCCGTATTAGTAGTTTTGTTTCTCATTACCCGAAAGCACATGTTTACATAAAAAAATTGGTAATAAGGTAAAAAAACATTTAACATCACTTTATTGCAGTAGCAATTGTTGCTAAAATAGTAACAATATAACCCTAATAAATTCATGTACTAACTAAGAAAATAAAATGAAACCTTACCTTATTTAACGAACTTGCACAAGGTCAATGAAAAACTATCCAAATTGAACTCAGTAGGTCTGTATAACGGAAACACTCACCGAGACGCGCATGCGCAGTGCTAGGTAGGTTGTATGTACTAAGAGTATTTGTCATGTTCCTCATTGCCCGCAGTTCCCCATTCCCCCATTCTCCTCTAATAAACATCAAATTAAATAAACTTTAAAGTTAGAAGAATAATATTGTACAGCGAGTTAATACAGAAATGAGTTAAAAATAAAGCCATTACTTTTTAAAAAAATTCTCAAAATATTTTTCCAATATAGCCCTCCAAACTTTAGCATTTAAAATCGTTTATTATTTATTGAATCTAAAATATGCATACACCTGAATTTGATAAATGTTTAGAAGCTTTTAAGACTCTTACAGACCTTCTTTTTATCGAATATTTCAATATTATCCATAATAAAACTGGGACGGACTGGGGCCTCTAGTTAGCAGGCCAACATTTTTTAAGGAATTTTAGGAAGATATTGGTCATTTTGTACATCAGCGCATCTCTGCTAATCGATGAAATGTCATATTCAGTAAGTAAAATAATAATCACAACAAAAAAATTAACATGAACAAATGGAACAACTTTTCTCCTAATAACAAAAAGATTCTAATTCTAAATTAATTACACTTAAGGTCCCGAAAACTCGGATAGATATATTTTAGAGCTCACCTAAACTGAAAGATCTTAAAAGAAACCAAGTTTTGCAAAACATATACAATAATATGCATATCTGGCAAAATTTTAACATAACATAAGATTTTCAATGTATTTTGGAAAAGAGCTCACGTAGAAGTCGACAAGCATAAATTCCAAGAAATGTGCGCGGAGGCGTATCAACTATTCAATTGAACCACTGTTCCCCTTCCTGCCTCGAGCAACTGGCACGTGATACTTACCACTCAGTCTACTGAAAGTCAATCGCAGTAGTAGTAAGCCATAACGATTGAAAGTAAAATGTTCACGTTCACAAGAAAACAAATGTTAAAGTGGTATTTTGGGGGTCACTCGATTCGAGATACAATAAATTTATTTCTGGTTGCACAGATTTGGTTATTGTTTGGCACATAAAGGTGTGTTCAATTTTCAATTAAAAATTGAACACAAGTCGTAATTTTCATAACGACAATTATTCTTTCTTAAATCAAAGACATGACAACGCGCCTCGTACACAATCCAACAATGTCGCACAAAACGACGCGACGAGATAATAAAAAACAGTCTAGCTAAATAAATAGATATTCTGCAACTCACCACAAGAGTGAGTAAGAAAGGTATGTTGACAGGCCGGTAAAATTCACCTAGCAACAGCCTTGACTCCGACGGTTATAACGTTAGCCAGACAATTGGATTGGATGCATACACTTGCAACCGACAAGCTTCGCGTCTTAGAAGACAGAATCACTCAAAGCAGCGATAAAAAATATTTGCAATTTCAAATTCAATTTTAAACCATTATACAAGTTATTTTTAATTAAGATTTTTACTACTTATTGTTAAGTGTTAAATGTTTGTTCCGGTTTTCTTCATTAAAGAAATTTTTAAATAAAAAGTGTTATTCAAGCCTGATGTTTTATTGGTAACTACTAAAAAGAAAGGAGATCGATTACTTCAACAATTCATATACAGTCCATTTTTCGAAAGGACACAAAAATCAAAACAGGGTTTAAAAAGTCAGCAAGACAGGGCTGTACTGGTAAACCGCTGCTAAAGTATTCAAATTACTTCAAGGTGGTTTATTTGAACCTTTATTACATTAGATTCGTAGCTTTTTTTTAGTTACATTTTAATTTATTTTTACCGTTGTTTTTTGAATCGTAGAATGTATTTTATTTTTAAAGGAAAATCTGTTCCTGAAAGTCTCACATACACACTTCATTTCCTAAGATTTTCATACTGTTGCCGGTCAGTACTAGTAAGCTAACGCAGACACGCGCTCTGCTAGCTGAGAGTAGCGATACAACAATGTAGAGTGGTTTAATTGAATAGTTGATACGCCTTCGCGCACATTTCTTAGATTTTGTGCTGGTCGACTTTTACGTGAGCTCTTGTCCAAAATACATTGAAAATCCTATGTTCCCTTAAAATTTTGCCAGATTTCTATAACCACTTCTTCAATGGAGCAAAATTTTCTTTTTCTGGTGTCCATGAAGCTGGCAGAGCATAGTCAGCAGAACAAAACATAAGATTAATAATTAGATTTACTAGATTTCTGGTCACACTAGCCGAAACACACGCAAAGTGTAAAAACTTGATCGTTGCGCTTTCCATTGTATGTAGACTACAGTTTTTCACGCGCATTGGCCGGGTCATAGCGGCGCGGCGCCAGCGACGGGAAAACAAGCTGAACCGCAGCATGAAAAAACGCTAGTGTATCTGTAGTCTTAGGTCTATTCTTAGAGTAGATTTTTGTACATGTGGTGTAACCTTCATTAATTTTATAATGAAAAAATCGGGAATATTTTACATTTTTAACTTACTACTTGTAATATTAATATTCATTTTTTATACTTACTTTTAAATTTTTATTCTTAAAGTGTCCATTCGCCATTTTTATTATCACTAACGTAGATGTGAGAAAATGTTAGTTAATATTTAAGTACCCAGCAAGCACGAAACATAACAGTCTCTAGCGCGATGTTCTATAAATGTCACAAATGTAACGTAAGTTCTCAATATCTCATGAATGTTAGTAGTACATTTCATTTACACATGCGATGTACTGTCTTGGTCACAATGCTACATACTTTTGGTATATACAAGTACTATCTTTGGGATGTTTATGTGTTACTTTTCTTCAAATATCACATTAAGATGTACCATTCATGTAATATTGTGATATCTCCACATTGTCAAGTAAAGTTTGTACTGTGTATGTTTTCCTGAACAAATTGGATGACTTCAGCAAAAATAACTCGATTGCTATATACCTGCTACATTATAATGTTGACATTTGTTAACCTGTTTCCCGACCTAACCTTAAAGGTTTAAGGTTATGTCGGTGGTAATAATACTGAACTGACGCCATAAAATAAATGTTCAGATGTTCAAGTTTGCAGTTGATTAGATAAAGGACATAAAGGTATGTATTATAGAAAACCTATTAATTCTAATCTAAACTAAATAGAATTATAATATTATATTATAGTATAATCTAAGATGTGTACGATATTGTTTGATTCATGATAGACAGACTTGCATATACCATTACATTTAACCATGTTAATAAAGTCAAATATTTACAAATTTTCATTATTTAAGGATAATAATTCATGGGAACGTCTTATATCCACTATAATAAGAAAAAGTGATACTTCAGTCCCTGAAAAAAAGGAGACTATAGTGGCACTTTAGTCTCAGGAGTGCAGAAGTATTGTTATATCATTTACAATCTGTTTTTATTGTAGGTATCGTACGCTATAAAACTAGATGTTCAAGGAAGGAATTCGAAATCGTCTTCCCCCGAATGGCTGCGACATGCAAAGCAGACAGGCTGAGGGATAAGAACTAATACTTTTTAATTTATTTTCTAAAAAATAAATTTGACAAATTCAAAGTACGTTTCATTCTTTATTGAAGAGTTTTTTACGTCAAAACTCATTAAATTATTTATTTGTCGATATTTCATGCTTAAAAATTGTTCAAGGATTAGTCAAATATGTTCCCACAACAACATGTAGTATTTCCAATCTCAGTTGAATATGTTTACTTTTTTATAATACCCAACTAATTCTTATACCGCCTGGTGGCATAACAATCAGTTGGATATCATAAAAAAGTAAATATATTCAGCTGAGATTGGAAATACTATATGTGCTTCTGGGAACAGCAGGGTTACATCACATTTTTACATATTAAGTATATCTGTAAATTACATATGACAGAAGGTCTTCTGGGTATGTAACGTGTACGTCGCATTGTGACATACCTAGGATGTTATCATGAAAACATCTCACTGACATGTTGTAAAAAGCTCCTGTTGCGGAAATTCGGAGGTTGTATACATGTCTATGTGATATCAAAAGTACATCGCATGGGAGGTTTAATGTACTCAATATTATGTTTCGAAACGTATATGTGATGTTTTCGTGCTTGCTGGGTAACAGCTTTTTTTTAAGATTATTACACATAATTTTCTAATTTTTCTTGTAGTACCTACTAAACAAGATCTTGAGGATTGATAAGAGTAAAGATGTCAGGGTTGCTACATTCGAGATAACCTTTTTTTAAATTTGAATGAATTTGTACGACATGTTGCTAGTCTTGAAGATTGATAAGAGTAAAGATGTCAGAGTTGCTACATTCGAAATAACCTGTTTTTAAATTTCACTGAATTTGTACGACATATTGCTAGTCGTATATATACAGAGTGTGTCACGTGGATGGCCCATTAGCCATGTATAGAGAGAAGTATAGTTATTTGAAATTTGAAAATTGGGTTAAGGGGCTTTGTCAGTAAGCTTTATTCAATGAAAATATTCTCAACTTCCGGTTGTGGAAGGCTACAAAAAAATTTAAAAGACCCCAAATATCAATACTTACCCCCAATCCGTTATCCAAAGGGCAATTGGGCTCGTTCTGATATAGAAAATGCCGACGTTTTTGCTACATATCTAACTAATGTATTTCAATCCGAACCAGGGGCTGATGATAAAGAGGTAGAAGATTTCATCGATGCAGCGTTTCAAATGTTTCTCTCCCCATTAAAAGTTTTTTTTAGCACGTTCACAATACTTTCCCATGGCGAGGGGCCGGGAAAGTAATACTTTGGGGAAGCTTTACTAGAATACAAACATTTTTCACTTAAAATATAAGGTACTTCCAGTAATATTGTTTAAACATTATGGCTTACATTTATGTAATGTAAAAGGTCAAACCAATCTTTTGGGAATATGTTGAATATTTTAAGCAATCAAAAACATTTCCATAATACCGACTGCTTAAATTAATCTTAACTTTTATTGAAATTTTAATTTTGTATTTATGTGTTGTGTAATTGTAGTTTTAAGTAATTACTTATTTGATTCGATTTGTATGTCGTTTCACTGTCAATGCCTTCTCGCTTGCTTCGTGGATTAGGAATGTATACAGGGTGCGCCAATTATATCCACTCGATCTCTAACACCGAAAATAAAAGAGATATCAACAAGATTTTTTTGTAGGGGTAGACAGTGTCACTCGGACTACAATTTTAAAATATTTTGATGTATACAGGGTGGCTAATTTTTGTGGAATGAAAATTAATTTGGTTTTTTTAAATTGAACACCCTGTATACGATTATGTCTTCTGATTCTACTTAATATAAGATTTACGGTAGTTTTTTGTATTTGTAAATCCGACGCGGCGTTGACAAGTTATTCCTATTTTAAGCAGATTTAAAGAAAAAACAGCACTTCAGAAATATTAGCACAAAAACCACATTTTTTAAAAAATTCCTCAAAAAAGCTACTATGATGTAAATGAAACATGCACCTATCACAATAATCACACAACATCTTCACCTGTTGCACAGGGTGTTTGCCGATGGCGTGCAATAGTCTAGTTTTCAAATGGCAATAACTTAATTTTTTCAAATGGGACACCCTGTATATTTTTCTTCAGTTAGAAGCTCTCCCTAATACGCATTAAAAAAATATAGGGTTTTGCACATCTAACTTTACTATTTACTTTAATAATTGACGTTAAGTGACAAACAACATATTTTACACAATTTTTAATAAGTACAAAATTTTACAAAGTTTAATCAAAGGTAATACCACGAGTCCTCCAAATTTTATCGATTAAATTTTTGGTTTTCACGAAAACGGCTTTATTTGGAAAACCACGAAAACAAACTGATTGATAAAATCGCGAGTCCGCAGGACGAGTGATTTTATCTCAAATCAGTTTGTTTGAGTGGTTTTGCCTGAAATAAAGGCGTTTGAGTATGGAAACCGAAAATTTGATCTATAAAATTTGACAGGACGAGTGGTATTTTGAAAGATTATTTTTTGAATCATTTTGTGTTAAAAACAGAGAAAGACACTTTACACTCAAAAGTTCGATATTTTCTTTTACATTTAAACGCCAAATATTACAAACGTAATATAAGTTGCCTATCTAGTAGTAGGCATTTAAGATTATTTATTAAGTGTAACGTTTAGACGTTTTAACATTATGTCAGTTTTAAACGAATTTATGGATGGAGCTGTGTTGTGTGTTACAATAAACGAATAAAAACAGGTTAGTTTACAAATATATTTTGAAATTTGGGTATTAACATAGATTTGCAATACATTTTAGTATAATAATAATTGATTAATGTTTACATTTGACATCTCAAAAAAGGTAAACACAGTTTAATCAAAAAACAAAAACGACGAAGCAATTTTATCAGTATAAAACACAATGATTGGTTAGGATCCTGAGCTGTTATTGGCTGAAACCACAAAATCTGACTGTTTTGACATATGAAAAATATAATCAAAGGTAATACCACGAGTCCTCCAAATTTTATCGATTAAATTTTTGGTTTTCACGAAAACGGCTTTATTTGGGAAAACCACGAAAACAAACTGATTTTATCTCAAATCAGTTTGTTTGAGTGGTTTTGCCTGAAATAAAGGCGTTTGAGTATGGAAACCGAAAATTTGATCTATAAAATTTGATAGGACGAGTGGTATTTGGAGAGATTATTTTTGAAATCATTTTGTGTTAAAAACAGAGAAAGACACTTTACACTCAAAAGTTTGATATTTTCTTTTATATTTAAACGCCAAATATTACAAACGTAATATAAGTTTCCTTCTAGTAGTAGCCATTTAAGATTATTTATTAAGTATAACGTTTAGACATTTTGACATTATGTCAGTTTTAAACGAATTTATGGATGGAGCTGTGTTGTGTGTTACAATAAACGAATAAAAACAGGTTAGTTTACATATTTTGAAATTTGGGTATTAACATAGATTTGCAATACATTTTAGTATAATAATAATTGATAATGCTAAATTAAAGTTGTTAAATATTTTTATTTGACATTTCAAAAAAGGTAAACATAGTTTAATCAAAAAACAAAAACGACGAAGCTGTTTTATTAGTATAAAACACAATGATTGGTTAGGATCCTGAGCTCTTATTGGCTGAAACCACAAAATCTGACTGTTTTGACAGATGAAAAAATAATCGTAAGAAAACTACAATAGTGAAAGTTAAAATTTATAGTAGGTGTTCAAAATGTCTTCCATTTTCATTTATACATTTTCTTGCCCTTTTTTTCATTGATTTACGCACATCTCTTAGCATTGCAGGGGTCACCTGTCTAAATGCTGCAGTAATTCTTTCTTTCATATTTTCTTTTGTGGTAATTGAAATCACATTCCGTTGCGATAATTTTGAGGCACATTTTGCAATAAGTTGCGAAAATCATGTTCTAAAAAATCTAAAAATATAGCTCCATTTACAGTCCCATCAAAGAAATAGGGACCAATTACATAATCACCTATTATTCCCGCCCACACATTCAAAGACCATCGATACTGTGATGTGGTTTTAAATAAATGTTCATTGTGGTCCGAATAATAATGGAAGTTGTGTCTATTTACACAACCGTTGTTATGAAACGTGGCTTCGTCGGAGAATAAAACTTTGTTTAAAAAGTTACGTTCTGTATTTATCTTGTTTATTAACCATCTACAGTATTCCACTCTACGCGCGAAATCACGTGGTAACAATTCTTGGTGAAGCTGGATATGATAGGGGTGATATTTATTCTTTTTTATTATGCGTCTAATTGTGTTATTGGAAATATCTAACTGATTGCTTAATTGCCTTGTGGTTATATTGGGATCTTCAATTATACTGATCATTACCTTATATTCGTTGTCAATAGTAACAGCTGTAGTTTCACGTGAATGTTTTTCATACTTGACGGTTCCTGTTCTATCAAATCTATTCTTTAAATTTTCAAAAGTATCCTTTTGTGGATGACGTCTTTCTGGGTATCTTTGACGATAGACCCTACTAGCAAGAAACGCATTTTTTTGACATTCACCCAGTATCCATATCATATCAATATTTTCTTGAACACTATAATTCTTATTAAAATCCATTTTTTATACACAATACCGATTAAATATAGTAGACGTGATATAATACAAAATTTTATGTTGACAATTAATGCCATAACAAAATATACCTACTGTCATTTTCATAAGTAACTTGATTTCTTATTAAAAATCGTGTAAAATATGTTGTTTGTCACTTAACGTCAATTATTAAAGTAAATAGTAAAGTTAGATGACCAAAACCCTATATTTTTTTAATGCGTATTAGGGAGAGCTTCTAACTGAAAAAAATATACAGGGTGTCCCATTTGAAAAAATTAAGTTATTGCCATTTGAAAACTAGACTATTGGCACGCCATCGGCAAACACCCTGTGCAACAGGTGAAGATGTTGTGTGATTATTATGATAGGTGCATGTTTCATTTACATCATAGTAGCTTTTTTGAGGAATTTTTTAAAAAATGTGGTTTTCGTGCTAATATTTCTGAAGTGCTGTTGTTTCATTAAAATAGGAATAACTTGTCAACGCCGCGTCGGATTTACAAATACAAAAAACTGCCGTAAATTTAATATTAAGTAGAATCAGAAGACATAATCGTATACAGGGTTCAATTTAAAAAACCAAATTAATTTTCATTCCACAAAAATTAGCCACCCTGTATACATCAAAATATTTTAAAATTGTAGTCCGAGTGACACTGTCTACCCCTACAAAAAATATTGTTGATATCTCTTTTAGTTTCGGTGCTAGAGATCGAGTGGAAATAATTGGCGCACCCTGTATAATTATAATGTAGCGTAGTGGAGAAAAAATAAAATAAAACGAGGCTTGCCTCACAAAAAAATAGTAGATGTAGAAATTTGTTACTTCTGCCGACGTTTTCGTTAGTTGATATTTACTAACAATTTTTTCTGTTGTAGGTTCGATAATATTAAAACGGTTTATATATTTTTCAGGATTTATCTAAACGTAGAAGATTCCTACTACACCAACATTTTTTTTTTTATTCAGGATGATACAACTAATAATTCATCAGTGTTTAATTTGTAGTTAGTTCCCTATTTCTACCTCAATCCAGAATGTACTTGTCACAGAACAGCCTGATAAAAACAACATAGACACATTTGCAAGGAAATGATCAATTTTCCCTTGATCCTGCATTGACGAACTAGCGGACTAGCGAAATAACTGATTGTCAATTTTTTTACAATTACTCCTTTGATT
Organism: Crepidodera aurea; assembly: GCA_949320105.2. Taxonomy (NCBI): domain Eukaryota; kingdom Metazoa; phylum Arthropoda; class Insecta; order Coleoptera; family Chrysomelidae; genus Crepidodera; species Crepidodera aurea. Next base: position 70,326,737 of record OX439474.1, on the reverse strand, counting down.
AAACAAATATATTTAGTATTTAGTATTTTAAATTTCCTATGTAACCGACGTGATAAAATTAAAATAAATATATTGTATCACGTCCCATTTCCCTCTGTAACGGTACGCCCATGCATCGCAGCCATGGGCGCCGTTACCTGAGGGCAAGGGGGGCGGACCCCCCCCCTGGATTTTATATTTATTAGATCATTAGTAGTGGAGTGAAATTAGAATTTTATATGGATGTAAGAGCCAAGTCAAATTTTTTTAATTTTTTCGACTTTATATAAAAAAATTTTCAATAAATTTGGGCTGGAGCTTCGCGAGATATGTGCCAAAATCGGCATTTTTTGTATTTTTCGAGTGGATTGCTTCACTATTTTTTAAATATGTCCGGTGGAAAAATTAAAAAAAAATTAAAATGACCGTGATGAAGTAGAGTATCGATCCGTATAGTATGGTTTTTTTAAAAATACATCCTAACTTCAAAAAACGAATTCGCGCACTTTATTTTTTTTTACTGAATTGCCAATAAATAACCAAAGAATCCTCGAATTTTCTTAAAAATTGGAGAAAACATGTATTTTTATGTCGGAAAGACATGGTAAAAATTAAAAATAAAACAAAATGTATTTGTCCAGCCAAAATCGGCATTTTTCGGAAGAAAATTGAATTGACCGCCATTTTTGGAGTAGTAGAGAAAAAATTTTTATCTTAAAAAAAAGTATTTTGTGTGTACTTTTGTCTAAGAAAATCCAACATTTTATTTCTTTATTTAAAGTGCCCAATTTAGGTAATAATAATAGAAAAAAATTCCATTTTCATTTTTTATACTGATTCGTTCCCTCACAAAAATCTTACTTTAGAACCGGAAATATTTTTTATATTTTTAAACATTTTTTTGGACTGATATGCAGTTTTTCTAAGAAAATCAAGCATAAATATCGCGATAAACATAAAAAATTGGAAAAAAATGAAAATTGAATTTTTCATTATATTCCCTAAATTGGGCACTTCAAATAAAGAAATAAAATGTTGGATTTTCTTTCAATTCAATTCAATTCAATTTTTTTCGAAAAATGCCGATTTTGACTGGACAAATACATTTTTTTTTCATTTTAACCATGTCTTCCCGACATAAAAATACATATTTTCTCCAATTTTTAAGAAAATTCGAGGATTCTTTGTATTGCGCGAATTCGTTTTTTGAGGTTGGGATACATTTAAAAAAAAACCTACTATACGGATCGATACTCTACTTTAATTTTTTTTTTATTTTACCACGACTCTTAGAGCCGGAGATATTTAAAAAATAGTGAAGCAATCCACTCGAAAAATGCAAAAAATGCCGTTTTTGGCACATATCTCGCGAAGCTCCAGCCTAAATTTATTGAAAAATTTTTTACAAGCTTCTCTTTATGTATAAAATCGAAAAAATTAAAAAAATTTTACTTAGCTTTTACATCCATTTTCAGAATATTTGCGTCTAATTTTTTCACTCCACTATAGATGAGATGCGATAAATTTAAATTTGCTGGAGTATCAAATTTCAAATGTTTTTTAAACCACACTCGTAGTAAGTATTGTTTAAAAGGATGTTTATTTCAATTTAATGCAATATTTTGATTTGAAAAAATGTGCCCCCCCTGACATATTTTGTAAATTGTAAATTGTAAATTCGTCGCCATGTTCCTGACTTTTATATATCTATCTCACTTCATCATTGGGCACGGAATATTTGAAACTTATGAATGACTTGTTGGGGATGTGGATAAATCCTTTCTTAAAAGTTGCTTAACAATAAAAATAAGAGAAACATATATATTATACATATTATATAAAAAGAAACTAGTCAATATGAGATAGATATAGTTTTTTAATAGTGTTTGAAAAAGTTATCAAAGAGGAAGAGAAGATATCCACATCGGTGAGTGACGAGATTGTATTGTATGATTTAGTGCATCTTTGCAGGGGAGAATTTAGGTAGTAGTTAGTAGAGCTTTGACTGATTATAGGATGACATTTTGACTAGAATCAGTCAAATAAAAGCTTTGCAACACAAAATGCAAATTGTGTATGCAACCCCAATACATCGGGAATTATTTGCTTTAAAAATTGTCAATACTCTCTTCTAATCATAGATGGTAGCACATCTAAAAATTTTATCTTATAGCGGATATAGCTATTGACTTGTACGAGTTTGGAATTTTATTTATTCGATTCGAAAAGCCTAACTGACGAAGCCGAAAGGCAGAAACCGGTCTTAGGATGTCGAATCTGATAAATTAAATTCCGTACTCGTTTTCCAATTTTGACCTGCCATAATTAAATAGTATTAATTGTCATTATTTAAAGTCAATCGCATCGTACAGTGATAGAAATGGCTCGTTTGGAATTAAAGAATGAAGATTATCTAAATTCACTTTTAATACATGGTGAATGTGGCAGAGTATAAAATTTTTCACTGTCGCATTAGGCTATAGATATGCTCTAAACGGCCCTATTCACCTACCATTTTCATTTGGCTAACCATCTACCACACACCCTGTATAAGTTACTAAAGGAAAATTTTCATGAGGAATCAAATTAGAACGACCCCAACTTTGTATAGGTAATTATCTACGTCTCTTGCTAGCAGAACAAAGTTAGCAGAATTAAAAATGAATACATCGACAATTAAAAGCTCATTAAAGGCTAATCAACTGCCCTAATTTAAAATTTTTTGCTCTGCGTATTTTCGCAATAATGATTGTTCTGCTAGCTTAAACTTAAGTAAGCAGAACATGACCGAAAAAGTGGTTGAAACAATGAAAATTGCAATTTTCTTTGCACAGTTATTAACGGCCCATTAAAGTCTAATTTGAAATTTTCTGTTCTTTGAATTTTCGCAATAATTACTGTTCTGCTACTAGCTTATCATAAATGAGCAGAAAATGACCTCAAGGCTCGTTCAGACTTTACAAGTTACTTGAATTCAAGTGCAATAATTAGTGCAAATTGAAACAAATTGAATTCAAGTAACTTGAAAGGTGCTTTCAAGTTTCAAGTAGTAGTAGAGACCAAGTAAACTTTTGCTTTCAAGTTGAGGACTTGAAGGTCGAGTTGAATCACAGTTGAAAAGCTCGTTCAGACTTTACAAGTTACTTGAATTCAAGTAACTTGAAAGGAGAAACCTGAATTCACGTGAAGGTTCATACTATTTCTCTATTTGATTCAAGGCATTTCAAGTTGACATTTTTACTTGAATGATTCCTGTTTCAAGTTACAAAAATGGCGTCGAATGATGTGATTCCTGCTTGAATAAAAGTTGTAAATAAGCTAATTATGGATGGATTACTAAAAATCAGAGAAAAAATTCTACACATTTTAAAAAAAATACAAAACAAAATAACCCTACAATTAGAACCCTCCGTGGGTGGTTCACACTAGAGTCAGCGTCTACATCCCAACTGCTTTTCGAGTGACCACGGTGTTGCCAAATGCCAATACAATATATTTACTTGAAATATTACTTTGTATATCATTTTTCTGAGCTGTGCTGGCCTGGCGTACCCTAATCTTACCTGACCTCACCCGGTAAATTATTGATCTGTTACATTTTATTATTTTTTGATATAATGTTTCGTGCATTTGGTTATGCGATAAGTTTAGCAACAGCTTGGGCACTGGAAAAACGGCTGGGCCGTAGACGTTAGATGTGGTTGACTAATTTGCCGCAGTGCAGAGCCACTTTCACTACATCCAGTGACTTCAAGTGAACTTGAATATCAGTTCACATTATTCAACTGTGATTCAAGTCCCAAACTTGAAAGCAAAAGTTAACCTGATCTCTACTTCTACTTGAAACTTGAAAGCACCTTTCAAGTTACTTGAATTCATGGAAATGATGTTCACACCTTTCAATTTGTTTCAAGTTGCACCAATTATTGCACTTGAATTCAAGTAACTTGTAAGGTCTGAACGAGCCTTTTTAACACCTACCTAATACATCAAATTAAAAAAACAAATTGTGAGGTTATGTTGTTTTTATTTTCTGTTTGAATTTTTTTGTAAAGTGAAGTGTAGAATTTTTTCTCTGATTTTAGTAATCCATCCACAATTAGCTTATTTACAACTTTTATTCCAGCAGGAATCACATCATTCGACGCCATTTTTGTAACTTGAAACAGGAATCATTCAAGTAAAAATGTCAACTTGAAATGACTTGAATCAAATTTTGAAATAGTATGAGCATTCACTTGAATTCAGGTTACTCCTTTCAAGTTTTCAAGTTACTTGAATTCAAGTAACTTGTAAAGTCTGAAAGCCGCTTTAACTTTAAGCTAGCAGAACAACCATTATTGTGAAAATTCGCAGAGCAAAAAATTTTAAATTAGGTCAATTAATTAGCCTTTCTGCTGACTTTGTTCTGCTAGTTTAAGAGACGATAATTATCTTGAATGAAGACTTTGTAAAATTTTTCCTTAATAAAAAATGAAATTAAGTGAAATGAAGTTATACTCGATGGCGGATTATATATACGATTTAAGCAGACTTTGTTCATGGAGGAATTTTTTCTTGAGTCAATACATAAATGCTTGACTATACGTATAATTTAGTGATAATCACAAAATTGTATGATATTTATTTTGTTAATTTAAATTATGTTAGTTGTACACAGCTATTTCAAGTGTTTTTAATAAGAAAATATCTCTAATCTGATAATTTCAAATAAATTTCCAGAAGCAAGTATCTCTAATCTGATAATTGTTATAAATCAATATATAATGTATAAGTTCAAGTACCAGCAATCATATTATCTATAATTTTAAAATAATGAAATAAACCACTCAAAACTTTAAAAAAATTATAAATATCTGAATATTTCACCAGAATATTTTGTGTAGGTAAACATTAAGTATGGACCTGACTGTAGTGCTTTTAGTAGGACTAACTTTAACTGGAGCGCTTTCTAGTGTTGTTAAAGATGACGATGATAGGGTGGGTTGTGTGATATGCCATCCTGTCGATACAAATAAGATCAATGTTCATTTGATACCTCATTCCCATGATGACGTGGGATGGTTAAAGACAGTAGATCAGTATTTCTTTGGCAGTAAGTATACTAATATTTTGTAAAGATACCTGTCCATATCGATAAAACCAAAACCACGTTTTAACAATATTTTTTAAAATGAAATTTGAATTAAAGTGTAGGGAGACTACAATGTTCGGCCTAATCAAATTTGCCTAAAAAAGCCAGACATTTTGACCGCCCTAATCATAGTTTTGTTAGCATCATTACTACCGATGTTTGATGCACACGATGAACCAGGGTAATTTAATTCCTTTGACTGTAATTTTGTTTCTGTATCGTGATGATTAAACCGCAGCAAAATTCCTTGGAAGTTGTGGATCCATTCTCTCATGTCCAAATTAAGATTTGTAGTCGAGGCATTATTGGACTATAAGATTTACAGAAAATATATGAAACTCCAGTTCAGCAACATTGTTTGTGTCAAGATTACATTATCGTCAGTCTCTTTTTAGTTTTGACGTTTTATGTCAACTTGACTTTAAGATTAAATTTGTTTTTTACTTCAAATTGATTTTGAGGTTATGTTGATTGTTTATATATACCTTAGATCATATATGCTACGATAGATACGGTATTCAGGTTATTTGTTGTGGTGTACAGGAAGGAGTTAGAGTACCATCCCTCTGATTGGTCGATTTCAAATTTCGACGATACCCGCTCATATCGTAAAGTTTTGACAGATGTCAGATATTCTGTTTTTTGTGCCAATATTGTGTATTTTTATAGTTTTTTGAAAGTTTTTGCTAGGTACAATTAGTTTAGAGAACAGTGCATTTCTCAACAAAATGCCAAAGCCTTGTTAAGTGTACAACATCAAATTTGAGAAAGGTGCTGTCATCGGTATGTATTCCATAGGCGTGTTGTTGGATAGGACAGGAAGTGAAAATAAGAACTAAACGTAAATTATGTATACTTTATTTGAATTGTAAATGAATTTTTTAAATATCTATCTATTGTATGTCAATTTATGTTTTATTAAAATAAACCATGTTCATCAGTAAATGTTTCTTTTATTACTCAACCTAATCTATATGAAGGTTCATTTTTGACGTAGGTATCTTTTGTATTGATATACCTACCAACTTTTCAGTTTGTTTTTTCTATATTAACGAGTTTATAATCAATGGGATTTTTAATTTGCTATAAAAAAATATTTACAGAAGCGCAAGATGAAGGTATTCAACCTCTCAGATTATTCCCATTCCAAACAATTTTCGTAGGCATACTATTTTATTTATTTTCGATTCACATTAATTCCCATTTTACTGTAACCTACAGTCACTCAAACCTTAGAAAATGAAATATGTGTTGTATAAATATGACAATATATTACACTGTATCAAAATATTCCGAATGGTACGCCACTGTATCATGGTACGCTATTGCCCCTTCACCCACTCTCGTCTTTACCCCTCTAGAGCCAAACAAACACTATAGGATGCCGTATCTAGCGAAGCATATATGATCTAAGATATAGACCATTCCAGAACACGTGACTTTGACAGGCCGGCCATATTTGCTGGGAGGCACACAAACAATTGTGTTTTTTAACGTTTTTATGATTAATTTTTATTAAAATGTTACTATTTAGGTCTTAGTGTTGATATTAAGTGTCGGTACGATTTTAAAATTCGAATTATAGATAATATTAGCCAAATTGTGAAAATTGTGTTTAATATACTGAAATAATACAAATAAAACAAATTGTAAATCTTAGATGTTTATATATTCATAAAATAAAATAAATTATGAAAAAAAAAATTAATTCAATGTTATTTGCGAGGGACACATAGTTATTTATAAATGCACTACATACTACTACTAGAAAAAACGTAAAATTAAAAAAATGTCAGGAGAAGAAGCTAATGATGAGGCGTTCATTATGGATCAGAAAAGTCTAATGAAAAAGGAACTCCTCCAAGTATTGGACTCTATATCAGTGCAACTTGAAAAAAGGTTTAAAGTTTCTGAAGACTTCAATGTTTTAAAAGGAATATCGATAAAGGAGTCTTTACTTGATGAATTGAAGAAAAAAGCCGCGGATTTGGCACTGAAGTATGGTTCCGATTTGGATCCATATGAATTCGTCAACGAATTGGAGAGCTCTAAATTTCAAGCATGTGCAATGTTTACTGACTTGGACAAAATGAATGCTCATGATATTCCTCGAAGAATTCGTGAATTGTCGCTTCAAATAATATATCCAAATCTCGACACAGCCCTCAGGCTATTCTTAACGCTACCAGTAACCACAGCAACATGTGAAGGGCTTATGTAGCTTATATAGCATATGCTCTAAGCGCCATAACTATGTACTAAGTTCCTATTTTCTATTTATGTATGTATTTTTTTCTTTCGAAATAAATAAATAAAAAAATAAATATTTATTTGTTTACTTTGTTAGAATATTTGTTTAATTATTATTTTTTATTGTCTTCATGTTTTAATACTTTCTTTAATGTTTATATATCACGGTATATATTAATTTGAGAATAAATAACAGGTTTTCATCGTTTCCATTCATTTTGTTAATTGAGTTTTTGTTCATTATTACCTACCTTAAGAAATATGGGAGATTATTGTCAATAAAAAGTTCTTCCAAATAATAATATCTAATAAATAATAAATATCAATTATGAAAAAACTTGTATTTATTGAAAAATTAATTTCCTCAAGGGCGCATTTTAAAAGTTCGCCACAGGCGCTAGAATCCTAGTTCCGGCTCTGAATGTGACAGAGTTGTTACTAGAACATGTGCTTTATTTGCTACAAGATATCCAGATCGACCCCGACCCAATGCATTCAATTCTCTCCCTGCAGCAATGAATAGGCGTGCAACAAACGAAGGAGTGATAAAATGGCTTACTAAATGCTTGGAGGTTGAAGGACGAAATTTTGAACACTTGTTATAAGTTTTTGTAATTTATGTATGAGGAATTTCAATCAAAAAACACGACCTAATTATAATCAGCAACAATACGGCAAAAATAACTAAAATTTCAATTTTATTATCATTATTATTAATGACAGGCTTGACTTTCTTAACTTTTGCTTGAAAACAACCAAATTGTGTTAAATTGTTCTGGATATCTTGTAGCAAATAAAGCACATGTTCTAGTAACAACTATGTCACATTCAAAAGTAAATTTAGATAATCTTCATTGTTTAATTCCAAACGAGCCATTTCTATCCGTGTACGATGCTATTGACTTCAAATAATGACAATTAATACTATTTAATTATGACAGGTAAATGCACAGCCTGCTAAAATAAAGAATAAATAACACGGCCGACGCCGACACAATAATAAGGCTGAAATAATTAATATTTTTAAATACATGTTAATATCTCAAAAACGCTTAAGATTGGGTATAGGGAAGTGAACATAAACTGCCCTTATTTTCGGCCTTAAAAGTAAAAAAATGAAGATATTTGACATTTTTGAACTTGAAATTTTCATAATTTTTTTAACAACCCTGTAGTTATACAAAAAAGAAGTTTTCAACATATCACCAATTACCTTGATCGTCCTACTAATCAACCAGACAAGATGTTTTTTATTTGGTATTGGGGATGTTCACACAGAATTTTCAATATGAAGGTCTGCACCTGTCAATTTTTTATTAAAAATTAATATCTCGTTAAGTATAAATTTTAGGTATAGGGTATTCTACACAAAGTGATATTAAAATTTGAAGTAGATTTAGAAAAGTTAATAATATATAGGGTGTTCCATTTAAAATAACAAAGTTGCTGCTCACTTCCGGTATAACCGGAAATGTCATGTCTGTCAAAATATTTTCAATGAATTCGCCATAACTTAGGACCCATATATCCCAATTTTCATAAAAATCGTGTAGGTAGTTTACAATATACAGATAGTGTAAGCTCGTCGTGAAGCACCTTGTAGAGTCGCATCTTTGCAGTCAAGTCAGCTGCGTTCTGTGACTCGGACGAACATACAATAGTTATTTGTGCAACCAGTTGCAGTGTTTCCCAACGTATTTCACACAATATTTTTTCTAATTTTGAATAGGATGTGATTATTTGAATTCAAATTTAAAGTATTTGAAACGTCCCTACGAGCGTCCCTCGTAGATTCCTTTTGAGTAGCCTAGTAAAATTTGAGATGTTTATTTGTTACTATGGAAGCAAGTATAGTTTAATATCATGTTTCGTGATTTTGATTGTCAAAAGAAGTAGCAATTAAAAATCGTTTTTCTTCTCGTAAATAATTCATTCACTATTTTTTAAAGTAGAAGAATATATAAATACTGCAATGTTCGATTCAGAGAACGACGTACCGAGCGACATTGAAGAAGCGGCTCAATCTCAAATTGCCAAACCCTTGTTTGTATATGGGTCACTCTTTTCGGCGGACGTCGACTACTCTTCTTGCGGATTCAGGTGCTGATTTGCTTATAATAAAATAGCATGGGGGATGGAAATCCAATACGGTTGCCGAGGGTTATGTGGAGAATTCAATCATTAATAAACAGAAAATTGCCACGAACATACTCGGAGAAAATTACATAGACAATACAAACTAATGCTAATCAGGGAACTATGTTGTCAGCTGGGGTCAACATTAGTAACTATTCTAAGTGTGTTATTAATATTTATAAGTAGTTTTTTATTCACGTGTTGAAATTGAATAAAGTTATAACTCTTTCTTGATATTATGTTAGTACACCATATTTAACGACAATAAAGAGGTAGTTCAAGTAATTTAGTCTTACAATGATTCTGTACTTTTCGCAATTAATGGCGAAATTAACTTTTCATCACCAGTTAGGAAATATTTCACTTTTCGTAACTGGTTACGAAAAGTAAGACGTTTCATAACGTCAACGAGTTTTATAAAATGTCACTTTATATGTCAAAATTAGAAAAATAATTTTTGATACCCCCCCCCCCCGTTTTCGAGGATGCTGAACACGATGGCGTGGGTTAAAATTCTTTTAGAATTGGCCCCACCCCCAAATGGCCAAAAAACACCCGCAAAAGGGCGAATCGCGACTTTTAACAGCAAAACTAACGGTGGTAAATGTCAGTTCCAATTTTTTCCAACTTTTTCATAATACAAACTAATAACTCAAGTAGAGAACTGACATGTGGCGATAACAAAAATAGACCTTTAAGGTGATTAAAAAAATCCGTCACTCTAAACTTTTTAGTCTAGTCATATAAAATAACCGATAATCAAAAGAACTGACATGTGGCGATGACAAAACCTGTTGGTAATTTTCCAAATTTAATCCATTAGAACCTGGCGTGTGATTCAAAATGTACGTTCTCAATTTTTCCAAGATATCAAAAATAGACCACTTTTTTTTACATATTTAAAGACCAATTCAGACCTTTCGGGTGACTAAAAAAATCCGTCACCCTGAACTTCTTTTTTCAATTCTCCGAGAATTTATGAAAAATACTTGAAAATTCTGTGTGGTAATAAGTCGAAAATTCTGGTTACGGTATACCGTACTAATATCAATGAAGTAGGTTCTTAACTGACGTTAAAGATAGTTTTTTTTTTATTATTTAAGAACAGAACATATACAGGGTGTGTCACGAAGGTGGCTCATTAGTAAGGAGAACTACAGATATTTGAAATTTAAAATTTTTTTTCTTTTTATTTTTGGATTTAGCATCAAATTTCGAATAAAAAATTATTAACATACCACAGGTCTAAGTTTAACAGTTTCCGAGATATTTGAGATTTTTGTAAATTTTTTTGAAAAACACGCATTTACTTTAATTTCCGTATCTGGCTTAGTTGTTAAGCTATTAATTTCAAATTTTATACAGAGATTGTGAGAATATCCTTCTAGCATATGGTGAAACGTCAAATGCGATATTTTATACAGGGTGTCTAAAATAGAGCGTTCAATGTTCATATTTTCAATTCTCAATAAGTCGATAATTTCAAATGAAACACCCTGTATTTTATTATCATGCCTGAATCAGTTTTTTATTGTCTTTCGATCTGCATTAGCATTCCCTTCACCTAAAGTTACGTATTTCTGAGTTATTGCTAGATTTATTATAATTTGGAGATATCTTACATAAATTGGTGTGTAATCTGGCATGCCATGAAAATTGAAAAGACAGTTGTAATAAACTACTGGACAATTATATTATTTTAATTTCTAACTTCGTTCAATTTGTAAGTGAACATGGCTCTTCTGGGTTACAGTAATGAAGACGCTGTTTTAAAAGATTCTCTAAAACTAACTTTTGCATCACGCAATGACGCATTTGAAAAAGCACGAAAATAAGCTGAGACTGTTTGATTTGGTCTTTTTAACTTTTGGTTTAATCGATCAGTGCAATAAAAGATTGTCTATAATATTCCTGACCATTTCCCTATTAGTCTGGTTCACAAGTGCCATTTCCCTCGAAACCTGATCGCCACCACCGAAAATTATGATTTTGGGCGGAATAGCATCTAGAACGTTCTGTCAAAATTCCAAAATGGGCTGAAAAAAATGCAAAAGTTATAAACAATTAAGTAAAATAAAAAATAAGGGTTTGGTTTTTTTGAAATATTTCAAAAACTATTTGAGATAATCGAAATTTGAAAAAAGATCCTTAAAAAGCAGGAAATTTTCTAAAAAAAGTCCTACCTCCCGGAACTGTACCAACAACCCTTATAATTTTAATTAAGCGGCGAAAATAACGGTAAAAACGCGTAGTTCGGCTTCCGCGTGTATCGCCCCAAACTGACACGTGAACTAAAAAAATTATTTTTACTGATTAAATATTAATATTAAGGAATAGAAAAATTTGGGTACTAAGTAGACATATCAATAAACAATAATCCGTCAACAAAAAATTTTTATCACAATTTTTTTATTAGTTATGCTTTTGTTAATTAGTTAATTTTCACCATTTTAATGTTAACATAAAAACGCTGATTATTTCAAAACAAGAAATCTAGAATTTTTTTTGATTTCTTTGAGCTAATCTTAAAAGAGTTTAGAAGAGATCCCCGTTGGAAAAATTCAAAAATTTTGATTTTTCGTTTTTTTATTAACAATCAAAGGCATGAGTAAAAACAGAAAGAAAACTACAAGTGCAAAAGTACAATATTTTTAAAAGTTAAATAAAAAATAATAAAAAAATTTTTTCAATAAAAAAATGTATATGGTTGTTTTTGTAATATTTTTTAGTATTTAAAAAAAAATATTGCGTAAAATTGCATTTGTTTATAACAAATTGTTTTTTTAATAAACAAATCAAAAGTTAATAAAAAAAATTATTTTTTTTTATAATACGAAATAAGAAAATAAATAATGATTTTTAAAAAAAAAATGGTTCCTTAATATTAATATTTAGTAACAAAAAAAATTGTTAATTAACAAGTGCGATTTTTGTTAATAAAAAAATTTTTTTAAGGAACGATTTGTTTTTTAACTCATTATTTTCATCAAAGATGAAATTCCAAAGAAAAAGTTTTCAAAAATATTATAAACAATGCATATACAAATATTAACAATGATTGGAAAAAAAATTTTCCTAATGGCTTTATTTACATAAATAATTTTTTAATGCCTTTGATTGTTAATAAAAAAACGAAAAATCAAAATTTTTTAATTTTTCTAACGGGGATCTCTTCTAAACTCTTTTAAGATCAGCTCAAAAAAATCAAAAAAAATTCTAGATTTCTTGTTTTGAAATAATCAGCGTTTTTATGTTAACAGTAAAATGGTGAAAATTAACTAATTAACAAAAGCATAACTAATAAAAAAAATTGTGATAAAAATTTTTTGTTGACGGATTATTGTTTATTGATATGCCTACTTAGTATCCAAATTTTTTTATTCCTTAATATTAATATTTAATCAGTTATAATAATTTTTTTATTTCACGCGTTTTTACCGTTATTTTCGCCGCTTAATTAAAATTATAAGGGTTGTTAATACAGTTCCGGGAGGTACAACTTTTTTTTATGAAATTTCCTGCTCTTTAAGGATCTTTTTTCAAATTTCGATTATCTCAAACAATTTTTGAAATATTTCAAAAAAACCAAATTATTATTTTTTATTTTACTTAATTGTTTATAACTTTTGCATTTTTTTTCAGCCCCTTTTGGAATTTTGATAGATCGGTCTAGATGCCATTCCGAATCGAATGAGCCCAAAATCATAATTTTCGGTGGTGGCGATCAGGTTTCGAGGGAAATGGCACTTGTGAACCAGACTATATTGGGTCTGCGTTTTCTGAGTATCTGCGAATAATTGGCTCGTACCTACGACTAATTATGCGATTGCATTTACCATAAATCATTACCAGAACAGTAGTTTGTTTATTACACCAATTTATGGTAAAAAATCTCCAAATTATAATAAATCTAGCAATAACTCAGAAACAAGTAACTTTAGGTATAAGGAATGCTAATTCAGATTGAAAGAGAATAAAAAACTGAATCAGGCATGATAATAAAATACAGGGTGTTTCATTTGAAATTATCGACTTATTGAGAATTGAAAATATGAATATCGGACGCTCCATTCTAGACACCCTGTATAAAATATCGCATTTGGTGTTTCACCAAAAGCTAGAAGGATATTCTCACAATCTCTGTGTAAAATTTGAAATTAATATCTTAGCAACTAAGCCAGATACGGAAATTAAAGTCAATGCGTGTTTTTTAAAAAATTTTACAAATATCTTGGAAACTGTTAAAGTTAGACCTGTAGTATGTTGATAATTTTTTGTTCAAAATTTGATGCTGAATCTAAAAATAAAAGGAAAAATGATACATGCCATTTGAAATAACAAAGTTGATGTCTACTTCCGGTATAACCGGAAGTAACCGGAAGTTGAAAATATTTTCATTGAATAGATCGTAATGATAAAGCCCCGTAACCCAATTTTCAAATTTCAAATATCTATAGTTCTCTATATATGGCTAATGAGCCACCTTCGTGACACATCCTGTAGTAAAAAGAAATAATGACATCCTTACAAAATCGATAAACTTTTTTTTATTACAGTGCGAACTAATATTCAACGAGGTGGGGTTCAATATATTATTACATCTGTGTACGAAGCATTATTGGAAAATCCGGATCGAAGGTAAATTCTCATTTTAACCCATCAGTGTAAGTTACACATTATCCTTATGTGATGGTGATACGAATGTCCAGATATATTCAAACTCATGTTTAGTTTATCTTTTAAAATATGTTTCAAATCGATAAATCGATAAAAAAATAATATTGGGTTATATACTAATACAAAATTAGTTCGATTTTAATTCTAGGTTCATACAAGTAGAGACAGAGTTCTTCTGGAAATGGTGGAAAGACCAGGATGAAAAAACCAGGGCTAAATATAAAAGTTTGGTAGAAAATGGTCAAATTGAAATGGTCAATGGTGCCTGGTCTATGAACGATGAGGCTTGTCCTAATTATCAGTCAACCATAGACCAGTTTACTTGGGGATTAAGGTAAGAAAATAAAGTTGCGTCTTTAATTTTTGGTTTTGGTTGCATAACCTTAGCATTTAGACCTTCTATGCAAACGCAGTCCCCAAGCTGCAGTTTAATTGGTTTCATTTTACTGATGGCTCTTGTGAAGGGCGTATTTACAGCGTTGCCACATTTAGTGATAAATTAAAATAAATGTATAATGATCAATATTTTGAGACATCATGTATGTTGTATTTTGGTCCATCCAAGCAACTTATTATATTAATTCAGTTTCAAATTAAAAAATCTCAACTTTAGGTTGTTATTTCACGCAAATGTATTATTCGCAGGCTAAAGAATATTTTTTTTCCAGAACTTTGAGTGAAACTGTTGGAGACTGTGGTAGACCTAGAGTTGGATGGCAAATCGATCCATTTGGCCATAGTAGAGAACAAGCTTCAATTTTAGCACAATTAGGATATGATGGTATGTTTCTTGGTAGGTTAGACCATGATGACAAAACAAATAGAATGAAGAATAAAGCTTTGGATTTCGCTTGGCAAGGAAGTCAAAATTTAGGTAAAGGTTAAGTTAAAATGGAATAGGATTTTGTCAAAAAAAGTTTTTGATTTAATTTTTAAATATGTTTTGAATAATACATTTTTTAATTTTAAGATAATAGTGTTATTTTTGGAAGCATATTTGCCACTGATTTGTATTTTCCACCAAATGGATTTTGCTGGGACTATGATTGTGCTGATAATAGTATTGATGACGATCCTGAAAGCGTAGCTTATAATGTTGAAGAAAAAGTAAGTACACATATTAATTTTGATAGTCTGAATTTTCTTAAACAAAACATAAGCTCTAATTATAATTATGCAGGGTGTTCATGTAGCCTCCTCTGAAAAATCATCTGATCATCTACGGATTTCTTCATTAATTTATTTATAAAATTTAAGACTGTCCCACAATAAAATATAACACAAGAAGAGAATGACTATTTTAATATATTCCGTTCCACTTTAAAAAAATTAGTAATATATTTTTGATAATTGTTAAATTTTAGACACCTTGTATAATTTGTAGTCAGAGAAACGTTTAGTCTTCTTCCAATTCGGTTCAGACATGCATTTTATAAAGTGTTTTTTGGATTCTACAGATACGACTTTATGTATCAATTTTTTGTCGTGCGGTTGTTTGAAAAATAGTTTTTAAGATGCAGCGGTGACGTCACGGTTGCTCATCCGACCGGCATACTGGTTGTCAGTAGGCTTTTGGTTACGCATCACGTGTCAACACGTTTTTCGAGTTTTTTGTGTTTATGTTTGAAAATGTCAGAGCCAGAACAATTTATCTTGGAATGCCTCGCTTTAGGGTAAAAACACAGTGGAGCAGGGCAGGCCGCTGGTAGCCTAGATGGTCGCTTACTCGCTTACAGCGATGTAGAATTAAAGCGTGATTCCTTACGGGCGTGTACATGGTGGAGCATAGCAGTTAGCTGGGATAGTAGCAGTGAGCTAGCTGTAAGGTGACGTAATTGCCAAGTCGATTGTTTACATGGCTTAGAGCGAGGATGCCCGGCTCGCGCACGCACATTTTATGTGACTTTAAATAATACCATTTTCTAAAAACACTATACAGGGTGTCCCAAGATTTTTTTTACATGCTATAACTCAGGAACTAACGAATAGATTTTTTTGAAAATTGGGTAATCTTTTTGGGACCTACAGTAATTTCATCTGAGGTATACAGAGTATCTGTGACGTCATCACAGAAGCAGGGACGGCATCTCAATGAAAAAAATTAAATGGAAAGGGGGAATCAAACTTAGCTCAAATGAAAGGGTTTTTTATTTCAAATTCAACTCTTGTATTTTTCAATTCTCTATCCGCCCTAGTTCTTGAAATTCCCGATTTCGCCAAAAATTTTTTCGGGCCCCGCCCCTTAGGAGTGTAACGAAAATCGATTTCCGCATCACTTGTCACCTCCCTACACAACCGTACCAACCATTTGCAAAATTCGAAAAAAAATCCGGCCAGCTCAACTCAGGTGAGGGCGAAAGTGATGGGGGGGGGGTTGTTTCTATTGGGACATCCCATTGACCAAATTTGTTGGGCAGCTTTCGGAAAAAAGCTTTGACCACTTCATCTTCCACCGTCTGGAGTGAAGGGGTGGTGGGAGGGTTTTTTCTGGTTCGATTTTTAAGTCAGAGGACCTAATACCCTCACCCCAAACCTCGCCCGGATCGGACGAAAACTCTTATAAAATTACCGTGCAATCGAAATGTTCTGGTTATTCTTGAAAATAAACATTAAATTGAAAATTTGGTAAAATTATTACTTTGGTACCCTCATTGTGATACACCGTTGAATTTGAAATAAAAAACCCTTTCAATTGAGCTAAGTTTGATTCTCCCTTTCCATTTAATTTTTTTCATTGCGATGACGTCCCTGCTTCTGTGATGACGTCACAGATACTCTGTATACCTCAGATGAAATTACTGTAGGTCCCAAAAAGATTACCCAATTTTCAAAAAAATCTATTCGTTAGTTCTTGAGTTATAGCCTGTAAAAAAAATCTTGGGACACCCTGTATAATTAATAATAGGTGATTAAATCTTAAGTGGCAACCGGAGTTCTTGCGAGAAGCAAATTTTACTTCTATTTTATGAGGATTTTCTAATATAAAATTGTTTTTATATGCGCGCCACTGGGAACACTTGGCGATGGAATATTTCTCGAAAGCTTTAAATGTATGTAACGATGTGGCAGCACTTTACAAAGATATTTAAGAAAAAAATGGGAAACCATATTATTTAAAAACTACGTAATATTTATTAAAACAAATAGGAGCAAATGTTCATAGATTTAATGCAGAATGGCGCGGATATTTTTTTTTGTGATTTTCCATTTAAAATTAACAAAATAAATATTTTTCGAAACTTTACAAAAAAATCAAGGAATCTCCACCCTAAGTTTTTTAATTATTAGTATTTCATGAAAATTTCACAAAAATCAGACTAAAACTAAAGGCTTAAAAGGTTATTAAAATTTTTTAAGGGGTTCGGTTTGCTCTTAAAGCTAAATAGATTGGTAATTCAATTTTATTATTATTAACATACTATGTAGTATGTAGCGTAATTTATACTACGAAAATTAAGTGGTATATGTAATTTAATTCTGTCGAAGATTAAAACCGTCTACCTGCATTATACCCTTTTATATGTTGAATTTATACCTCCATTGAATATTCTGGAGATACAATGTTTTTATTGTTAATAAAAATACACTCTCCATCTTTAACGCGCCGACAAGCGACTGACTGAAGCTCCAGCGTGTGTGTTTACAGCGTCCTGTCAGGTAACCAGCGAGTATGCGAGTAAGCGACCAGCTAGGCTAACAGCGACCTGCCCTGTTCCATTGTGTTTTTACCCTTAGGAGAAAATTTAATACTATCTTTAGAAGAAACTGACAGTAAGTCAAATTGTTTATTTCTCAATTACGTCAACGTCAAAATATAAAACATACAAAGTAATGTAAATTCTTGCTTTATGCAACATTTAAGTGTAGGCAACAGTGACGCCGCGTATAAAAGGTACTGCATTCTGTAGGCCGCGACTTTGAGACCTCTTTTTGTTATAAACAAATTTTTTAACATCACTTTTTTCAAGTGGGATGCTAATAGTACAGCAGCCGCCACTTGATTTTTTTGTGATTAATAACAGGCTGAACTTCCGTAAGTAGCTTCGCTTTGACGAGACGCCCAACTTTTTCCTCTGCGAAAATTCTCGATAGTGGTAGCTAATGAACTGCGTAGGTGTAAAACATGTCGATTTGGTGGGGTGTCCAAAATTTATGACTAACAGTTAGTTTTGTATTTATATGTGACGATAATTTTATAATAAACTCGAAAAAACGTTTGGCCTACAAAATGCATGGTTTGGCTGAAGAATCCTCCACTGCCAATATGTCCAAATAACGAGGTCATAAAAATTATTACTAACCAGCTGGTTTTTTTCTGCTACTTAGTAAATATTTGTATAATGAAATGGTCACATAGTCCTACATACTGAGTGGTACGTTTTCCCAGTCCTACGCTTGGAAATTGTCGATTCCACGCTAATATTTTCTTCATTAATGACTGTAGGACAAAGATAATACATGTTAAGTTAGTGCATTCTTTGCCCAAACAAAATAGTGGCCTACACAAAAATGGGTAGGTAGCGCTAGTCCTACAAGAATATTGAAAATAAAGTATCATATAACAATTGCGGTTTTGGTATTTTCGGAGACATGAAATAAATATTTTTTTTAATTAAATGTAAAACTGTCAAAAAAAATACAATTAATCTTCATCAGATTCCGACGCTTCATCGCTTTGTACATTATTTTCCTCATTCTCATCTTCATTTTCTCTGTCATCTGAAGCGTCATCTAACTCTGTAATAAAATAATTCACAAAATTACAGCATAATCATCAATAATTAAAAAAAGTCATAATAGAGTACCTTGGAAGTCAGAAGATAATTCTTCGAAAGATGGACTGTGAGTATTCGTTTTTGCCATCGATCAATGTCCATCCAGAATTTTCTGGCATGTTTTCGGAGGGGCTGCGCACGTGTGCATTACACCATGTATCATGTCCGCTTAATTTGCTGTAACAATTCTTGTTTGGTTGGCGGTAGAACGCAGTGATCATATCCTAATATTTTTTTTTCGGTTTAACTTCTGCAATTGAATCCTTTTTCGAATAACTCGTATCGTCCTTTCTTAACATCGTTTTTCGTGAGTAAACCAGTAAGGAATTTTAATTTATTAGATTCGACGTCCTAAGACCGGTTTCTGTCTTTCGACTTCATCAGTTAGGCTTTTCGAATCCAATAAATAAAATTCCAAACTCGTACAAGTCAATAGCTATATCCGCTATAAGATAACATTTTTAGATGTGCTACCATCTATGGTAAGAAGAGAGTATTGACATTAAATTTTGACTGAATCTAGTCAAGATGTCACTCTCTTCTTTTTTATCCCTTTCAGAGATTAATACAAAGTGAGTAAACCAGTAAGGAATTTTAAATTATTAGATTCGACGTCCTAAGACCGGTTTCTGTCTTTCGACTTCATCAGTTAGGCTTTTCGAATCCAATAAATAAAATTCCAAACTCGTACAAGTCAATAGCTATATCCGCTATAAGATAACATTTTTAGATGTGCTACCATCTATGGTAAGAAGAGAATATTGACATTACATTTTGACTGAGTTTTGAATTTTATTTATTGGATTCGAAAAGCCTAACTGATGAAGTCGAAAGACAGAAACCGGTCTTAGGATGTCGAATCTAATAAATTAAAATTCCTTACTGGTTTACTCACTTTGTATTAATCGCTGAAAGGGATAAAAAAGAAGAGAGTGACATCTTGACTAGATTCAGTCAAAATTTAATGTCAATACTCTCTTCTTACCATAGATGGTAGCACATCTAAAAAATAGTTTTTCGTTTTTAATGAATACAATCTACATACATACTTCACTCGATGTTGTTAACTCGGTACGGCCACTATATAATTGCAAAAAAGGCTTTTGAAATTCCTTGTTTTTTAAAGAATATTAAATGGCCTCTTTTTCCCTTGCGGTAGAAAACAGGGTTGTAGTCGTTCCCCGTAAAAATATGGCATATAGCAAGCGAACGTGATAATTATTCTCCAAGCTTGGCGTTGATGTTCAGGTACAATTTTTTCTTTCCTGTGCTTAAATCAATTATTATATCAATTTTTTCTTTTAAGTTTTTGAAATTTGCCAACATTATCACAGGTATATCAGAATCCATACAATGTACAATGCGTCGAATGAGTTTTTTGCGAATATATTTATTCCTTTCAATACATACCACTTTTTGTGTAAGCCAATAGTGAAATTGTGTTCTATAACTTTATTCCCGAAAAGAAAAAGTTAAAATGAGGTTGTGATTAATGAAAAAAATATTAGCGTGGAGTCGACAATTTCCAAGCGTAGGACTGGGAAAACGTACCACGTAGGACTATTTATTTCATTATACAAATATTTAAGTAGCAGAAAAAAAACCAGCTGGTTAGTAATAATTTTTATGACCTCGTTATTTGGACACATTGGCAGTGGAGGACGCTTCAGCCAAACCATGCATTTTGTAGGCCAAACGTTTTTTCGAGTTTATTATAAAATTATCGTCACATAAACTAACTGTTAGTCATAAATTTTGGACGCCCCACCAAATCGACATGTTTTAGAACTGCGCAGTTCATTAGCTACCACTCTCGAGAATTATCGCAGAGGAAAAAGTTGGGCGTCTCGTCAAAGCGAAACTACTTACGGAGGTTCAGCCTGTTATTAATCACAAAAAAAATCAAGTGGCGGCTGCTGTACTATAATATTTTAGCTTAATAATCGTGATAAAAATAAAAAAAGTCAAGTTTCAACATCATGTCCCAACCTAATTATAATAAATGCAGAAAAAAGATTTTAGAAAAAGTGGAAACTAAATAATAATTTGGTATAATATTGATAATTTATAATTTCTGATTTTTAGGTAAAGGATTTCACAAATATTGTTAAAAATTATAGTAATTATTTCCAAACTAATAATGTTATTATTCCAATGGGAGGTGATTTTCAATATGAAGCTGCCGAAAAGAACTATTACAATATGGACAAATTTATAAAGTAAATAACAAAAAATTAAAGTTTTTTTTTCTAGAGGGGAACGTATTACGAGCGGAGTGTGGGACTCCAAGGTAGTGTAGTGCAAGCCTTGTTTATCCACTAAACCCCCTGTCAAGTAGCCTTTGTGTATCATCTTTCGAGATTACCGGATTCGATTAGTCAACCAGAAGGCAGACTATTTTTTTTAGTTTATTATTTATTATTTTTTGGTATACAAGGCCATTTCATATCTGGTATTAAAAAATGCCTTGTTGCGTTTTTGACGGATATACAGGGCGATATTTGAAAATATGTGAATTATTCTACGTTAAGTATATCTTAAAGTAAAAATCTCAGACCAATCAAATTTGGCACACTGAGTGTGCTCCCTGAGCTCAATAAAACAGGTTTTAAAAACATTTTAATGTCAGGTCCGGACTTAGTTTTTTTTAGATTTTTATTGGTTTTTTGAAAACAACACCCTGTAAGCCAGATCAGACAATTTTTATTTTTCTCACTTTAAAGCTTAAGGATGATACTAAGCAACAGTTGAAAAAAATTGAACGCGCAACTTTTTGTTTTCTGCAGAAAAAAATAAAACTTTGAAAAATAGTATAATTTTAATGGATTCACATTCTTCTTATGACTGATGCGGCACTAGGTTGATAGCACATCATCACTTAGAAATATTCAAAATACTGGATATTCGCCGGGTACTTAGCTTCTCATTTTGATTTACCATTTCCAAAATACCCTCTTTTTGGTCTTGTCAGTCGCTCACCACGTTCTGTCACAAACTGTCAAAATGGACGTCAAAGCGAATTCAAAGCCTACTTGCATTTTCACAGTTATCAAAAGTAATAGTTTTTTTCTTTGACATCACAGAAAGAAAATGTGTACAACTCGCTTTACAGGGTGTTGTTTTTACAGTATCAATAAAAACTTTAAAAAAATAAATACGGCCCTGGAATTTCAACGGTTGATTGAATAATACTTTATATCGAGTAAAATGAACTGTGCTTATGATTTTTGTTGAAAAATGATAATATGCTATCAATGTAGTGCCGCATCATTCATACACTGCGGAACGTAAGTGTTACCCCCCTATCTAACTCGTTACTGGACACTTGTTAGGAAAATCGCCGAGACAGGTCGACATTTGATTTCTACAATGTACATTTTTGTATGAATAGTTTACCCCTAATTTCATCTCTTACTGGAGGGGAGCAACCCTTTCGAAAAATTTTAATAGCATGGGGTGGTGAGTGGTAGCTCATTTGAAAGGGGGTTTTATTCTATATTCAACCGTGTTTTTTTTTTATTTTTTTTTTTTTTATTATTTTTACTTTATTTTTTACTATTATTTTTATTTTATTTTTATTTATTTTTTCTTACGATTTTTTTTTATTTTATTTTTTTATTTTTTTAATGTTTTTTTTTGCAAAACGTCAAAGCTGATACTAAAAATAGACTTTATTTTTGCCAGGAGGTCAACGGGGAACATTTTGAACATTTATTGTAACTGTAATTGTAGTTTAGTTGCCTTCCTGTTTGTGGTGTTTTGTTATTTTTAAACATTAATAACTCATCACGTAATAAAGCAAATTTAAAATTTTTTGCACGGTTGAATGGAGAATCAACCCCCCTTTCAAATGAACTGTCACTCAAATCAAAAATCGACCTCTCTCGGCGTTTTTCCTAACAAGTGTCCAGTAACGAGTTAGATAGGGGGGGTAACACTTATGATCCGCACTGTATGAAGAATGTGAATCCATTAAAATTATACTATTTGATTGGTCTGAGATTTTTACTTTTAGATATACTTAACGTAGAATAATTAACATATTTTTAAATATCACCCTGTACATCCGTCAAAAACGCAACAAGGCATTTTTTAATACCAGATATGAAATGGCCTCGGTCCATAGTACTTATGGTTTATAATAATAATTTTTTTTTTTTTAGTTTATTATTTATTTTCTTTTGGTATATATTACAATTTTCTAGGACATTTCATTTTCCTAATTCCCTGCTATAGGAGTTTTCCTCCTTTCAAGGGTGAGGCCCTGATTACAATATTAGTAACCTAGCTAGCTAATTTCCTAAGGTATCTGTGCGCGCCAGTGTGTTATAATTTGTGTGTGTTGGTTGGGTCCTGTGTGGGCAGGAGCTGTTTCACAGTTTGTTATCTAAAAATATGAAAACCACGAAAACCTAAATCACGCAGGTGTAGATGAGATAGAGGAGGGAGGCCAGGACGGAGCTCTGGGCTCTCCAGCAAGGGGAGTGAAAGGTTCGGACATGGCGTCGCCTACTTTGACTTTGATGGTTCGGTCCTAGAGATAAGAGTGGATGAGTTTGGAGATGTTAAGGGGGAGACCTATGTTCATGAGCTTTTTGATTAATCTGGCATGCCACACTTGGTCAAAGGCTTTTTGAACCTCCAGAAGAACGGCTGAGGAGATTTGACTTGTGTTAACTGCCGTGACGGCAATTGTGTGGAGTGAGGAGATTGCGTCCTGAGTGGAGTGGTGGTTTCTGAATCCATGTTGGGATTGAGGGATGATGTTTCTCTCTTCACAATAGTCTCCTTGAGCAGAAGTTCAAGGAGTTTTCCGAGGACTGATATGAGAGAGATGGGACGGTAGGAATGTACAGATTTGGGGTATTTGCCTGGTTTTGGAATTAGGATAGTGTTGACGGATTTCCAGGCAAGGGGAAAGTAGGATTGGGAGAGGCAGGCATTAAGGAGAAGGGTTAAGATGGGAAACATGGATTCAGGTAGATATGTTTTAGCGTTCTTCTGTTGATGGAATCAGGCAGACTATTTAGTCCCTACTTCCAGGCATTACACTTGTCTCACTCCTTCCTCCTTCCCCCTTCTTCTTTGTTTTTATTATTTGCCTTATTATTCCATGCAGAGAGTCCCATTTCTTTTTAGATTCTAGCATTATTGGTATAATGGTCTCTGGCTTATATGCTATCTATACCTGCCGATCTTATCGCCATATCTCTATTTTCTGTCCATTTGCTGCATTGAAAGATAGTGTTCGACGTCATCCTCTTCCTATTCATTTTGAGGTATGTGCCTGCGTTATCTAGTACCCCAATCTTCTGTGATCACAGTTTGTCCACGCTCTTAGGTCACTTATGAGTCTTTTTATCCACAATCCCTTCTCTTCGTTTTGATTTAATAGCAATTTTTTTTACTTCTGCATCAACAGCATCGGCTACTATGGTTCTGTGTAGACTTTGATACTGTATCGATTGGAGAATCACAGAAAATGATTTTTGCTCTCGGTGAGATTCGAACCCACAATCCTTGGGTCATGAGTTCAGTGCACTACCGCTGAGCCACCCACTCCCCTTAATAGGCAATTATTATTAGTTTGTGACTTATTCATATTTCTTAAAATTTTAATTTTCAGAGCATTTGAAGGAAACTCAGAATTAAATGTAATATACTCAACTCCATCTTGTTATATAAAAGCTGTTCATGATAGTCTTGAAAGCAACTTGACTTTGAAAACTGATGACTTCTTCCCTTATAGTGATAGCATGCATTCATTTTGGACTGGATATTTTTCTTCCAGACCTAATTCAAAGAGGTTTGAACGAACCGGCCACAATGTTCTTCAAGTAAGTATTATTATTTTTTAATATTAACCTGGAAAAACAAAAGCTATTTATTCACCATAGTAACGTGAAAAAATGAAGGCGAATCAGGCAATGTCCAGAAATTTCTTCCATTATTGCGAAAATAATCATTCTTCTATATCTCGTTTTAAACAATAAAAACAAAGATGAGTAAAACGAGTAACCTGATTTCTAGTTAAATTAGTTCACAGTAATGCCATTTCTCCCCGCCACGATCCCTACTTTTTAAATGCGACAACTATGGAAGGAGTGCCTGCCGTTCTTAAACTCGTCGTTTGCGCAAATCCACGACTCGCAACATATGGAAGGGGTGCCTGCAGTTCTTAAACTCGCCGTTTGCACAGAGCTAGGAGTCGCAACTCCTGGCTCTGCGTATTGAAAATTACAACCAAAGATTGCCCGAAGTGAAGAAGTGAAACTACTGTATCTACTAATCGTGTGGCCGGAGGCTGAGGGTGGTGGGACAAGTGGAGGGGAGATATGAGGGGGAAACAAATATTATTGAAACGCTTGTAACTTATGTACTAATTGAGCTAGCTCAACCAGCCGGGGCTCAAATTGTTCACTTTTTCATTCGCTAAAAGATAGCAATAAGAAAAGATTTTCTCTCACAAATGCGCGCTTGGCGCGCTAAATAAAAAATGGATAATTTTTTGCTCGCGATTTTAGGCATGAAGAAGGGGGTTGATGAAAAAAATTGTTTCACCTGTCGACGGCATTTTTTTATCTTTCAGTTGAGCCTTGCGGTAACTCGATGCGATAATTAGGAAGGGCGCTACGGACCGGAAAAGTTTTTGCTACATAGAGGGAAAATAGAGAAGAGTAGGGGGTTCTAACCGAGATTAAAAGAAAGACGAGAAAATTTTCTAACCATTTATTCATTTTATTATTTTGTCGTGTCAGTAAAATATAAATCGGACGAAGTCGAAAGAAAAGCAGCCGCATCTCTGTAGTTTTCGTCCTCTTTAGTTCCGTTTTTCCATTTGTAACTCACGCGGGCAGGCAAGATACTGACATGACAAAATAATAAAATGAATAAATGGTTAGAAAATTTTCTCGTCTTTCTTTTGATCTCTGTTAGAACCGCCTACTCTTCTCTATTTTCCCACTATATAGCAAAGACTTTTCCGGTCCGTAGCGCCCTTCCTAATTATCGAAACGAGTTACCGCGAGGCTCAAATGAAAGATAAATGAAAGATAAAAAAATGCCGTCGAGAGGTGAAACAACGTTTTTCATCAACCCCCTTCCTCATGACTAAAATCGCGAGCAAAATATTATCCATTTCTTATTTTGCGCCCTAAGCGCGCATTTGTGAAAAAAAATCTTTCCGTATTGCTATCTTTTAGCGGATTCAAAAGTGAACAATTTGAGCCCCGGCTGGTTGCGCTAGCTCAATTAGTACAGAAATTACAAGCGTTTCAATAATATTTGTTTCCCCCCCATATCTCCCCCTACTTGTCTCACCACCCTCAGCCTCCGGCACTAAAAAGTACTCGTTAATACCCTTTTATTCACAAAAAATTAAGGCCCTATCTCTACTGTCTCTCGAGAAATAATTAATTAATTTTTCCCATTCTTGCAATTTCGCATCGCGATATTTCGCGAACTAATTGAGTTGTCGGGTTCTGGTTACGTGTTTTGTCAAGCTCTCCAATTTTGGTCAGAACATTTTTTTTGTGGGATCAAACCCGTCTGAGATTTGTCGGAAAAACCGTTTTCAAGTTCTTTAGATAGAGGATTCCCCCCCCCTCCACCGCCGCCTGGATCGAACATTTCATGCAGGAATGGAGAGGGGATCTGACTTCATCGATTGGAAAAAAAAATTCTTGATTTCATCCGTCTGTTTTCGAGCCGTTTTTTTCGCCAGATCTACTCCATTACTGATTAGATTTTGGGTTCTGTACGGCTGTACGTTCGGGTACCCGTCAAACAAACGATCTCGTAAAAATCGTTTTTTTTGCCATTTTTGTGCTTAAAACGTGGTAAGCGGTGGAAATTGTAATAAGAAAAGGTATTTTTTTTACTCATGCGGGAAAAGTACTATCTTTGCGCCCGCCTTTTCGGGTGTAAAATGGTTGTTTGGCTACTTAATTAGTTCTGTGCGACAAGCAAATTTTGCGCACGTAAAATTTAATTTTCGCACGTAAATTGACAATACAGACCCCCAAAAAAATGTGACGTTTAAGTGACAGATAAATTGATTGATTAAAAAATTAAAATTTACAATAATGAGTTTCAACTCTATGATGATACCGGAGACTGATGAGAGTTCTGACGATGAATTCTTACCACTTGAAATTTAACACTGTCGCTGAAGGTTAAATAGAAGAATCGATCGGCAATAAAAAACGAATCGGCCAGCAAATTGCGATCGCTATTTTGGACAGACCATCTACGAGTACTTCACTTGAAAATATACACCAAATCAACCCAAAAGAAAATATTGACTTGAGTACGATTTCCTATAGAATCTCCAAAAATATAAATTTCAATTTCAAATGTTTCGATAATCATAGGTGAAAAAAAAATTAATTGCATTTTTTAGTTTCCTAGTTATCGTTAAAAATAAAAAGTTATTTTGATTCTAAATATTTTACTTTTTATATGATTAATTTTTGATTTTTTTGTCATTGGCACCTACTTCATTTCTCATTGTGTCCGCATTCGTAAAAAAAAATCAGATGTGGCCATGCACATGACTTTACCATACTTTAACGGCCCTATGGGCTCATAATCCAATTACTCGTACATGTTTAAGGCAGGCCATGCCTGGCAAGAGCGTACAATTGTCTCCATGAAACAAAACACTTCTACTGCGCTTGCGCTATTATGCAACTATGTTATTCCATATTTTATTTTTAACTCCCTTATAATACAAAATTTGAAAAAAGTTTTTAAACAAAATTTATAGTAAATTTAATTTAAAATAAATTTTTTCTCTTAATATTTTTACATAAACTTAATAGAAACGATAATTGCGAAAATCTGAAAATTCTCAAGAGTAAACCCCCACTTTTGGTTGTCCGATTTTGCCCAAAATCTAATCAGCTCATTAGCATGTTGTAAAAATGCTAAATATAAAATTTGGTTAGGAAATTCCGATCGCAGTTGGAGTTAGAGCGCACACAAATTTTTCCGGACTACATACTACATACTCCACACTCCATACTACATACTCCATACTCCATACTCCATACGTACATTTTCTAGAAATGGTCTTAAATGACTTAGGGGGTCTCAAAACATGTAAATCCACTGAAAGCTGAACTTTTTTTTTGCGATTACAATACTTTACCTATGGTAAAGTAAAAGTATCTGCAACTCGTGCGGCATTGTCGATTGCCTATTCGAGCTAATGAGCGCACTCACTTCTTTCGTGCGCTCAACTTCGCTCTCGTGGGCAATCGACAACTTTGCGCACTCATTGCACAATATACTATAATAACAAGACGCGTAAAAGAAGATACAAGCTTGGGCCGAACTTTGACAAACCCTTGGGTTTTCCCCATCAGCCTGTTTTATATATATGCAAATTCATTTTTTCATCTAGAACTTTTTCTAGAAACAAAATGTTGACCATAATTTTAGCATAGGTATTCTAGAAGGACCTATTTAGTACCTGACATATTCAGATTTGAAAAAATTACTTTACTTTAGAAGAGAAAACTTAAAAATGACAAATAAAAAAAAATTCCCTCATATCCGTCAGTTTTCAGTTCAGGCATTCTTTCCCAGTTGAAATAACATGAGTATAATAGTAAAATGAATCTATAGATATAAGTACCATCTACGAAACTAGAGAGAACAGAGTTTTATAACTAAAGAACTATTGCTCTAACTTATTAGAAAAAGTAGTTAAATGATTATTATTTAAAAAAATTAGTTTTATAGATAAAAATTAACTCAAGAAGCTACAAGAGAATTAACTAGTAGAATTTGCAAATGAGTAGCCAATAAACAACGGTTTGTAGACATATTCTTGAATTTACACGTATGCGTTTGACACCGTTAACTAAGATGTATTGAGAATACTATAGTCTATTTTTATGAATGAGAGAGTATTAAAATAATAAAGCGTTCGTAATCCATAGGCGTACCACTTCTTTTAGTAGACAGTTAAAATATTTTGTGAAGTTATACCTCGAGTATTTTCGTATGAAATAACCTTTGTATAAATATAATAAATATATCGGGTGTACACTTATATTTTCACCTAATTAACCTGCTTATAACTTCTAAGCAGCTGAAGGTAAAAAGTGCAATTTTTTCTAAAATATTTTATTTTTCCACAAGGTATGTTAAGAATATTGTGTCAAACGGGTTATGTAGGTATAAAGGTTTAAACTTTGACTTTTAAACAACGTTACGTTCATAAATAATAATTTTAATATAAAAACTACTTCTTACCTACAAATCCAAATCAGAAGATGAACTGTCGCAACCAATATTTACAATGAGTGACTCGATCATTTCATCAGTAATATTGTCCAACTTCCACACTTTCTCTTCTTCTTTAATCGTATGATTTACTGCCTTTTCCCAGTTTTCAGGCTTCACATTATTTACAGCCTCCAAAAACAACTGTTTAACATCACTCATTTTAAAAGAATTATTTTTTCCTGAAACTTCTCCCTTTATCTGTGCCCATATCAGTTCAATCGGGTTTACTTCGCAATGATATGGTGGTGATCTAACCACCGTCATCCCACGATTTTTTGCAATTTCATCAATTTCATATTTTTTTAATTTCTCTTTATGAAGGGAACACAAATGATACAGTTCTCTTCTCACAGAACCGGGATGGAACTTAATATTCTTTGAATTTAGCCAATTCTGTAAATCTTTTTTTAACCACTTGGTTGTGGGCATTTTTTCTGTAAGTCTCGAGTGATAACTTCCATTATCCATTACTATTATACAGTTCTGAGGAAGAAGATCTATCATTTGTTCGAACCACTCTTTAAAGACATCAGCATTCATGTCCTCATGGTAGTCACCGGTACGAGTAGATTCAAAAGTCAATAAACCACCTTTAACAAAACCATTTGAACTACCGATGTGTACTATTATCAGTCTGCGCCCCTTTCCTGATGGTGGATTTAAACCAGTAGATAAATTATTTAAAAAAGCCTGTCTTCGACTTGTAACAGTTTCATCTTGCCAAAATTTATTTGATGTATGTCCCTCGTTGATCCATGTTTCATCTAAATAAAATATATTTCTTCTTTGGTTTCTCATTTCTTTTATAGTCCTTAGGTAATTTCTTCTCCATACTACAATATCGCTTCTTTCTATTAAAATAGACTTTCTGGAATGCTTTTTCCATAGAAAACCTATTTCTTTTAAAAGTTTCCATAGTGTGCTTCGACTCATTTCAGGGTAATCCTTATCATCTCGAACCGTGGCAAGAACTTTGTCTACTGTCGGAAATTCTTTTCTAAGGAAGAACGCAACAAGCACTTTCCTTCGAAGTCTTTCTTTCAAATGATTTTCTATTTGAAATTTTGGTTTTCCTGGAGCTTTACGTGCTGTTTGAAACTCGCCACATTTCTCTTCTTTAACAACTCTGTAAATCGTAGATTTCCCAACACCAAGCGTACTACTAACTAATTCCACTGTGTCATCAACACTTTTACATAAATGTTTGTCTGTAAATGATTTAAAACAATTAAATATTAATGTTTTTTCATTAACTGTTAAAGGACCGATTTTTTGTCGTTTACGCGGTACTTCCAAAATTTTCCATGATCACACTAGAATTCACAATAGACTGCACACTGCACCTTGCATGTTGCTACTAAACGACATTTAGTAAGCTGTCAAGAATACACAACTGGACCTCCTTACTAAATGGAAAACCTACAATCGCGTTTTCGGTGAAATTTGTTGGTAAGGGATTTATCTACTTATAATTCGATTACTGTAAGAAATTCTTGGAATTAAAATAAAACAAAATTGGCAAATAGGTACTTATTGAAAATAATCTTAAGATACGGCTATGTTATCTTTAATACACAGGGCTTTTGGCCTGTCTAAACCTTTTTCTATTGTTCTGTACAGCTTATGGTTATAAAAGACCAATAAAAGACGCAAAACTTGTATTAGCTCAGGTACATTTATGACAATTTTAGGAAATATTTAGATTATTCCGTAAAAATATTTAAAATGACCGTACTAAGTTTTGCATTAGAAATGCTGTTTTATTACTCTCTCATGCATAAAAATAGACCATAGAGGATATGGGGATAAACTGAACAGCACATAATTTATTATGAGCATATGTGTAATAGAAAAGTAAAAATTAATTAAACCATAAGTAGATCTTAAAATATAACATATGTTGTTCCCCAAGGAACTACGCTAGACCCTTTATTTTATTGACCTGTAAGTATGTTTTAATGCTAAAATGGCTAAAAATGCTAAAATTATCTTAAACACAATGAAAAGTATTAATAATAATAATATTAATAATATACGTTTCTCTCTCTCTTTCCACTGGATTAAAACCACTTAGTTGTTAAAAAAGTTTTTTTATTGACGTTTCGGCTTTCTATATCGAAAGCCGTTATCAAAATGACATAAAATAAATAAATTTACTTTCCAGTGGAAAGAGAGAGAGAGAAATTAAAATATAAACCACTATGAGCTTCCGAAATGAATTAATAATATACGTCTTTATTTCCCAAATTAAAGAATACAAAATATAATTTAAACAAATAAAAAACAAAAGTGGGAGTGGCGAAGTTTAGCTTGGGGTACTCATACTTAACCACATTACCAAACAAAAGATATACATAAAAAAGCAATTTTAAAAAAATGTAAAAAAAAAAATATATTTTACTACAAAGTCAAATATTAATTTTTCTAAGGAAGGAAACATTGAACAGAGTTCCGAAGTGCAAAAGTGTCATAGCCATATTAATCATTGTTTTCCTCATCTAAAAAGAATTTGTTTGCTTTAGACCTAAATGTAGAGTGTTTAAAAAATTTAAATTCATTTGGTATCGCGTTATATAATGACACTGCGTTATATATAAAACTGCGATTAAACATTACTGAACTATGGATTGGCATAGTGAGACGATTGGGGTCTCGAAGATTTAAATTTGTAATGTGTTTACGAGCAACAAATTTTTCTTTTATGATCTCGGGTGTAGAAGTGAATAATACTTTATGAGCATACGTAGTCAAATGGTATTTCGCACGATTTTCCATTATAAGCCAATCTAATTCTTTTATATTATACCAAAGATAACACTGGTCAACATTTTATCTAGGCTTGTACACGGGCATCGGAGATGGTATCCTAGGGTTTTCGGGGTCGCTGATTACGATGAGCGGGTCAGTTCAAGGTCATTTGAAGGTCAAATGTTAATTTCTTGGTATTTTTTAATATGAATATAAGCAATTGGAGCCACAGACTTAAATCTGAATTCTATTCTCAATCAAATACTTTTTCAAGTTTTTCTTTTGTTATCTCTCAAATGACCTTGAAACTGACCTGATGGAGCTCAACTGTCCTCGAATTAAGATTCAGTGACCTGAAAAACGTACACATGAGTTTTTTCAGATCTTTCAACATGCCCTTGACTGTTTTATCTAAAATAACCTCAAGTGACCTCTAGGATTCTAGCAAGGGATAAACAAATAACGGATTCAAAATCAGCAACCAAAAAAACATATGTATGAATTTTTTCAGATTTTTTTGAGGTTATTCCTGGATTTGACCTTCAAATGACCTTGAACCTGACCTGATAGAGCCTAACCGATCCGCTCATCGTAATCAGCGACCCCGAAAACCCTAGGATACCATCTCCGATGCCCGTGTACAAGCCTAGATAAAATGTTGACCATTGTAATCCGACAACATGAGTTTTGAATATATTGTACCTTTGTCCTATCAGCTTCATCTATGCAAAAATAGTAAATGTAGTCACAATAAGTGAAGTGTGAAAGAACCAATGACTCGCACAAAAGCTTTCGCATATTGTGACTAAGAAGTGCTTTATAGGCATAAATAAATTTAAGAGACATGTAACATTTTTGCATTAGATTATGTACATGTGTATGAAATCACAATTCATTGTCAAAAATAACACCAAGATTACGGGTTTCATCCACTATAGGTAAAGGTACTCCATCTATACTAATATTAATATTTTCGGAAAGAAAGACTTTGTTATTTCGAGATGAAAATATCATTACTTTTGATTTTGATGAATTTAATTTTAAATTATGCTGTTTGGCTAAATCAGAAATACCTTGAAGGTCTTGGTTAACGAGTCAGCAAGTTTTTTCACAATTTTTAGTAGAAAAACGGTAGTAATATTGCGTATCATCTGCATAAGCCTGTACCCTACCACGTCTTGCCGAAGTTAAGATATCAGCCGTGTAAAAAATAAACAATAACGGCCCAAGGATAGATCCTTGTGGAACACCACTTAAAATATTAATAGCTTCTGATCTGACACCATCAACCTCGACTACTTGTGACCTATCAGTTAGATATGAAGAAATAAGAGAGACTGCAGCTTGTGACGCACCATAATAGCGAAGTTTGGCACAAAGCAGTTTATGGTTAATGGTGTCAAATGCTTTTGAAAAATCTAATAAAATAAGAATCTTTTTTATCAAGTGCATTAATAATGTCATCCATTACAATGGCTAAAGTTGTGGCCGTACTATAAACTTTTCTAAAACCTGCTTGGGTGTCAGGTATTAATTGGTTTTCTATAAAAAAGTTGCATAGCTGATTAAATAATATTTTTTCTAATATTTTCGAAAAACCTGTCAAAATGCTAATAATTCTCAGATCAGAGTATTTTTTGGGATTAGAAATTTTAGGTAAAGGCTTAAAAATTGACTACTTCATATTTTATATTATTGCGAACATAAAATAAAATTCCACCTCCACGAGCATATTCTCTATGTTTATATGACATTTGATAACCAGAAATATTAAAAAAATCCATGTCAACCTTTTCGTTCAGCCATGTCTCAGTAATCGCAATGCAATCAAATTTTTTGTTATTTAAAAGTGCTACAAATTTATTAAAACCAGTACACATTGACCTAAAATTCAGATGTGCTACTTTCATGTTTCAAAAAATTTTTATTAATATGATATCTGACACCTTTCCCTCAAAACTCATGTTCAACATTTGATTAATTAAAAAAAAATATACCAGGATAAAGATGTTTTTGCAATGTACTATATTACTATTGTACGATCAAGTAGACACCTGATGTGAATAACATTGTAACTATATTTTACCTAGTTTACAGGAGAGCACTTTGAAGATTTTCGGCCCACATTTTTTATTGTAAATTTTTATTTTTCTTACATATCAATAATTTTCTGGAACTTTTCTTATGTTTTTTTCCTCATCATGAAATATAATTTTATCACAACTTACAATAAACTCATTTTGACTCAAACAATAAATTTTTCGAGAAATATATTATATATTACTTTACAATGTTTCAATGAATAAAAGTCAATCAATGATAAGAACAAACTGAAGTAAAATTTGCAGTTATGATATTATTCGTAAGAGAGGGAATTGAAGGGCGTATATTATTATTATTATTATACTTGCCAAGGTCAGAGAATAGAGACGTTTCTAAAACAGAAGCAAAAGAACAAGATTTTGTCGACGACTATTCTATAAAACATTCATTATACTTGTACTTCCTTAAGTATAATAATACCTATTATTCACTGTATGACGTCACCCAGTGAATAATGACTCATTATTCACGTCAATGACAGCTCAGCATGTTTAAATGTTATTGATATTAATTTCTAGGTAATAATATGTAAGTAGAACAGTTTTCATTACATATTTAAAAGTAATACCCAAAAGTAACAACAAAAGTGCAGAGAATTTATAGATCCCCTGTGACAAAAGGTTCTAATAGATAGGCAACACATTATACTCTAATTTCCATATCATGAAATGCTAAATTACATTTTTAATTTTCAGTATGACGGTCATGTTAAGCCTTCAAAAGTTTTTAGTAAAGTTATAAAAATAAAAAATGTTATAAAATGAGTTTTTTACACCTTGAAATATTTAACAAGTAGTAAAGCTTTATATAGGCAACACAAATTACTTCCTCTTTGAATATTATGACAAATTTTAGCATGCCATGAGATGTCAGATTACAGAATATATTTAAAAGTGTAATACTTGTTTGAAAAAGTGTTTAGTTAAATAATAAAAATGTCTCAAAATAATAACATTGAAGAAGAAGCAAAACTGGTGGCTACATTACATTTGTTGCCTGAAAAATCTAAAAATTTTTATGTATCTGCATAAGAATCCTTTTTGCAGTGGAGAAGTGCAAAAAAAACAGATCTTCTGGTTAAATTTATTTGACAATCGTGGACAAAGTGTAATGAAGTTATTTTTCACAAACTAAATAATTTGAATAATTTCGAAATTAAATAAAAATTTAATTAAAACTTAAATAAAACGTTGATTTTATTTGGCTCACCGTGTACATACTTTTTATTTGGTTCACCGGGAAAATATTTTTAAATCTTTTACAAGCTACACCGTTTAAGGATTGATTACGCGTGCGTGATTTAAGTCAAGTGGTAGGAAAAATTTCTAGGAAGGAGAAAGGCTTCAGACCTTCGATGAAGAATAATTTGAAATTAAGAATTAATTCTTTTTCTGCGATTCATTCTGAACAGTCGAACCGAAATCTAGTTAGCCGTTTTTCCGCCGTTTAAAAGTATTCCGAGGTATAAAATTCTTAGTATTGTTTTCCGTAATTTTTCATTTGATTTTTCCGTGTTAATAAGATAAATTAGAATCGCGTTAATTTTGATCCGAAATCACATCCGTTTATTTTAAAAGATAAGACGCCGCGTCGTGTACTGTTTACCTACGTTTTTTTTGTATCGCTACGACTTTTTTTTTATCGTTTTGTTTTACGTTCGATTGTTTTGCCGGTTATTTTAAGTTGGGAATAATTTAGTTATTAGTAAAAGAATTCATTTAATTTTTACAAAGAGTTATTTAGATTTTAAAAATCAAAATACCGAATTACTTGAAATTTTATTGTAGTTCCGTTTCTTTTTTTTTTGAATAATTGGCTGAAATAGTTTGTTCTTTTTTCCGGATTTATAATTTAGTTTAATTATAATTAAATTTTCATTCTCAGTAGCGTACCTATTCTAATTTCGTGGAGAGTTATTTAATTTATTAAATAATTATTTTCTGAATTAGTAGTTTGGAAGCAAGTCGTTTATTTTGGGATCCGTAATTCCGTATTTATTCATTTTTAAGGGGAACCGTTAAAGTTTTCACTATTAAATTTATTTTAAAGACTCTATTTTGAAAGTAGTTACCGAACAATCGTCGGAACACGATTTAATTATTTATTTTGCCGTTAACTTGAGTTAAGGTGAAGTGGGGTAAATGTGATCTACTTTTTGATTAGTTCAACTTTCATTCAATATAAAACTGCAAAGAAACGTTTCAAAAATTTAAGAAAATAACCGTATACTTTTGAGCGGTTTTGTATTCATTGTGTACAAGAAAGTTAAATAATATTTAATGTTGTTAATGCTGCGTGATATTTTTTAAAATCATATCAATATATCACATTTACCCCAGGGGATGGGGCAAATGTGTCGAATGTTAACATTTTTGTAGTAAATAGTATATTTCGTAGCCTGGGGCTATTGCATAAAAATTCAATTCAAAGTCTGTGTTTTTGTTATAATTTATTGTAAAAAAATACAATAAAATGTGAACTTTTAGAAAACAACGTCAGAACAAAGGAAACAAAAAGCTAATAATATTAAAATAAAACACTTAGAATTAATTAATTAATTAACTGTCTTAGAGTTAATGTTGAATGTTAAAGTTTTTAAAGATAACTGGAAATTCGTACATTCCACGTCTATTAACGATAGGATCAGGAAGTACTTTTATAATATCCTGTTCAGTTACAGTATCAATGTCGGCATTTATTGGCCATACAAATTTGTTTCCTTTAGGTCGTGTTAATTTAACTATCCAGCAATCATCAATTTGTTCTGATACAAGTCCCACATAATGTTTGATTATCTTTTTTGGGCAATATTTTACCAATACCCAACATCCGACAGATACATTCACAATTCCTGTTGAATCCATATTCTCTTTGTCTTCTTCATTTGCATCTACTTCCACTTCTGACTTTTGTTTCCAGAGACTCGTCGGAGTTATCCGAATCCATTAATATTGGGAACATCCAAACTTTGTCTTCGCTGCTACTAAATGATATTGACTCTCGTTTGTTTCGTTTAAAATCTGTAAAATTATACAAACGGGGTAAATGTGATATATTACACATTTGACCCAACATGTAATGATACATTTACCCCAACAACAAAATTCTTAGGGGCAAATGTGTTATAGCAACATTTTGAGGGTAATATTAAGTTTTTATTTAAATAACCTCTACCATATGTTTTCACAAACTACTATGAACTACTAAATAAATAAAAATTAAATTAACATTCCTATTTACCGGAAAATTAATAAATTACTTCACGAATGGGGAAAATGTATAATAAAATCTGTGAAAAGTGAAACGCACCTTTCGCTTATCTGTACTTAACTGAACTCCAAGTTTGAATTTCGACGGTTTCTAGTGGTGGCTCAGTAGACTAGCATATTTCGGGCTCCGTCTAATAGATGACACAAGCATATTTATTTAAATAGCGATTTTGAAACCTACTATCACAATTGCCCCATTATCACATATACCCCACTTCACCTTACATTTATTTGATTTAGATTACATTTCGTACTGGACGTCAGACTGTAGTAGAGAACCGTTTTTTTGACAGTAGTTCGAGAATTGAATTATTTAATTGAAAGTTTAAGGTACACTTTTGCTTGCAATTATTTATTTTATATTTTAGAACTACTAATCCCTCTAAATTCCTAAACTTTGGGACTGATTTTGCACTAAAGTGGCGCCCACAGGCCGATTAGGCAACTTCTATCCCTGACTCACGCTACCTGACATTGTGTACAACTGTGTGAAGTGTTGGCACCATGTTGGCTACGCTGAAAGTCTAGGAGTCCGTCCGCAGAAGTAAATTTCAATATTAAATTCCGAAAACTTTGGGACTGATTTTGCAATATTTATTAGGCAACTTCTATCCCTGACTCACGTTACCTGGCATTGTGTACAACTGTGTGAAGTGTTGGCACCATGTTGGCTACGTTGAAAGTCTAGGAATCGTCCGCGTCCCGAATATAATTTAAAATGTGTTTAATAGGTCAAATTTACCCGTCAGTCTGAAGTTCCGTTCTTTCCGTTTAATTTACAATTTAGTGAAAGTAGAGATTTGGTTTGCCGATTAAATTTTAAAAGTTGATAAATTTAAATCACTCTCTTGTTTAAATTTGTTTAAGTTCGCGATAAATAAATTCAGTAAACTCTTCCAGTCAATTCCGGGGTAGATAGGGTTAGGTAAATCCCCTGATTAGAGTAATATAATTTATTTAAATTATTTAGACCGTTCTGTTACATTTCTTAGCTTAATAAATTTAAATAACTCTTCCGATTTGTCTCGCCGGTTGATAAAATTAAATAGCCGTGTCGTTTAATTTCGCGAACTGATAAATTTAGCATTTACCCGTCTTTCTTTATTTAATCGATTAATAATAAATAAATTTTATACTTTGATAAATTTAATTAAAGTCTGATTGAGTCACTCCGTCATTACCGTCGATATAAAGCCGAATCGAACGTTTATTTTAAACGTATTATTTTTGTTCAGGGTTGAATAGGGTTGGGCTTTGAAATTAAACAAATTTTTATTGGGGAACATAGCTAAAAACAATATAAGTGTCACGTTTATTTCCTGGTTTATATTCACCAACCTTACCTCTTTTCAGGGTTATTAAAGGTATATAATAAATTAAAATAATTAAGTCTGAAGTCAACAAGACCCCTGGAGAATACCGTATCTCCATCTGAAGTTACCTGTGCCCCTAAGAGGCCGTTTCTAAGGGTTGTGGAGCATACCACATAAAAAAACTGGCGCTCGAGCAATCTCCGTACTAAAGCGTCATCTTGTAAGGCAATATTTTTCTTAGTGGCAAGAAAAAGCCTTACAGTATTCTACTCGCATATAATGGCTATTATTCACTCAGATGATTTAAACTTCATCTTAGTGAGTGATAGCTACCGTTATATGCTCGTTGAATAATATACTATTAAACTTTACGTCAATCTTTAAATTTCGCTGTTTTTAGGTTACCAAACAACTCTACGCCCAAAATTCTTTTATTACTAACAGAAC
Source organism: Crepidodera aurea (assembly GCA_949320105.2). NCBI lineage: Eukaryota > Metazoa > Arthropoda > Insecta > Coleoptera > Chrysomelidae > Crepidodera > Crepidodera aurea. Next base: position 70,287,610 of record OX439474.1, on the reverse strand, counting down.
TTTCGACAAAACCTTGAGGTACTTAAGAGAAGCGATGGGTGTGATGCAACATCATGACGCTATTACTGGTACAGAGAAGCAACATGTTGCTAATGATTATGTCAGACGTCTTACAAGAGGTGTCGAATATGCTGAGGACGGCTTAGGAAAAATTGTTAAGTGAGTAATTAATTATATTTTTACAAAATAGTGAAAAAACTGTATGTAATAATAGTAAAAAATATGACACATGATGATATACCGGGTGACAATGAGACTAGGGCCATGCCTATATCTCGTTCATTTTTCAACAGATTTGAATAAAATTTGGAACATAGATATGAGACACAATTTTGAATTGACAGTCGTATAAAAACAAAATGGCGGACTTCCGGTTTCGCAAGAAATGTCACCAATTTCGATTTTTTAAATGGAAGTCTAGGTTTACGAATAACAGTATGTTCAATAGGAATAATACACGTTATTGGGCTAAAGAAAACCCTAGGTTACTGAGAGAAGGTAATTTTCAAGAAAGATTTGGATTCAACGTCTGGGTGGGAATCATAGGGACAACAATCATTGGACCAATTTTTTTCGACGGGTGTTTAACAAGCCAAAGATATTCACAATTTTTAGAAAACGATATCCAGAACAATGTTATTGATTTACCTGAGAATATCAGGGAAAATATGTTTTTTCATCAGGATGGTGCAGGATCTCATAACGCTAGTTTTGTTCGGCAATATCTTAATGATACGTTTGGGCAGAGATGGATTGGAACAAATGGATTTAACTCCTATTGTTTTTATCATGGGGTCACATCAAATCCAAAGTATATTCAAGAAGACCAACTACTTTGGAGGACTTGAGAGATAGAGTTGCGCGCGCATTTCAGGAAATTCCTGCCCAAGAACTAATAAATGTGATGAGGTGCACAATAAATAGAACTAGTCTATGTGTTAGAGAAAACGGACAACATTTCGAACAGCTCATAGGTCATTAACAAATAAAATGAATCTTGGCTGGTTGTGAAACTGTTCTATTGAAAATAGGATTATAATAAATATTTTAGTAATAATTTGTATGTTGATATTTCAGTTGTTCGATTATATTAAAATTATCTTTCTTGCAATTTATCATCATTCGTAAGTAAAGTTTGAAAGAATGAATAGTTACCTACCAATTTTTTGAGATTGATTTTATTTCTACTTTTCCTCGACATTGCACAATATATTGTACAAATTCAATAAATGATCATGATTAGGTTTGAACAAAACGGACAAGGTACATAATGTGTAGCGTTCTTCTGAGGTAAATCATATCGATTTATTCGTTTCGCGAGTAACGATTATTATTTTCTTTTTGAAAAAACTTATTAACAAAACGAGATGACAAGTAAAATTGGTATTTGACTTTTGAGGTGATATTAAACACATATTGTTATTCCATGGCTATCTTTAATTTCATCAAACCTTAACGGATTGGAATTCGACGGCAATATATTGTACAAATTCAATAAACGATCATATTTAGGTTTGAACAAAAAGGAAGTGGTACATAATGTATATCGTTGAATTGGTAATTAAATTCTCTATCGAATGACAAGATGGCCCTCGGTAGGTACCATTTGAAAAAAACGATTTATTCGTTAAAAATGAATTTAGAAAATTTAAATTCCCGCTGTAGGATTTGTTATTGATCATATCGATGAAAAGTCTATTACTATGAATTACTGATGTCAATTAGAATAGATTTTGACCAGATAAAGGCCTCCTGTGCTAAAAAAAAATTGAAAATTTGAATTTTTCTATTGTCGTATGTAGTTTGAGCCATAAAATCTAAAAAACATCAAATATACAGGGTGTTCCATTTAAAAAATCAAAGTTGGTGACAAAGTTGGCGCCATTTTCTTTTTATACGACTGTCAATCCAAAATTGTGTCTTATATCTATGTTCCAAATTTTATTCAAATCGGTTGAAAAATGACCGAGATATATGCATGGCCCTAGTCTCATTGTCACCCGGTATACCATAATTGACAAATCCTTTTCAAGAAGTACCAAATTCAAACGTATTTTGTATGAAAGTTTTAGATACTTAAACTGCCTTGAAGAGTCACTCAATTAATTATTTTTTTATATGAAAATTGCAACGATTTTTTTTTAAATTTTTTAGCGAATTACTAAACAACGACTGGAACCTTGACCTATCTTCTTGTCTCCTAAGCAATATCAGTATCTGTACTATATCTCAGACCTCAGATCAGTTTGTAGTTGTTGTCTACAATCCTTTAGCCTGGGAACTTACCCATTACATTAGGTTGCCAGTTGATGAAGGAACCTATGAAATAAATGGAAATGGTAAGTTTTTACTTTAATATTGTTCAAAATTTCAATTTCAGTTTAATTTTTAGATATACCTAATGATTTAGTACCAGCAATCAGAAATTTTAGTTATGTTAAACTAAAAGAGGGTACTCCAAGCCGTTACGATCTAGTATTTGCGGCTGAACATCTACCTCCATTCGGCCTAAAAGTATTTCATATCAATAAAACCTCCGATAAACTTTCAGAACTAAACTCAAATCAAGCATTTACTTCGTCAGCTTTTAAAATAGATTCCAATACAAATCTTTTAAGTGCTGTTTCAATTAATGGCAAGAATTATGCTATTACTCAAAATTTTAAATACTACACCAGCGAAACTGGAGTTACGGACAACTCGTCTGCATCAGGTGCCTACTTATTTCGACCAACTAAACAAGAATCTGAAACTCTCAACAAAGTTGAAATAACGCATAGCATTATGGGTAATGTCATGGATGAAGTCCACCAAAGATGGATAGAAAATGCAGTGGAAATATATCAGATTATAAGGTGGTACCACGGTGAAGATCATTTGGAATTTGATTGGATTGTTGGTAATATTGATACGTAAGTAACAGTTAGTATTAGATTAAGGGTATCGTCATACTTAGTTTATTTTAAATACTAAACTAATAACTTTTTGGACCTAGAAATTAGGTAATTGCAGCACTACAGAAACAAGTGCGTTAAAGCACGGGTTAGATTACTAATGTACTGGTCTTTGACCATCATTTAACATGTTTCATCTTAATTAGTAGTTAGGTAATTAGTTACAAAGTTTTTTGAAGTTTTTTAATGTTTCTTTAATTTAATGTTATTTCATATTTGATGTTTTTACTTCAGTACCCTATGGTCAGTCTGCCGAAACTAGTTGCCCCCCTATGTTTATGATTATTAAAAATTTTGTGGTACTGACTAATTATTTTTATTTTAAAGAAGTCATTGGGACTTAATTTTATTTTGCTGAGCAGTAACACGTGGAATTATTGTGAGTCAAATAGACAGTTTTTCTCTACCCTGTCAATTTTATCGTTGGATAAAAAAAAACTATGAATTATGAACACTTACCGATCTTTCTCTGCTTATTTCCAATTTCTGCGATTACTGTCGCCACACATTTTCATTTTAACGTAATCAAACTAGCTTGGTAATGGCTGATGATATTATTTTCATTCGGTCTATGATAATGCTAGAAGAACATTCTCAACTGGTTTTTTCTTAAATTCATTATGTACAGCCTCTGATATTTACCGCAAACAAATACCTTTACTCAAATTCCTACTCGAAGGTCTATAATCGAAGTTATCCTGGCAACTGTTACTCCAAATACATTTATTTTATAATTAATATATTTAATTAGTTGTTTTCATAATTTTGTGAACAGTTGTCTCTATATCTACTACATTAATCAAAATTATTTTGTGTTTTGACGATATTGTATATATTGCGTAAATAAAAACTGAAAAACCAAAGGTAACTTCTTGAACTACATATTTTATATTCATATTTCTTTGAAAGTTTCATGGAAGAAATATAAAAACTAGCATTTAGCATTCATATTATTTGATCGTCAAAAGTGTAAATGATTGTACTAGAGCTCTAAGATGGAAACGAAGGGAAGGAAATTTTCGAAAATATAACGTGCTGAGTTACGTGAGGGAATCATGGTCATTTAATGGTCTTTATTTGCGGGAAAGATAATGAAAAAGGAAAGATAAAAAATGAATGTGAACGCACCTATTAAAAATGTTTTCCTAAGTTACCACAGTACAACCATTCTCAATGACTTCTAGACCCACCGGCTCGCGAATCGATCGCGTTTAAAACTCCCAAACTTACATGACAATCTGCAGATCGAGGTCGGCACTATTCATGTTCCACAAGGCTCCATTCTCGGGCCAATTTTATTTCTAGTTTGTACGCCGACGATACCAAAATATTCGGAAACTCGCTGTCAGAAAGTGCTTCTCTCCAATCTGACTTGGATAAAATAAACCAACGGTGCGTCGACTGGCTCGTTCCTCTGAATGTAGTCAAGATCTCGATTTTACATCTCAGTAAAACAAACGCGCAACTCACTCTAAAGAGTCCACCTTAGGTGTATTCATAGACATTGAAGGTGCGTTTGACAAAACCACTTTTCCCAAAATAGCAAATGCCTTAGCTAATAAAAATATCCCCAACACAGCAAATGGATGGATATATAACATGCTGTCAAAGAGAGCAATAAAAATCAGTGTAGATGATGTCACCATAAGAGGCATGGTTGTAAAAGTTTGTCCACATGGAGGGGTGCTCTCACCACTACTGTGGAACATGGTCCTAGACACCTTAGTCAATCGCCTCAATGATGACAGTTTCTACACTATAGCTTATGCAGACGACCTAGTGATTCTGCAAACAGGAAGATTTGAAGGAATACTCTGTGCTAGAATGCAAGAGACCCTTAATATCATAGAACAGTGGTGCAAAGACCACTCACTGTCAATAAACCCAAAAAAGACAGAGATGGTTCTTTTCACGAATAAAAGGAAGTTTGCAAACATCGAGGCCCCAAAGCTCCTAAATCCTAAATTGCCTGCGATTGCGATTGCCTGGGGAGTCAAAACTAGCCAGAGGACAGTCGTACGCAAATTGGATCAAATCCAAAGAATCTCAACATAACGGGGGACATGAGAACCACACCAACTAGAGCAATGGAGGTGATCCTTGGTCTCACCCCCTTGATATATTTATTAAGGAGGCTTAAGGATGACCATGACACGGCTACGCTCTACAGGTATACAACCTGACGTAGGATCTGGTCAGTAGAGGTGTAACTTGTGGCACGAGGTCCTTGGAGAGGTTCCACTGCTACAAGTCAACACAGATTCGATTGCACCAAGATATGCCTTTCACAGGCCCCACAGGGTAATAACAAAAAACGTACAAGAGGCTACATTGGCAGCAGGTGCCTTGTGCATCTACACCGATGGGTCTAAAACAAATGAGGGGTCAGGCTGTGGAATTTTTTCCAGATCCCTGAATCTCAATATAAAATGGGCAATGGGTTCTAATGCCAGTGTAGCTCAAACAGAGCTCACTGCTATCTCCATCGCCGCAAAAGAGACTACCTGAAGAAACATTACTGGTAATAACATTTACATCCTCACGGACAGCAGACAGGCACTACTAGCTCTGGCTAGACCACGCATTACATCAGGTCTAGTACTAGAATGTCACCAGGCCATGATCGAAGCTTGCAACAACAACGTGGTCACTTTAGCTTGGATCAAAGGTCATGGAAAATCAAAAGGCAACCGTGCAGCTGACTCTTTAGCTAAGAAAGCAGCTTCCCATAAACTTTTGGGACCTGGCACTTTCATAAGCTTATCGGCATCAGCTGTGGCTGACCTACTGAAGAAACACTCCCTTGACAAGTTTAAGGGTAGATGGGACGACGACACAGGTTGCAAGCTAGCCAAGGAACTATTACAGTATCCGAATAGCGAAACAGCCAAAAAATACATGACTATGAACAGACAGAACCTGCGCACAGCTACAGATATCCTGACTGGCCACTGTCATCTACGAAAACACCTCTACAGGATGGGGTTATCTGACACTCCACTGTGTAGAGGATGTGAACAGGAAGACGAGACTGTCGAACACATTCTTTGCGAATGCGCGACACTCTCACAAATGAGACATGTTCTTTTCGGCGAGCGGTGTCTAACACATGCCAACATGAGGGAGCTACCTTCTAGCTACTCATCGCCTACTTTAAATAAGTAGGTTGGCTGACGAGCTAGAAGGAAGGCTCAACCTCAGAAGGGCGCACAATGGGCCAAATGTGGCCTACGTGCTGTGGGGAGACCCACCCTTCTAGATTTACATATACAGAGAGACTGGCTCGTTCTACTGAATGCAGTCAAGTGCTCGATTTTACATCTCAGTAAAACAAACGAGCAACTCACGTACAGCGAAAGTTGTAATCAGCTGAAACACGGGAACTCACAGGTTAAACTAGGTGTCACTGTAACTAGCGATTTAAGTTGGTCCGAACACATTTTTAACATCGCTAAAAAGGCAAATAAATCACTTTATCTTCTCAAGAAAACATTCACTAATCCTACGTCTGAATTAGCAACGAGATTGTACACAACATATGTGAGACCTACGCTTGAATTTGCCGCACCGGTATGGTCCCCTTGGCTCGTGAGAGACATAAACCTTCTTGAAAGGATTCAAAGATCAGCGACTCGTTGGCCGAGATCGATACGAAACCTACCATACGAGGATCGTCTTGGAAGATTGACGCTAACTTCTATCGAAACACGTCGTCTGCGTGGCGATTTAATACAAATGTATTGCATTACCCATGACTTGTTTCATTCTCCTGGTGGATTAGCACACTCAACACCGACACCCGCTTCCGAGGTCATCCATAAAAACTTAAGAAAGAACAATTTCGAACATCCCATAGACTCTATTTCCTATCTAACAGAGCCTTCGAGGCCTGGAACAATGTGCCAGTGGAAGTAGTTTGAGCACCAAATATATCTCCGTTCAAATCAAGACTGGTTTCATTGTTTTTACATACTTTTGCATACTTTGTATATTGTGCTGTAATATAGGCTATGCCTCTGCACTGTTTATAATAATAATAAGACGTTTAATTTTACTATCTTATTTTTTTGTTTAAAAACAAATTCACAAACGCGAAGCGAGATTTTCGTTACAATCGCTTATTTCCATCAATTAATTTTAAGAGGCGTATTTGAAATATATCATTTACCCGTTCAACCCTTTCGCCAAGATATGGTCATTGTGTGTTTAAGTAGATGAAATACCATTGGCAGATCATCATTTCATTTCATTTTATTTATGAACTAAAAGTAAAAACTTTTTTAGTGATAAAGATGTATCGGGCAAAGAAATAATATCAAAATTTACCATTAATGACGAGTTCAATAATGGAAACGTATTTTATACAGACTCTAATGGTAGAGAAATGATAAAAAGAACTAAAGATAGTAGACCGGACTACACTTATAATGCTACTGTCGAACCCGTTGCAGGAAACTATTATCCTGTTAGTTCAAAAATCGTTATTAAAGATGAGACTAAAAACATAGAAGTTGCTGTTCTGACAGATAGATCGCAAGGAGGATCTAGTTTAATGACTAATGAATTGGAACTTATGGTAAATACAATTATATTCTGCTTTTTTTGTTGTACTTATAGGCGATTGTTCTATTTAATTCAGGCTTTTTAAAATATCTTCTAACTTCTAGTAACAACCTACTGGTTTTATAATATTTCTAATCATTTAGGGATTGCTCCTTATAGGCAAAATTAATTCTATTAAGAAATTGAATTTTCTATTTATTTCTACCCGATGAGAGATCTAGATTACATGAAGGATAAGATAAAGTTCCATTTCGACTAAAGCGCCTAATTTAAATCTCACTACAAAAATTTGCAGGTACACAGAAGACTTTTATATGATGATGGAAAAGGACTAAATGAAATTTTGAACGAGGTGGAATTTGAAAAAGGAATTTACGTCAGAGGATCTCATTTTTTGGTCATAGGATCAGCTACAGGTTACAGTAATGGTAATGGATCCTTAATTAATACAAACTAGTCTTTTTATAGATAAGAATAGTTTATTCATTTTCAATTCATTTATACAGGGTGTTTCATAGTTAAACCGACATACGGACAGGGTACTTAGGTGATTCCAAATATCCCTGGTTACTGGGTCTAACGCCTCTAATAACCGAGATACGGGGTGTTTCATCCATTTCGACCAATAATTTGATAAGCCGTAACTTTAGAACCACCCTGTAGATTAGTAAACCAGTAAGGAATTTTAATTTATTAGATTAGACACCCTGTAGATTTCTCTCATACTTGGTACAGGTATAGAGTGCTAATAGCCCAATCCTATAGTGTAAGAACAACAATTAAAATCCAGATCCGGATTAAGAAGAATTTGCAAAATTTGAAAATCCCCAAAACAACACCCCGTATATCATATTTTTTAAAATTGGCATGGATATTTGAAAACAACGGAAAAAATGAGTTAAAGTGAAAAATGCCTTTAAATGTACATCTCATTCTACTACTGGAGATTTAACGTCAAATTATATCAAATGCATTTTTTTCATTTTCACAAGCAGTAACTTTCGAAATACCTGGTAGATTTCTTTTATATTTGGTAGAGGTATCATTTTTTAGTAGCCCAATCGTATAATGTAAGGACTACACTACAGTTAAAATCCAGATACGGATTAAGAAAAATTTGTAAAAGTTGATAATCTCTAAAATAACACCCTGTATATCAGATTCTTTAAAATGTAATCGGATACATATTTCAAAAAGAAAAAAAAAGAAAAAAGATGTGTTATTGCTGAAGCCTTATAGTTTAATGAGTTTTGTATCCAGAATTAATCCGAAAAATTAAATCTGTATTTTTTTTGTAGAACGCTCCTGTGCACTTATAAAAATATTTCAGTATAACACATCTTTTTCTTTTTTTTTTCTTTCTTTTTTTAAAAAGGTATCCTATTACATTTAAAAAAGTCTGATATACAGGGTGTTATTTTAGAGATTATCAACTTTTACAAATTTTTCCTAATCCGGATCTGAATTTTAATTGTAGTTCTTACACTATAGGATTGGGCTATTAACACACTATACCTGTACCAAGGTAGAGAGAAATCTACAGGGTGGTTCTAAAATTACGACTTATCAAAATATTGTTTAAAATGGATGAAACACCCCGTATCTCGGTTATTAAAGGCGTTAGACCCCGTAACCAAGGTTATTTAGAATCACCTAAGTACCCTCTATTTACAGTTAACGTATGTCAGTTTAACTATGAAACACCCTGTATATAATGATAAAATAACGAAAACATTTTCTAAACATAAGATTTTAGCACTTTTGCTTTTTTACTACTGTTCCTTAGACTATTACTGTTTTAGGTAAAACAACTGCTGCTCTTGAACGTATTTTAGCCCAAAAGAAATTACTCCAACCCTGGATAGGACTTGGAAAAACTGATAAATCGTATGAAGATTTGAAAAAGAACGTCAACCTAACAGTGAGTCTAAAAAAGTATAATTTTGTGATGCATGGAAAATGTTAAATATAGTTTAAAGCACCTGAAAGCAAAATAAAACATAAAACAAGTCATTAAACAAAATGCTTTTACCCACAATTTTTTTTATTAGAAAATTATAAATAATATTATTGGATGAAAGAAAGTAGAATTTGTATTCATCTATATCTGTTTTTTTAGTACGAAGGTTTAGAAAAGTCCCTTCCAGAAAATGTAAATATACTAACATTTGAGCCATGGACAAATGGTGAATATCTTTTGAGATTGGAGCATATTATGGAAAAAAATGAAGATGAAAATCTATCAAAAGCAGTTACTGTCGATATTGCTGTAAGTAATTTAAATAAAAATATAGGATTTCTTCTGCCAGTTTTAGGGTATTTTTATAAAATAATTAATTCTTTAATTACTGGTTTGGAATTTTCTTAAAATCCAACAATTTAATGACCAACTACGAAACAATATTATTTGACATAAACAGGGTGGTCCTTAAGTAATTGTACATAGAAGTATGGTAGATTCCCCACATTTGAACTAACTTGCTCTACTGAAATAACGTGGCTTTAATATTTTTTACAAGAATAGCGCTAACTTAAAGAGCAAAAAAGTTTATCACACATTATGCCACAAATGTGGCCTAACTAGATTATGCTTTCTCGTCCCCAAAAACCCCCAGTTCCAAATTTTTATGTATACATATCCAAAAACGCTAAAGTTATTGCAAAAAATAAATCTTAAAGTTTAGCCTTTAACACTCTGTATATTCCTTATCAGCAACATTTTATTAGATCAAGTTTGTTCAAATCGTAATATTTTAAAGTGAGAAATCTAGCATACTTCTATGTAAAATTAATTAAGAACGACCGTGTATAATGAAATCGGATACTTTTAATTGTAAAAAATTATCCTAATAACTTACAATAACTAATGAATTAATGAATAATCTTGATATATTTTAAATTGGGAAATTGGAACCTTTGGTTCATCAACTAAGTTGAAAACTATCGTCGACCACTCAACCAAAACACAATTTTCACACACTCTACGCGCGTTTCGCCAACTATGTTGGCATCACCAGGAGTAGATGATAGACTAAACAACTATCTATTTCTAACAGCTATTTATACTAAATGACTAACCCCCCCCTCACCCGGCGGTGCCTGGCACTGTCATCCCCGGTGACCTAATCAGCCAAGGGTGACCAATCAGCCAAGGAAGAGTAACCCGCCCGTACCTAATGGATTAAACTAAAAAGAGGACTAAGAGGAATTGGTCCTTTGTCTCTGTTTAAACTAGTTTTACATTTGCCTATTTCTATACTTTCAAATGCGTCCAACAATTTATTATTGGATACATTTTTAAGTAATTTTACATTGTCTATACTTATTCTATGATTTTGATTAAAAGCATGTTCGGCTATACTAGATTTTTCCGTACGCCCATATTTTAAGTGAGCCATGTGCTCTTTAAATCTGACCTGTACAGAGCGTCTAGTCTGCCCAACATACTTTCTATCGCAATCCCCACAACTAATTTCGTAAATACTGTCACGACCCTAATGGTTGTGAGAATTATTAATTTATAATTATTTGCTACCTTTCTTTATGAAATAAAACCAGGTTAAACAGTAAACAAGTTTATTAACAACTATAAAAATATACACTTATAAAATACAAAGGGCCTTACCATAAGTTACACATATCTCTTCGTTGGGCACGTCACGCTGGCTTGGAGATAGGGCTGTACGATCTCGTACACACAATGACCCCTAGACCAGAGAGTCACGACTCCAAGACAAGAGTCTAGAGACAAGAGTCTTCTACGACTCCAAGACCAGAGTCTATGACTCCGAGACAAGAGTCCACTACGGCTCCAGGACAAGAGTCCTTTATTGCTAACTCGGCGGATATTTATATCTCGCGAATTGGGTCTGACGTGACCAGCTCAATGTTATGTTATTAAAAAATACTATTATTGTTTATTCGAATCGCTGGTTTGATTATATAATTTACTTAACTTATATTAAACACAAAAATGCAAACTCGATGTACTGAGTGTTCTTTTGTTTAGCGTGATAATACCACTTTTTTCCAAATTACTGTTTTTATCCTAATAACTGTTTTAAAGTGTTGTTAGACTGAAAAACTAAACTTAGCGCGCTTTTTTGAACACGCTGGTAAGTCCTTTGATGTAAGTGGGATTATACGGAATTGAAACGAATTTTTTAGTCTGTTTTTCGTGTTGGAAAAACGTGGTGTTACGTAGGTTTTTCTTAAATTTATGTTTGTTGATTACTTTGTCAACCAAATCTTCGTCATAACCGTTTATTGCAGCTATATCCTTAATCAAATTCTTTTCCTTATCAAATATTTCTTTACTTAGTGGGAAGTTTAATAAACGATGTACTATTTAATGTAAGCTAGCCATTTTGTGTTGATTACAATGAAAAGAATCTGATGGGATATACCTACTTGTGGCGGTATCTTTCCTAAAAATGTCAAATTCCTACTTATTCTCGTTCCTGATAACCAAGGTGTCTAAAAATGGTAGTTGTCCATTGTTTTCTATTTCATAGGTAAACTTTATGGATTGAAATTGAGAGTTTAATTTTGTCACGAAGTCAGCTAAGTTAGTTTCCTTAGTATCGAAAACAGCAAATATAGCATCCACATATCTGTACCATATCCTTGATATATTTTGCAAATTTATTTTCAAAGCACTCAAAGCTTCAATTGCTAAATCTACCGGCAATGGAGTCACAGTTGAAACAATTTTATGTCCAATAAAGATTAAAACAAAACAATTCTTTGTCGAAAGCACTTATAGACCAGTGCCGATAATTTTTGAAACCAAATAAAATAGTAGGATGAAACTCATTGGAAAAGGAAGAGAATATAACAAAAATGATAGGAAAAATAATTTAAGGGCGATCTGAGGTTGGAAAATGGAAGGGGGGAGTTTTTAAGGGTAGAAAACTGGCAAAACTACAAGTTCTATGGAAAAAAGTTAAATGGCAAAGGTGTAGGTAATAAAAAGATCTACAACTTTTGTATTTACACTTTTTTTACATAACCTCAAAATTTATGTGAAAAATTCAAATAACCAAGTTTTTGGTTTTTTATTTTTATCTTTTACAAAAAAAAATTGTTTTTTCACTAAATTTGGTGTAAACTTACCTTTTTATGTCCCAAACACACTGTAATTTTTTTGTTTTAAAATATTTATTTTTTTTAACCTTATTTTGTCGTAATATCGAAAAAGCAGTCTAATTTTCAATCGAAAATTCTCACATCAAAATATCTGCTTTTTTAAAAAACTCGGTAGTCTTTTTGTTCGTTGAAATCTCTACTTTTTGATGGTGTAAAAAGAAATATACATTACTATGGTAAATGTACTTAAAAAATGCAAAGAAACGAATAAAATTCGAATCCAATTTTTTTTTTAATCATCATGTACAATTTTGAGCTATTTATTAAAATTTATACTTTAATTACTCGAAAAAAGTAAGATTCCGTATTACATTTACGTTTTTCGAGTAATTAAAGTATAAATTTTAATAAATAGCTCAAAATTATACATGATGATTAAAAAAAAAATCGGATTTGAATTTTATTCGTTTCTTTGCATTTTTTGAGAATATTTACCATAGTAATGTATATTTTTTTACACCATCAAAAAGTAGAGATTTCAACGAACAAAAAGCACACCGAGTTTTTTAAAAAAGCAGATATTTTGACGTGAGAATTTTCGATTCAAAATTAGACTGCTTTTTCGATATTAAGTCAAATAAGGTTAAAAAAATAAATATTTTAAAACAAAAAAATTACAGTGTTTGGCACATAAAAAGGTAAGTTTTCACCAAATTTCATGAAGCAAATTTTTTTTTGTAAAAGATAAAAATAAAAAACCAAAAACTTGGTTATTTGAATTTTTTACATAAATTTTGAGGTTATGTGAAAAAAGTGTAAATACAAAAGTTGTATTCACTTTTTACCATTTTCAAAGGCATCTGCACTGGTCTATTAATTTAAGTGTATAAATTAGGCAGAATAGTGGCGTCTGTGAGTCGGAAGACATGGACCAAAATTTACCCGGATTGAGAGTACCTCAATCGAGGATACTGAACACGATGGCGGTATCGGAATTACTGTTTTTGATTGCTGAGCCCCCTAAAACGGGCAGCGCATCATTTTCATGTAAAAAAACGTCTTTCGGGGGTGAGTTTTGACCTGAGGAGGAGTAGGTGAGGTTAGGAAGTAATCCTCAATACCACCACCGTGCTTAGCATCCTCGAAAACGGGGGGGAAAGAGGTTATTTTAAAAGGAATGATGTCCTGCCCGTTTAACACTATTAGAAGGTAGCTTTTGGCCCTTTTAGGGGTTCGGCTGACGAAAAGAGAAATTTTGATACTAGTGTTCAGCATCCTCGAAAACGGGGGCACAGGCATTTTGTCGCTGTTAAAAAGAATAAAAAAACACCTCTGTCGGGGGTGAAACTTTGGCCGGTGGAGGGGTTGGTGAGGTTCGGACGTAATTTTTAACAACTCCACCATGCTCGGCATCCTCGAAAACGGGGGAAACAACTTCATTCATATGTTCAGTTAAATCTGTATAAAATTATAAGTTCTAATCAAATGTGAAATTGACTTTTTATTTTAATTTTTGAGTTGCGACTTGTTTAAAACTCATCAAATTTGGTTTGAAACCACCTGAAAAATATCTCTTCAAAACATTGGGATTTTATAATTTTTATTCGTATTTAAGTTTAATGGAATCAGATTTTTGACAAAGTATTTTTGTTTCTACATGTCTTAGCGATGTGTTATCGAGTCATAAAACGAGGAGGGAGTGAAAACGCCACAACGTCAGTCAGCCGCACTCTGTTCTCGTCTACTAGTAGAGTCAAACTAGCATGAAAAAACTGAAAACCTGTAACTTTCGAAAAAATATCAGTAACAAAATCTACAACTAACCTTTTTACGCTCGGACATTTATAATTATTTATTTAACAAATTGGACAATTTTCTGAGAGTTTCGCCGAGGGTTTGGAAAACATGACTGCCTGTTCAAGAAAAGGTCAGGAAAATTTTCCCGTGCGGGTTTTTGAGGTCGCTCATTATCTTTTAGATGTCGAAGCTATTGTTTATTGTTCAATTGTTGTAAACCGTCTAATTAACAAATTGATAACACTGCCCCCCAAATACTTAGAGGACTCGAATTTTTTCCAAATAAAACTCTGGGTCCCCGGGGAGTAGCATGCCCACAAAGTTGTAGCACATAATTGTTTATTGTTCAATTGTTGTAAAATGGCTAAGTAACAAATTGTGCCACGAGTTATTTTCGGTTAAAGATATTCCTTCGTGGGATTATGTAATCCGCTTTGGATGCCGGCTAACCACAGTGAAGTGGGGTGTGGATTGATATATGTTGTTAATTAAAAAGAAAAATGGGCGCCAGGAGATTGCTTTACCCTCATCCAAAATACAGTCAATTTAGTCACTCAACCTCCAGAATGGATCTAAATTGAGCCCACTAAAAAAAAATAAACTACGTCGCAAAAAAAATTTGCTTACCTTAATTCGGGTCAAGACTATTTGTGACTATTAGTAAATAAAAGAAAAGTAACTAATTACTCAATAACTGTTTAATATTTCCACTTACACAAAATTGCACTGGTCAAAAAATAAAAAGAAAAAGGAATCCAAGGGATCCCACTAAAATTGCGCTAGTTAAAAAAAATGATTAAATTAATTAATTAATTAATTAAATGACGAACAATAGGGGTGTTACACCGTCCGCGAGAGCTCTCAAGGTCGTTGGAATTGGGTGTAAAAAAAAATACCACTCGCCCCTATAATTCCAAAAATTTAATTAGAGAAAAATATATGAAAATACTAAACAAACATAAAAAAAAAATATGAAAAACTTGCGGTTGTTCCAAAACTCCCTCGCTTTTGAAAGTGGATTTTCTTCCACCAACTCCAAAAATTAAATTGCGGCAACTTGATTATCATCCGCCCAGTACGAGAATGTGGTCAACAATCTACCCAACACGAGAATATGGTCCACAATCTGCCCAACACGAGAAGGTGGTTAACAATCGCCCAATACGAGAACCCCTTTTATACAGTGAAGGGGAATTCTCGGCGAATCAGGAACTTTCCTGATAGATGCTTCCGTGGAAGGTGAATCCTCGGAGAATCAAATCGTCTCCCGGGGAAGATACTATCCCTATAATATTAATAGGCCTTACACACTTGCCAAATAACATAAAACTCGACTGTCATGAAAAACGCCTTACCTGACAAAAATGGCGTCGTTACGAACGTAGCTTGGTTTGGAACAAAATATTAATTCCTCTTCAAGAGAATCAGACCAGGGTAAACACACCAAATCAAATAGGCACCCTGCAAGTATAACACCGGGTGATTCCTCAAAATTTTGTCTAAACCACGTTATACTTATCACCCAACAAGAAAGAAAGACAAAGCCGGTCCGAAATTTCCTTCGAAATCATTCTAGAACGAATTCAACCACGCAAGTCCAGAAAGAGATTCACCTATTAATCGCCACGGGTCACTAAAAACTACTGCGACTTGACCAATCATATAACAGGTGACTGGCTAACACAGCCGTACAGCACCTCAAATTTAACAGAAGAAATGTCCGGAACGACAGATCGAAACATGACCTCGATAAAATAGACATAAACAACAAACTATTTTGACAGATATACTTTATACGAAACTAAATAACTCGTTCAAATGAATATAAAGTGAGTCAAAAAAAAACTTGAGGCTATCTTATGTGATATATGGTTCCTAAATAATATAATCCGATCCCGACAGTGGCTCACATCTACAAGGTATGGAAAACTAATTAATGTAGTAAGGTCTTAATACCGAATTTAAACGTTACAATTGATAACTCTGCTCCCTAAATACTTAAAGGGCTCGAATTTTTTCTAAATAAAACCCTAGGTCTCCGGGGAGTAGCATGCCCACAAAGTTGTAGCACATAATTGTTTATTGTTCAATTGTTGTAAAACTGCTAATTAACAAATTGATAATTCTGCTCCCTAAATACTTAAAGGGCTCGAATATTTTCTAAATAAAACTCTGGGTCCCCGGGGAGTAGCATGCCCACAAAGTTGTAGCACATAATTGTTTATTGTTCAATTGTTGTAAAATGGCTAATTAACAAATTGATAACTCTGCTCCCTAAATACTTAAAGAGCTCGAATTTTTTCTAAATAAAACTCTGGGTCCCCGGGGAGTAGCTTGCCCACAAAGTTGTAGCACATAATTGTTTATTGTTCAATTGTTGTAAAATGGCTAATTAACAAATTAATAACTGTGCTCCTGAAAATTGTCCAATTTGTTAAATAAATAATTATAAATGTCCGAGCGTAAAGAGGTTAGTTGTAGATTTTGTTACTGATAATTTTTCTGAAATTTAAAAAAAAAACCGCATGTCGATCCGATTTCTCCGAAAAAAGTTACAGGTATAATGCTAGTTTGACTCCACTATACCAACACATTCAATATGTGCTCTTATTAACAGTTTTTCGCTTAATCTGCTTAAATAAATATTCAAAAATTTTTATTTTCAAATGAAAACAATGTTATAAATAATAAGTATTACAAGATTAATCGGAATTAACAAAAATATATAAAAAAGAATTAGGAAAAACGTTTTGTATGTGATTGTCTATTGCATTTTTGATAAGACAGCCCCTTTGTAAGATCCAAAAGTAGTTTGCCATCATATGGTAATCCCACCGGCATTGGTATCCAGTGGCGGCGATTAGGGGGAGCGTAGGGGGGCAGTTGCCCCCCCACTTTTAGAAGGATATATCGATAAATAAATGTGATGTTTGTTCCGTTTTAAACATTTCAGGCTAGGAGTTATGTAAAAATTATTTGTACAAAGTTTTTGCCCCCCTACTTCTAATGTCCAATCGCCGCCACTCTTGATATCCTTCCTCCATTGTCTTGATATCCTAGTGGAACCTTGGTTTTCAGGAAATGTATCCAAATGGCTATACAAATAATGTAATTTTATACTCATGTTAGCTCCCAGTTGTTTAAAATTCACAAGCAGTTTTGCGACTATTTTGAAATATTCTGCAGCTTTGTGATTCCCTAAAAAGTTTTTGACTATTGATACAAAGCTTGCCTATGCTTTCGATTCAACCTTAGTCATGTGATTTGTGAAATTATTGGTTTATATAAATAAGACTACGCATTTGTGGTTCATCAAAGATAATTTTTCCGTACATGAAATGATTAAAAAATATATTTGAAATAATCACGTTTCTTATTAAAAGCTTTACAAACTGATTAATGAGCCCAAGCCTAATGTGGAATGGCCGAATAATTATTTTTTTTCGACTTATTGGTTCTTGATCCATATTAGCTTTTTCCACAGTCATATTTATTATGTACGGCCATGCACTTTTTCCTACTGTAGTTCATTTTTCGCACATCTATCCCACACAAAAATATACAGGCTGTTCCTGTTAAAAAATTTAAATTTGGGATTGATCATTTTATTTTATTTAGAAATTTATTTAGTATTTATACTTGTTCGAAATCTAACATTTTTAACTACGCCCATGGCAGCAAGAGAAATAAAATAACCGAACCTCGCGCATAGCAACAGTGTAAGCACACATAGTAAATCAAGGCCAGAGAGCACAGCTAAGAACCCGGAAGTAATTAATAGTCCATATAAACATCAATAGTTAAAAACCACCTTATCGGCTACCTCTTTATCGGCTGCCGCCTTTATCGGCTGCCGCCTTTAGATGCTCCACGGCCAGGGGCAAGATTGGCAGTTGCATAAAAAAAAGGATATCAATAGCGCCGAAAACACGTACCCGTGATTGGCCAAGGAAGAATATCGGCGGACCACACGCGACTAGAATAAATTAAATCGAATCAGTAGAACTTCTATCTCCGGGGAAACAGGTCGCACTCAGACTGTTTCTTACGTAATAAATTCATCAATCTCAACTTATATAAATTGCATATTACTACATACGCACTTGCGTTTCACAATTCATAAATTTTTGAGCAATTGCAAACATAGTTTTGAGTTTGTTATATTCTTTGTTTTTTGTAAAGTGTTTTTGTTTTACGTTATCGTTAATATATAACATCCAAGTACTTAGAGTATAATTTCGCTACAACCTAACTACGTATACAGTCCACATCAAAACTCTCTGCCAACTTAATCTACAATAAGTTGGGACAGGCACATCTACAGGGTGTGGCCTAATAAGTTTGGGTCTCCAAATTTGACATTATTTGGAACTTCCCAAAACATGGTCCAATCGAACCGGATTGAAAGCAGCTAATCTTCAAGACCTTCAAATATCCAGAAAAATCAACAGTACTTCTTCAGTGATCCAGTCAATTACAACTTGGGATTCGTCCAGCCATCTTTATGGAATCAACAAAAAACGAACTGCCAAACTACATATACCTGGAACTCCTCAGTGTAGTGCGTGAGTGAAAGTGAAAAAACAGGTATAAAGTTTACATTTTCTACTTTACATATACAAATAATTGGTTTTTGGAAGAGTATATTTTGGCCTCAAACCAATGGAACATTTGAATTCAATTTTGTCATTCATTCGATACTAATTTTTCACTTTATGTATTTATATAAAAACATTTTCCCATTTATACACATTTCATAAACATTTTTCGTCTTTATATATATTTGTCGCACATACTTATGATTCTTTACATACTTTTCGCATATATATTTTTTGATATTTACCATATATCGCTTTTATTTCATGTTTATATATTTGTCGCGCATACTTATGATTCTTTACATATTTGTCGCATATATTTCATGTAATTTTAATAGAAAGGACAAAATTTCTTACAAATCAAACTATAAGCTCTACTACGAATCAATTTTCTCATACTATAAATACTTAATTCCATTATGGAAGAATTGTCCTATCTACAACTCTTTTATTGGAAAACAATTGCTCAAAAATTCAAACTATCTCAGATTTTCAACTCATATTTTTATACCTATTTTAAAAGGTAAACTAGATTTTTACGAAACAAACTTTAAATTATTGATACATTAAAATATAAAAACTACTGTCGCTTGACAATCAACAAATCTTTCAAATCTCGTACTATCTCGCGCTCGGCTCGCAAATTTCTCTTATTTTAAAACTCGCAATCGTTCGCAAACTTCGTCTATTTAAAATCGGGTACAAACTCTTGCCTAATCAAATAAATTCTCATAAAAAATAAAATCAACAATTACGTACTAAAATCGCAAATCTTAAATAAATCCATTTTTATAAAAACTAAACAATCGGGTCTGTAGCGCCTCAATAAGCTATTCAAACAATTAGGTTCGTTGGCGCCTCTTAAAGTTCATCAATCGGGTTATGTAGCACCTCAAAGCTATCATAAAACAATATAGGTTTCGTTTTCGCCTTTAAAGATAAACACTAGGGTTTTCGGCAGCACCTCTAAGCTATACGGTATATATAAACAATTTAGGTTCGTTGGCACCTCTAAAGTTCAACACCCGGGTCCTTAGCGCCTCTAAGCTAATAATAAATAAACAAATACTTCAACAATCTATTCTTTATCTCAATCTCTAACAATATCTATTTTTTATCGCTTTATCGGTACAAACCAAGCAAACAAACAAACTATAGGGATTTTAATTCCCAAACTTCTCATTTTCTACAAGGCTTATTTTTTAATGGATTTTTAAAAGCCTCATAACTTTTCTACTTAAGTAAACTTATCTATTTGAAACTAAACGCGACGATTGCAATCTTATTCTTTTTCCGTCGGAAACATTTACTCGTTTTCTTTCGCCGACAAAACGCTACATTCTGCTACAAGTTTCGTATAAATCTCAACACAACGGTCTTTAGCGCCTATCTCTAATTTACTCGTAACCAATTCACAAATCGCACTTAAATAATAACAAAAATTAAAAACAATACAATTCTATTTTAAAACAAACAAATATAAACTATTCTACGCAAATGAAATCAATTTTCTTGCCATATACAAAACAAACAATGCACAGATCATTGAACTTTAACCCCTTAATATAGGTAGCAATTTACATTTAAAATACCAACTCCCATTTCACAAATATCTCAACTACCCTCGTATGCGAAGCCCTACAACTTTGGCATACAATTTTATAAGGTTTTAAACTTCAAATTCACATCAAATTATCGTGTACCTAGGTACAAAAACAATTTATAAACAAATCTCGCAAATTCTTTCGCTACCTCAGCATAAATTAAATTAGACGCTGTTCTAACATTTAAAATATCAATTTTACAATGTAAATACTTTGCAAATCAATACTTTAACAAAAAACGAATTCAATCTAATAAACAAATTCTGTAGCTAATTTATCGCATAACAGCTGATTACCATATCGCTTTTTAATACTTAGGTATTCATTTCATTTTTTATAAATAAATTGTCTTCCAAAAATAAGACATTTCAACTTTATTTTCTCGTCTTTGCACATACAGGGCAAGTCATATCTTCTCTTTAAACTCAAAACAAATAAATAAAATAACTTATCGATTTTCGTTTTAATAAAAATATACTCATATTCAATAAAACTTGTGGAAAATTACCCAAGTAAATACGGTAATGGTTTTTCGTACAAATTTTAACTTATGGCAGTATAATTATGTAAGTCCAAATACTATTTTAATTTCGCTTTGCAAAAAATATGCATCTACCACACATATGTAACAATTTTGTTGCATATCGGACGTTCATTTAGTTACCGACGGCTAGTGACGCCCTACCCGCGTTTTTACGCAAATTTCACAAAAGGATGACCTCCATTTTAGAGCGGGGCATACCTTTACATTTACATTTATACTTAGGTATATATTATTTTATTTTTGCACACAGAAGGCTCTTTTGCTTTAAAGCAAGGCTTCTATTCTACCTTTATTTCTATTCATTTCTAATTTTGCACTCAAGAAATTCTTTATCTCAAGACTTCTTGTATTGGGCTCAACTGCCTATTTAGAAGAACTTAAATCTCCTTTGTTCCATACTCTGTTGTGGTCAGAGTTCAAAAACCACCATATTAGGTTCAAAGGGTCTTATACATTTTCTAGTTTGTTTTCTTATACATTATACATTATATTCTTCTATATACAGGGTGATCTTCACAAATAAGACATACCCACCTTTTTCATAAATCAGGGTGATCTTCTAATAAGGCATACCCGCTCTCGTTTAAACACAGGATGATCTTCTAATAAGACATATCCGCCTCTCTCATATACAGGGTGATCATCTAATAAGGCATACCCACTTTTTTCATAAATCAAGGTGCTCTTCTAATAGACATACCTACTATTCTCGTTTACACACAGGATGATCTTCTAATAAGACATGTCCGCCTCTTCTATATACAGGGTGATCTTCTAATAAGGCATACCCGCTTTTGTCATAAATCAGGGTGATCTTCTAATAGGACATACCCATCTTTTTCACATACAGGATGATCTTCTAATAAGACATATCCATCTCAAGGTGCTCTGCTAATAGACATACCTACTATTCTCGTTCAAAGGGAAAAATCATCCCTTAGCCTACCTTGGCTACCACAAATTCTATTTCTCAACACAAGGGATTCAATATCCAATTATCAAACCTCAACTTACCAAATCTTAGCGAAATACTCTTTATCGCAAACAATCTTTTATGTTTGTCGTTTATTCTTTATATACAGGGTGGTCTTTAATCCTAAGACATCCATTTTTCTACTTCAATCTCCTTTGAATCCATCCTCTGTTGTGGTCAGAGGTCAAAAACCACCATATTAGGGTCCAAAGGGAGGTATTTTCTCATTTCGTTACATACAGGGTGTTTCCAATAAGGAAGAGTTCTGGGCAAAGGTAGTGTTTCACAGAGAGAAGGCTAGGAAAATGATTTGGGATTTTTCCGCTAGTAGATCTAGAAAAAGCCAATACCCAGAAGTTCGGACATACAAGAGACATTCCGCAAATTTTCTACTTTCGTTTAATAGTTGTTCTGACATTGTCGTATCAGGGAAAACTACCCCTCAACAATGGGTTATTTATAGCAAACCAAACCCATTTCTACATTATTTTCTTCTCGTTCATACAAGGCGATCTTCACAACAAGTCCTTCATTTTAAAGCAAGGCATTCATTCTATTTCTATTTTACTTTCATTTTCGCAAACGAAATGTTCTTCATTGTGAGACATTTTTATATCGGGATCTATTGCCCAAATTTTCAAAACAAAACAAACAATTACCGCAAACTGCTATAAGTCGACAAAAACTAAACATCCCTCAATACTATATAAATAATCTCGCTGATGAATCTTTCAACTTACCGTCGGATATTGACCTCTTAGGAGGAGCCGACATTTACTACGAAATTCTCAAGGGCGGATACAGAACTTTAGGTAAAGGCCGCCCTACGCTCATAAATACCCATTTGGGATGGGTAATATCGGGAACTGTCCCGCATTTTTGTATACAAACTTTATCTACTCCTGATAAACCTATACAAGCTTTATTAAGCATCAATCGGAAACAATCCGTATCTCTTGATGACAGCACGCATCAATTAATAGAGAAATTTTGGGAACAAGAAGATATTGCATCTTCGCAACAAGTTCCATCGTCTGACGACGCTCAAGCCGAACAGCTGTTCACAGAAACCACAATGGTTTTACAAAATGGGACGTATCAAGTAAACTTGCCTCTGATAGACCATTTATCTCCTACCTCTCTAGGTAACTCTTTTTATTTTCGGAAACAATCCGTGTCTCTTGATGACAGCACGCATCAATTAATAGAGAAATTTTGGGAACAAGAAGATATTGCATCTTCGCAACAAGTTCTATCGTCTGACGACGCTCAAGCCGAACAGCTGTTCACAGAAACCACAATGGTTTTACAAAATGGGACGTATTAAGTAAACTTGCCTCTGATAGACCATTTATCTTCTACCTCTCTAGGTAACTCTTTTTATTTAGCCAAAAATCGATTTCTCAGCCAGGAGAATAGATTGCATAATGATCCGCAACTTTTTGCACAATATAGAGATCAGCTCTTGGAATATATAACTTTGGGACACGCCAAAAAAGTTCCTTTCTCGTTGGTAAACGAATTAAACCTCAATACATATTTTGTACCACACCTATGTGTAATCAAAGACCACAGTACGACTCAAACCAGAGTTGTCTTTGATTTTTCGGCCAAGTCCACAACTAACCTGTCTCTAAATGACATATCCCTTAGGGGACCTCAAGTACAACCTTCACTCTTCGATATTCTATGTCGTTTTCGACTATTTAAATACGTGCTAACCGGGGACATTCAGAAAATGTACCGGCAAATTCAGATTAATCCAAATCAAACTTACTTACAAACTCTTTTACACAAGCTTTTATAGCAAGTTATATTTTTCATTTCAAATAAATCAACACAAATACATATACAGGATGTTCTTATAATAAGACATGCCTTCTAATTTCTATTTTTATTAAATAAAACAAATGTAACGTAAACAAATCAAATCGTACTTTAAACTCTTTTAATTCTTTCTCACACAGGGTGAACTAATACCCTTAGGATTTTATATCCATTATTTTTAACTCTTTTTCACACATCAACATTATACATTCTCATAAATTTGTAAGCAGAAGTTCGGACTTACAAATGATATGAACACTCCATTTAACTCAAATAACTATCCTCTCTTTCTCACGCACAAACCCTATATAGGGTAACAATTTAAAAAAAAAAAAAAACACACAAAAAAAATTTTTTTTTTCTCTCTTCCTATCTCATACTTCTAACAGATTGAGATACATAAGCTAACAATCAATACAACACCCCCCAAACCCCCTCGCGGCGGGGAGTATGTTCGAAATCGAACATTTTTAACTACGCCCATGGCAGCAAGAGAAATAAAATAACCGAACCTCGCGCATAGCAACAGTGTAAGCACACATAGTAAATCAAGGCCAGAGCACAGCTAAGAACCCGGAAGTAATTAATAGTCCATATAAACATCAATAGTTAAAAACCGCCTTATCGGCTACCTCTTTATCGGCTGCCGCCTTTAGATGCTCCACGGCCAGGGGCAAGATTGGCAGTTGCATAAAAAAAAGGATATCAATAGCGCCGAAAACACGTACCCGTGATTGGCCAAGGAAGAATATCGGCGGACCACACGCGACTAGAATAAATTAAATCGAATCAGTAGAACTTCTATCTCCGGGGAAACAGGTCGCACTCAGACTGTTTCTTACGTAATAAATTCATCAATCTCAACTTATATAAATTGCATATTACTACATACGCACTTGCGTTTCACAATTCATAAATTTTTGAGCAATTGCAAACATAGTTTTGAGTTTGTTATATTCTTTGTTTTTTGTAAAGTGTTTTTGTTTTACGTTATCGTTAATATATAACATCCAAGTACTTAGAGTATAATTTCGCTACAACCTAACTACGTATACAGTCCACATCAAAACTCTCTGCCAACTTAATCTACAATAAGTTGGGACAGGCACATCTACAGGGTGTGGCCTAATAAGTTTGGGTCTCCAAATTTGACATTATTTGGAACTTCCCAAAACATGGTCCAATCGAACCGGATTGAAAGCAGCTAATCTTCAAGACCTTCAAATATCCAGAAAAATCAACAGTACTTCTTCAGTGATCCAGTCAATTACAACTTGGGATTCGTCCAGCCATCTTTATGGAATCAACAAAAAACGAACTGCCAAACTACATATACCTGGAACTCCTCAGTGTAGTGCGTGAGTGAAAGTGAAAAAACAGGTATAAAGTTTACATTTTCTACTTTACATATACAAATAATTGGTTTTTGGAAGAGTATATTTTGGCCTCAAACCAATGGAACATTTGAATTCAATTTTGTCATTCATTCGATACTAATTTTTCACTTTATGTATTTATATAAAAACATTTTCCCATTTATACACATTTCATAAACATTTTTCGTCTTTATATATATTTGTCGCACATACTTATGATTCTTTACATACTTTTCGCATATATATTTTTTGATATTTACCATATATCGCTTTTATTTCATGTTTATATATTTGTCAGTAGAACTTCTATCTCCGGGGAAACAGGTCGCACTCAGACTGTTTCTTACGTAATAAATTCATCAATCTCAACTTATATAAATTGCATATTACTACATACGCACTTGCGTTTCACAATTCATAAATTTTTGAGCAATTGCAAACATAGTTTTGAGTTTGTTATATTCTTTGTTTTTTGTAAAGTGTTTTTGTTTTACGTTATCGTTAATATATAACATCCAAGTACTTAGAGTATAATTTCGCTACAACCTAACTACGTATACAGTCCACATCAAAACTCTCTGCCAACTTAATCTACAATAAGTTGGGACAGGCACATCTACAGGGTGTGGCCTAATAAGTTTGGGTCTCCAAATTTGACATTATTTGGAACTTCCCAAAACAATACTCCAAATTTAAAAATTATTTAAATATATTTTGGCGTAAATTTAAGAAGTCCAATATGAATGACCTCAATACCATGTTTGTGGGTGATTTTATGAAGTCTGAAATTCGTTATTTTCAAATCAAAATATATCAAATTATCATATAATTAAGATAATCGCAAAAAAAAGTGCGCACGCTACATCGTCTTATCCCAGCGCTTCATCCAAACAATAGGATGGGTCGGATCCACACTTTGAGATTTCAGGGAAGTTCTTTTCGAAGTCACAAAGAAAGCCGCTTTCCCTTAAAGGGTCATGTTTTGGTAGTATCAAAGGAGCCGCGTTTTAAATCTGATAATTGTGGACCTGTTTTTAGTATACAACGCAGCAAAAGGCAATAACAGAGTTGCATAGGGATCACGGGTGCAATGAGATCCTGCCTTAGTGCTTCCTTCATCCACTACTAGTCGAGAAAATTTAACACAAAATGTGTAATTTTGGAGCAGTAAGACGGATTGAGATGGGGTTTCTTGCAATCGCTTCGTTAGATCGTCTAGAAATTTTGTGCCCTATTTTGATTATGTACTTTTTTTGAAATAGCACCTCTGCATCAAGAAGTGCATTCTTCTTTCCAAGTGTTGAAGAAAAAATTCATATCTTGCACAGAAAACATCCGAACCGTACGAATTTCGGAACCCGGAGGATTGCTTACCCTGAATATGATGGCCAAAGGAGCACCCGGTGTATATGGAGATCAGGACGATGCCAGGAACGACACCACCTGGAGTTTCCTGTAAATTCATCAAAAATCGATCGAATCTCTTTACCCGGGGGTTTTTGGGTCGCTCTGACGCTCGAAATCGTTATCCGGAGGTCCAGGTGCTCACGACTTCGCTAAAAACGTCATCTCTTGGAGTTTTACTGTAATTACCAAATATATCGAAACACCTCACCCGGAGGGTTTTCGGGTCGCTCGTTCCAGATATGACATCGACATCGACCTCCGGAGGACCTGGTGCACGCGATCTGGCTAAAAACGTCATCTCCAGGAGTTTTACTGAAATTTTGTCGTCAAACTGTCTAACATTGCTTTAATGAATGAAGTCAGTATATCATTAATAAAGCAAGTTCTCCATAAATCAATTTGAGAGAGAGAAGAATTACAATACATGTATAAATGTGCTCTTCAAAATTGCAAGTTTTAGTGTGGAAATAGTTAACCAAAAATTTCGAAATTAATACCATTGGAAAGCTGATAATTAAAGCAATTTGATTCCAGTGTTATCTAAGTGTAAAAATCGTTATTTAGTTGCCAAAAGTGTTGTTTAGTCAACAAGTTTAATAATAGCTAGTTTTTTGTGTATTGATAAAATTAAGGTGATAAACAGTAATTAGTGTTTTATGGTAGTGGCTACTGTTCCTACAACAAGTACCGGTTTCTCTTGGAGAAATTTATTTTTCAAAAATGCCTTCGCAATTAATTTGCAAATGCTGTAAGAAACCGGGGGACGATATCAAATTTGTAAATTGTTCTGTCTGCCAAAATAACTATTACTACTCTTGTGTGAACTTGACTTCAACGGATGTTAAGTCCATCAAAAGCAGCAAAGCCAATATTAAGTTCACTTGTAAAGACTGTTCTGTTTTGGGAGATCGTATAGATGAATTAAAATCACTGATTGTATCCCTTCAAAATGAAATAAATAATTTTACACCGGCTGCCAATAATAATAATTCGCATACAGATTTTGAAGATGTCTTTCAAGAAATCAAAGACCGAAATTCACGTAAGCAAAACCTTATTATTTATGGTCTTCCAGAGAATGACAACTTGTCTATGGCAGATCAGGTTACTTCTGATAACAACCAGGCCAAAAATATATTAGAATTTCTTTCTCCTGGAGATACTTCAGTATTAAAATACTTGAGATTGGGCAGATTCGATGCAGAAAGGATAAGCCTAGGCCAATTAAATTAACTCTTGCGAATGAAAATCAAGTTCACTTATGCATCCGTAAAGCTCGAACGCTGAGATCTGAGAATAACTATTCTAATATCAACATATCTCTCGATCGCACCCCTAAGCAAATAGAGCATTACAGAAATCTCAAGAAAGAACTAAATGATCGCCTGTCAAAGGGTGAGAGTAACTTGAAAATCAAATATATACGAGGTTCGCCTAAACTCATCCAGGAAAATTAACCCAGTCTAACAAAAAATCTTACCTCTGCTACTTTCAAAATGTTCGTGGCCTAAACTCAAAAGTAGATGACTTTATGCCTCAGTAAGTAAAGCTGTCTTTGATTTTGTGTGTTTGGTTGAGACTTGGTTACGCGAAGATGTCAACAATTCTGAACTCTTTCCGGCAACCTACCTTATTCGTAAAGACCGTTATTTTGAGGGAGCTTTTAAAACTGAATATCTGATTGAAGTTATTGATCTAAACCATATGTATGAGCAATTTATTTACATTGATATTGTAGGAGTAAAATGTTCACTATTACATAATACTATATTTATATACACTGTTTATATTCCTCCGTATGTAAAAATTGATAAATACGAGCAATTTTTAGAACAATTAGGCCAACTTATTGTCAATCAATCAAATGTTCTTATCCTAGGTGATTTTAATTGTACCAATTACATTAATAACTCAAATGACTCTTACTGTCGCGCCATTTCCAATTTTTTAGATTTTACTAATTCAAATCAAATTAATATTTTTTAGATTTTACTAATTCAAATCAAATTAATACAATACTAAATTCTATGGGAAGGATTTTAGATCTTGTTATTGTTACTGAAAATCTTAAATGTGAAACTTCCCGTAGAAAGTTTCCCTCTAATTGGTAATGAGGATTCATTTCATCCTTCATTAAGGAGTGTTATAGAAGTTTGGAAAACAAAATCTGAAAACTTTGCGGACAATCCGAACTCACAAATGTACAATTTTAAAAAAGCGTTTTTTCCAGGATTGTATAATGCTTTCACATACATTGACTGGTCCATTTTAGATGGAATCGATGATGTGAACGAAATGTGTGAGATCTTTTATAAAAAATTATACAATATATTAGACATGTATGTTCCAAAATATAAAAAAGGGAACCGTAGATATCCTTTTTGGTACACCACTAATTTGATACAAAACATTAAAACTAAGGAATATTACTACAGAAAATTTCGTAAACTTAAATCTGAATATTATTACCACGAATTTTCTAGATTGCGAAGAATAATTAAAACTCAAGTTCATGAAGCTTATAGTAACTATTTAAGGTCTGTCGAAAATAGTATTATTACTGATCCAAAAAAATTCTGGTCATATATACAAAGTAAAAGAGGCACTACTAGGATTCCAGGTCAGGTATTTTATAATGATAAGGTTTTTGATACGCCCAACTCTATTGTTGCAGGCTTCGCCGATTATTTTCAAAGTGTGTATGTTCAAGGTCAAGGTGATATTGTGAATATGGAAGTAAATAATGTTCCTAGTTGCCATATATCTCAATTTTCTGAGAAAGATATCTTAAACTCTATAGCCAAACTTCCAAATAAACTTACTTCCGGAAAAGATATGTTCCCCAGTTTCATCTTCAGGGATTGTAGCCATGCTTTTGTTCAGCCATTACTTAAGATATATAATCTTGTTCTTCAAAAGTGGAGATAAAGCCAATATTGAAAATTATCGGCCAATTTCGATACTGAACAATTTTGCGAAGGTATTGGAGATGTCAGTGTATAATCAAATTTATGATCAAATAAAATGCTTGATATCGCCAAGCCAACACGGTTTCATGAGGCAAAGATCTACTACTTCCAATTTAGTTGAGATTACTCAATATATAGCTGAAGCGATGGACAAAAGGCGCCAAGTAGATGTCATATACACTGACTTCTCCAAGGTTTTTGATAAGATAGACCACTCACTACTCATGACTAAGTTACAACTATTTGGCTTTAGTAATTCGCTTATAACTTATCTTTTTAATAGAGGCCAGTTTGTTTCTTATAATGGGTTTTCCTCTACAACTTATTCCCCAACGTCAGGTGTTCCACAAGGGTCCAACCTAGGTCCCTTATTATTTTTACTATTTATAAATGACCTTTCTATCGCGTTACAATCTAAAAATTTATTATTTGCTGATGATTTAAAAATATTTCTAGAAATTAGATCTCAGTTTGATTGTCATTTGCTCCAATTGGAATTAAATAAAGTTAATGAATGGTGTACAAGAAATCGTCTTTTTCTAAATTTAAGTACATGTAAAGTATGCACCTTTAGTCGTAAATCTTATTCCGTTTTATACAAATACCAAATCGATAATGTGGACTTAACTAGATGTACTGGGCATTACTTTTGATAATAAATTGGATTTTATAATACATATAAATAGTATCTATTCTAAAGCCACTAAATCCCTTGGATTTATAATCAGGAACTGCAAATCATTTTCTAATGAGGATGCACTGAAAACGCTATTTTTCGCTCTAGTGAGGTCAAAACTTGAATACGCTTCTGTTGTGTGGAGTCCGTATTACCTAAATCACATTAATTTGTTAGAGACCGTTCAGAGGAGGTTTGTGAAATTTTTAGCTAGTAGGATCGATGGGACTTACCCCGAAAGGGGGATCGAACAATCTATTTTGCTACATCGTTTTGGCATTGACTACCTGCAACTTAGAAGAACAAACAGTGGTCTGGCTTTCCTGTTTAAGTTGAATCATAATTTTATTGACTCTCCAAACTTATTAAGTCAGCTCAATTTTCTTATTCCAAGATTTCACTCACGTCGTAATCTAACGTTTTACTCTGACAATGCAAGAACTAACATTCTTTCTCATTCTCCACTATACATCATATGCTCAAATTTTAATCAAATTGCAAATGACTGCGACCTTCACTACAATTCATTAAAACAAATTGTTGATAAATCAAATCAGAATTTTTATTTAAATTTACAGTTAGGGTAAGTTTTTTAATTAATGGTTAAATATAAAAGAATTGCTTTATTTGTATTATTTTCTAATTATGTAGATAACCGTTAAGTTATGTATTCAGTTATAACAGTTGTTTTGTCTATTTTGAATTACAGTTTCTATTAATATTGTTCTGTAAATGGATTTTCTGTTGGACAATAAATGATTAATATTATTATTATTATTATTATTATTATTATTATTATTATTATTATTATTATTATTATTATTATTATTATTATTATTATTATTATTATTATTATTATTATTATTATTATTATTATTATTATTATTATTATTATTATTATTATTATTATTATTATTATTATTATTATTATTATTATTATTATTATTATTATTATTATTATTATTATTATTATTATTATTATTATTATTATTATTATTATTATTATTATTATTATTATTATTATTACTATTATTAAAGGATCTGAAGTCCACATGAGTCTAAAACAGTCTGGAACTGCAAACAATCCCTTAAGCAACTGACTAGTCACAACAAAGTAACATTGTTATGGGTGCCAGGGCATAAAGGAATTGTCTGGAATGAGATTGCCGGCGGTCTCGCAAAAGAATGAGCTTGTACTACTTTTAATCAGACCAGAACCATTCTGTGGTATCCCAAAAAGCCGCATTGTGGAAGAAGACCGAAAATGGGAAAAGGAACTTTGTGCAGCCTACTGGAAAAACATTCCAGACCAAAAAGGTTAATACGACCTTCTGGTCGCTACGCTAAATTGCTCCTGGAGCTTAACAAATCTGATTTCAGAGGAATGGCAGGAATTCTCACTGAACACTGCTCACTTAGATACAATCTCTGTAAAATGGGCACAGGGGATAGTGTAACATGCAGATTCTGCGAAGATGCAGATGAGACGACGAAACATATTATCTGCAACTGCAGGGTTATTGTAGGCCAACTCCTTAAACACCTGGAACAGGTCTTTCTAGAGCCTACTCAGGTTACAAAACTAGCTCCAAGACGGATAATAGGCTTTCTAAAAAGCCTAGATCTTTTGGACTAAATCATAGTTGTAGGGTATACGCAAAAGATCTCATAGGTCGCAGAGTGGTAAGGTCAAGTTGGGCCAATGGACCCCCTTGTAATCTACAATCTACCATAACTTTTCGAGACATCTAATACAGACTTTCTAGACCGTGGAAACGGTTATCATTGTTTTATTTTTACATTAGGTTTATTTTATTTTCATTGGAAATAATCTTGTGGTTAGCTCTAGATCACTACGATTTTCTGCTGAGTTTTCTTCTGTGATCAATTTTATATTTTTTGAGCTTATTATTATTGATTTCTTCGTCTACTTCTTGATTATTTTTTAGGAACAGATAAATTTGTTAAGAGCACGTCTGCATTATAACATACTCTATCATCATTTTTTTAAATGGTTTTTATCTCTTTTAGAATGCTTTCAAACACTTCCAAATAGAAAAAATGACTGAAACTACATTAGGAGCAAACGAACTGTTATCGAACTACCACGGAAGATCTAAATATACCTGGAAAACCAATACACCTTACGTTTCAGTTACAGATGATACAAATGAAGACGCTGTAGCTCCTGTAACACTTAAGCCAATGCAGATTAAAACCTTCATAGTTAAACTAGTGGAAAAAACACCGCAATCAGGTTTTGGAGTGATGTTGAAACCAATAACTTCTGTGATAATATCTATTGCAATATTATCATTTTTGTTTTAAATAATTAGAAAATTCAATTGATTATTTTTATTTCCTCCATATCTATAGTGGGGTTATAAATGAACAAATGTTCGGATAAAATTATACAATTTAATATTAAATCTTGTTCTTGTTACTCTTATATTTTGTCCTTTGTTTTAAAATTATTAACTAAAATTGCGCATCATTTTGTATTGCGTAATACATTTCTTCATTTAGTTATTTACAAATGTCTTTTGTGTAAGGAACGTTGGGATCATTGGAAATTTGAATCGTTTTTCCTAACAATGTTTTTTAGTTCATTTTTTCATGATTAAGACCGATTAGAAAAATATACACACTGGAAAAATTATACGGTATTTTCCGCGGAGTCGGTAATTATTAAGAAAAATTAATTTAACTAATAGATCAAAATCAAGAGATTTTTTAAATCGTCGTTTTTTATTTACTTTGTTTTATTTCGTATTTTATGGAAAACGACTGAGCAGTTCCTTTTAATGTATAACATACAATACAATACAATACAATACATTTATTTACCACCTTTACATACATTATTTGAAATTTGAAGTCCTAATATAGCCAACAAACTATTATTTAAATAAAGCGTCTCGGGGACCGCAAATTGCGGATCCCTATTAATGCCGGTCCGCAAATACAAATTTAAGGGGCAATTTGCGGACCTGAACTAATTAGTATTCTGGATCCGCACCTGTGGTTAGCTGGCGGCGGGAGATGGGCGAAACATAACCTATGTGAATATGTGATGTTTTATGTTAACATATTATTGTATATGGATATTCCTCTGAAAAATATACAGTTTTGGCCATTTGTTGATGAAAATCTTAATAAATTTACATCATTTGATTGCCGGCTGTAATAGTGTATATCACTGCAAAAATCCAAAGTTAAATAAAAAAATAAAACTGGATTTTTCAAGGCAAAAAAAAATATTGCTTGTAATTTTTAACAAGCCTGAATTGGTGGTTGAAATTTTATTTCATAACTACAAAGTTCAGTCTAGCGATTTGCCTAAAAGTTGTGAACATGAAAATAATTTTTTTTTATTTCCCTATTCTTTTACAATCTGTATCTATAATTAGTACAATAAGTAAATGGTTTATACAAAAGTGACTTGTAGGAAAACCTCCCATTGGCGGCCTCCTTTTTTTATATGATTACTAAAGTAGTAGTCATAAGTTTGTCTTGGGATGCTAATGGGTGTTCCTTAGAATCTATTGATTAGATCATAAGGAGTATATCGTTTAAGCCTACGTCGGATTCCTGTTTGAATCGTAAAATTACTTGCAAGAACATTTGGATGATTCACTAGTCTTTCCCGATATTTGATATAATTATTCTTAATTTCTGATTTCAAACGAAAATTTCTTTAAAAAATTAGGAAACCGCTTTATTGCTGGCGGAGATTACAACTCTAAAAACACTTACTGGGACTCACCACGCCAAAAGGCAGACAGCTGTACCGCGCAATGGAAGCTAACAACTTAAAATACGTATCAACCGGCGAACCCACATATTGGCCAACCGACAGAAATAAGCTACCAGACTTGGTTGATTTTTGCGTGACTAAAGGAATACCGAACAATTTGATAACAGCTACATCCATTTTTGATCTATCGTCAGACCACTCACCCATATTAGTTCATCTAAATACTGAAGCAATATTAAATAGTTCATCCCATTAACTAACAAGTTTACAGACTGGACAAGATTTCGTCTTCTTCTTGACAACAATTTGGAATTAAATGTGCCGCTTAAAACCCCAGAAGAAATCGACTGTGCGGTCGAAACTTTAGCAAAAATAATCCAAGAATGTGCATGGCAATCAACACCTACAGCAAACAATAGCAATCGGAAACGTGAGCTCCCTGAAACGATACGAAATAAAATAAAAGAGAAAAGGAAACTAAGAAAAACATGACAAACAACTCATGCACCTGAAGACAAACGAATCCTAAACAAAGCAGTACAAGACCTAAAAAAGCTACTAAATAAACAAAAAAATGACGGGATAGAAAATTATTTACAAAATTTAGCACCTACGGAAGCCTCGGATTATTCTCTCTAGAGCCACAAGAAAGTTCAAACGTGTTCAAAGATACCAATCTCCCATAAGAACGGAAGAAGGACTATGGGCAAGAAAAAACAAGGATAAAGCTGAACTTTTTGCCAAACACCTGGAGAATCTTTTCCAACCATACAACAGTGATGACGATTACAGTGATATCTACAACTTCATAAATTCGCCCTATCAACTTGAACTCCCATTAAAGAAATTCACTATTACTCAGGTCTCACAAACTATTGCAATAAATTTAAACAAAAAAAAAGCCCCTGGTTACGATCTCATTACTGCTAAAATACTCACAGAACTACCAGAAAAAGCAATAAAATACCTAACATCAATATACAATGTTAAGGATAGGCCATTTTCATTGCCAATGGAAGGTTGCCAAAATTGTGCTAATACCCAAACCAGGAAAACCCCTAGAAGAAAGAACTTCTTACAGACCAATAAGCCTGTTACCCATCTGTTCAAAACTGTTTGAAAAAAATCTACATCCAGAAAATTCAAATAATCGTTGAAAATAACAATCTAATACCAGAGTACCAATTTGGATTTAGACAAGATCATGGGACATTAGAACAAGTACATCGTGTAATTCAAAAAATTGAACAAGGTCTAGAAGAAAAACAATATTGCTCAGCGGCCTTCCTGGACATAACACAAGCGTTCGATAGAGTATGGCATACCGGACTACAATACAAACTCAGGAAAACCTTACCCCTCAATCACTACCTAATCCTTAAATCCTATATACAAGAGCGTTACTTCTTTGTACAGCAGCAAGACCAAAGAACACAACTACAAGAAAACAACGCCGGAGTTCCGCAGGGAAGTGTGCTTGGACCATTGGTATACCTTCTTTACACCGCAGATTTACCAACAAGAAAAAACTGTCTAATAGCCACTTTTGCAGACGACACTGCTATAATAGCTTCCCACAAAGATCTTAATACTGCCTCATCAATCCTACAACCTACAAGATAACATACACCATATAGAAAAATGGTTAAGAAGATGGAGAATAAAAGCAAACGAGACCAAATCAGTACATATTACTTTTTCGAATAGAAAGGGCAACTGCCCACCTGTCAAACTGAATAATCAAGAATTATCACACAAAGATGAAGTGTTTAATTTTCAAAAACAAATTAAACATAATCTCAAACCGACAACATTGTATCAAATAATCAAATATCTCATACGTTTCTTTTATCATGTAGGCCCAGGTCGACAACAATCTGACAACACCGCACGACACGCAGAGCTTTCAACGAATTTTGTGCCTACGATCATTTTGACACGTACACCACAATCTCATAACTTTAGAACCAAATTAATTTTTGTTTTCTCCAACGTGAGAGAAAAAGACGGACATAAAAAACCCACCCGGGCGCGTATTGGCATTGTTTACTACAGTACAACGCATACATACCGTCGCAATGCGCTGCACCGCGGTAAACAATGGCCAAACAAATGCTCACAACATTCAGACATACCTTACTACAGCTCAACGCTGACGCGCGTTGCCATGTAGTAAAGTTTGCCCCATGATAACGCTAAGATACTTCGGACAATCCTTACCGCGATGCAATTCAAAATAGCGCCACTACCACGCACAAGAGCGCGTCTCTGTACTAGTCTGTACCAGTCTCACGCCTTGAAGATCGTCTTTCCAGAATCTCGAAGACTTTTGTGCATTTTTCATATTTGTTAAGCTATGTGGAGATTGTTGTGGGACAGCCATCACGGCATTTCTAAAGATGATAGAAGACATATTTATATAATGACATTATTTAGAAGAATTCTGTATGCGAATACCGTCGAGGAGACTTTCGAAAACTATGAAGGATCTTTAAATGATGACATTCTCAAAAAATATGTTAATGCTAAAGCACATATGGCTAATTATTGGGAACTGAGAGAAGAGTGGTCCTTGGCTATAGAAGTAATTTATCTACAAGGTGAAATAACACGAACAACTACGTATAAGTGTCGATTCGTATTTTTAAAGGTATTGTTCTTCAAAGAAGTAAGGCGTTTAATGTGTGTGCCTTAGTGGCCTTCATTGCCAGTGTTTGAGTCATATCAAAGGCGTCATTTGTTAGCATTTGCAAATTGCCGCTGTTCCAAAAATTAAATACTGTTTAGAAAAATGTCACACTCCATCAGTGTCTCTATTCAGGAAGTCGACGAGAACACCTTCCTTTTTTCTTATGAGACTGATGACATTATGTTCTATACAACGTATCTAGACATTGCATTCTGCGATTGTATTGCTGGACAGGGTGGAAGATTCTGCAAACACCTTTGTGCTAAACAAAATATGTATGGAATAACTCTCAGAAATTTTATTCAAATTAGTGCATCAGACAGAAAGGAATTGGCGCAATTAGCGTTGGGAGAAAACGTAACGCCCGAACTTTATGACATGTTACCTACGACAGATGAGGCAGCACCAACACTACACGAATTCCTTCCATCTAATGCAGGAAATGAATCAAGCCTCGCTGGACGGGAAAATGAACTAGATAATGATAAAATAAATAGTACTGGAATGGTTAATAGCAAAATTCAAATGGACGAAGAACATTCTAGAGCTGTTCAGGAATTATCGCAACATTTTGAAAGAATAAGCAAGATCGCACAAGGCAACCAGACTGTCGACATGACAAATTCTCTGAAAAAATTCTTGAATAGAAAAAAAACACCGCTGGATTTTATCAACATGTTTGCAATCTGGTAGACCTTCTAAGTAAGAAAGCACGTGCCTAAAAGGCAAAGATCACTCAATAGAAATATTGAGCTCAATAGACCAAATACGAAGTCTCACTGACAATTAGTGGTGCTTCAAACTTTTGTAAAAATTTTCCTTTGAAATTTTGTTATGAAATATAAAACAATGCCTAGTCACAGTGAGCCAGCCTCATTTGATTTTAGTTTTTCAGAACAAAGTGAACAGCGATCAGTATCTGAGAATATGTGAGACGTTAAATTTTGCGGTTGTATCGCAGTAAGGGTTGTCCGAAGTATTTTAATGTAATCATGGGGCAAACCTTATCTTTAGAAACGCCATGATGGCTGTCCCACAACAATCTCCACATAGCTTAACAAATATGAAAAATGCTCAAAAGTCTTCGAGATTCTGGAAAGACGATCTTCAAGGCGTGAGACTGGTACAGACTAGTACAGAGACGCGCTCTTGTGCGTGGCAGTGGCGCTATTTTGAGTTGCATCGCGGTAAGGATCGTCCGAAGTATCTTAGGCTCGATGCAGACGGGCGAGTTCTATCGCGAAGTTCGCTGCGAGCTCGCCGCGAACTTTTCTCGCGCGAGGTAGCGGACCAAAGAAACAAATGGTGCGATTCACACGTAGGAGAGCTCGCAGCGAACTCGCCGCGTGCACGCTACTAGCCGCCGACGCTCGCCAGGGACTGCTACTTCGCCGCGATCTCGCGGCGAGAATTCCTCGCCGGCGGTTAAGCAGTACCTGTAGAGACATTGGGGAATTCACACGTCTCGCCGGCCGCTTGTGCTCGCATCTAGAAATTAATCAGTGGTGGTTCGTACTCAGGGCTGCCAGATCGTATAATTGGATACAAAACGTGTATAATTTGGTAATCTTATGTATCCTATTTGTATAATGGATCGTCTTGTATAATTGGATACAAAACTGATAACTGATGCAAGTTTTATTTAACGTTTTTTTAACCTAAATACTTTCTAATAGTTATAGTACAAGTTATGGTAAGTAAAGTACGCCACTGCAACTCGTCTTGATGCATCCATGTTTGAAGTCGACAACATACTGATGATTCATAGTTGCGATCTTCGAGAAAAGCTTCGCCCGTGTGCATAGTGGGACGACGAGCTCGCGGCGAGAACGCTGCGTACTCGTCGCGAATCTACTCGCCCGTCTGCATCGAGCCTTAGCGTTATCATGGGGCAAACCTTACTACATGGCAACGCGCGCCAGCGTTGAGCTGTAGCACAGTAGATACAGTAATTCCACTTCGGCCAATTTCTGGTTGTAAGTTTTCAACGCGCATTAGCCAGGAGTTGCGACTCCTGGCTAATGCGCAAACGACGAGTTTAAGAACGACCGGCACTCTTCCATAGTTGCGGGATTTAAAAAGTTTCATCCAATCTACTGTATAATATATTAGAACATTTCATAAATTAGTCTCTTATTTCATCAAATTCTGGTTTTAGGATATTTTATCAATGAGGCGTCAATCCCTATGTGTTGAGGGTTCTGGAATAAACCCTATGTTGTGCCAGTTTCCCAGGACGACCAACACTGTGTTATCGCCTTTTTAAACTGCATCGTTGTAT
The DNA here is from genome assembly GCA_949320105.2 of Crepidodera aurea. Taxonomy (NCBI): domain Eukaryota; kingdom Metazoa; phylum Arthropoda; class Insecta; order Coleoptera; family Chrysomelidae; genus Crepidodera; species Crepidodera aurea. The sequence continues at coordinate 70,248,507 of OX439474.1, read as the reverse complement.
TCGTAAAAATGGACTGTATAAGGATTGCTTCTCAACTTCATTCAGCAAAAAAACTATGAACCCTTTTATTTAACTATTTATTAAACTTGTTAAATAAAATAAAACAACAACGTAACAAAGGATTACCTTAAACTAGTAATCAATGAACAAGTATTATAATTAATATGTGCTTAACAAGCACTAACACATATTAATGAAAATGAATTAAAATAAATGATCACATCATTCAGAAGATATTAATATGCTGTACTACGAAGCACTGAGTTTAGATTTAAGTATAAAATGAAAAATACAGTGGACTGCCTGATACGCAGCAAGTACCACTGTGAAGAAATATTTTTTAAATAAAATGGACCGCCTGATTGCAGCTAAGTCCCACTGGCTTAACGAGGCCTTGTCTCGGAGCGTCGCTTGAGCACTGACTTTTGATTTTACGAATTTTACCGGTTTCAGATATATCCCCTCCTTGGCCGGCAATTTGTTCTAGAAAGTTCGTTAGCGTGAATCGCGTAAACAAGTGTAATATTTTTTTCTATTGTCTAGACTCGACGGTTAAATTTACGACCCATTAATTAACTTTGATGAGACCGCTTCCGGGTTTGATACCGCAATTATGAAATGGAGCAAAAAAATTATTTTTGCCGACACCGCGCCTTTGTGATGTCGCTCGTCAACATATTTTGTGCGGCGTTGCCGGTTTTACGAGTAACGAATATGAGTTTACATGTTTAATTATCTGAAAATTAAACATTCTCCCCCCGCGAAAATAGGCGGAGTATAGGGACGCATTGGTATTGAAAGTTTTTTTTTTTTTTAAAAAAAATTTTAGTAATTTGGGTCATCACCCTGTAGTTTGGGAATGAATTTAATTGAAATAAGTTTGAAAAATGTAAAGGGTTTTAAAATGTTTGGATATTTGGATCCTGGCCACTTGTGGGCGCATAGTTTTTTTTTTTTTTTAAGGTTGGATATTTGAATCCTGGCCACTTGTGGGCGCATAAGTTTAATAAAAAATGTAAAAAGTTTTAAAATATTTGGATATTTGGATCCCGGCCGCTTGTGGGCGCATAGTTTAGTAAAAATTGGATATTTGAATCCTGGCCACTTGTGGGCGCATAAGTTTAATAAAAATTGGATATTTGAATCCTGGCCGCTTGTGGGCGCATAAGTTTAATAAAAATTGGATATTTGAATCCTGGCCGCTTGTGGGCGCATAGTTTAATAAAAATTGGATATTTGAATCCTGGCCGCTTGTGGGCGCATAGTTTAATAAAAATTGGATATTTGAATCCTGGCCGCTTGTGGGCGCATAGTTTACAAAATATGATTTGTACAACCGATTTGTGATTAGGCATCACCGAGCCATGTTCCTTATTTGGAATTAAAAAACAAAACATGCCAAAATCTTAGCAACATTTGCAAAAATTGCAACTATAGGCGTTGGCTTTCCCAGATCTGCTAGCAGGAATATCCCAGATCAATTCCTTAGCCCTCTCTCTATAACGACTACCTCAGCCTACAATAGTTTTTCCCTACAAATGAATGCCAAAACAGTACATGAATGTTTGAACGAAAATGGGCAAAAAGATCCCAAGGGTATACGATCACCCTGTATGAAAATAGAATTGTTTAAATATTTGGATGGATATAAAATCCTAAGGGTATTTGCTCACCCTGTATGAAAATAGAATTGTTTAAATATTTGGATGGATATAAAATCCTGGGGGTATTTGCTCACCCTGTATGAATGAAAAAAGTTTAAAAGTTTTCTGAATGATGGATATAAAATCCTGAGGGTATTTGCTCACCCTGTATGAATGAAAAAGTTTAAAATATTTGGGAATATTTTCCGCTTGAGGGAATCACCCTGTATAGGTTTAGAATGTTAGAATGATGGATATGAAATTCTAAGGGTATTTGCTCACCCTGTATGAATGAAAAAAGTTTAAAAGTTTTTTGGGAATATTTTCCGCTTGAGGGAATCACCCTGTAAAGGTTTAGAATTTGCCATAGAATATGGGCACGAAATGTCCCTAGGGTATAATCACCCTGTATGAATGAACAAGTAAATGCGTAACAAGAGACTTAATGAAGATCATTGTTATGAATTGAAATGAAAATGTGAACGAAAAATACAAAAATTGCGACTATAGGCGTTGGCTTTCCCAGATCTGCTAGCAGGAATATCCCAGATCAATTCCTTAGCCCTCTCTCTATAACGACTGCCTCAGCCTACAATATCAAAATGGGCAAAAGAAATCCCAAGGGTATACGATCACCCTGTATGAAAGTAGAAAAAATGAAAAAGTTTAAAATATTTGGGAATATTTTCCGCTTGTGGGAATCACCCTGTATAAAAAGAATTGTCAGAGAATGTGGGCACGAAATGTCCCTAGGGTATAATCTTTGGATGAGATCACCCTGTGTGAAAATGTTTAAATGTTGGATATAAATCCTAAGGGTATGTGCTCACCCTGTATAAAAATGAGAAAAAAAGAAAAATAGAAATTGCATCACTGCTTGTTTAAGGTATTTGCTATAAAATGAAATGCCTTGTGAAAATTAAAATGAATGCGTTTGAGCGTTTTAATTTGTTTTTAAGATTTATTTATGTTAGTTTATTTGATTGATTTTTGTTTGGTTTGTTAAAATGATGGGTTATTGATCCCTTGTATGTATAAAAGTAGAAAGGTTTGATTTAACGAATAGTTTTTTGTTGTGGAATGTTTTTTCCAGTACAACAATTGAAATGAATGTACGAACACCTTTTTTGGCCACATCAGAGGATTTTTGGTACAAAGTAAAGTAGAAATGTCAAAGAATGTTTATGATAAAAATAATTGTTTGAGGGTAGTTTTCCCTGATAATTTTTTACTAACTATTGTAACCAATCAAATTACTTAATTTAGAGTCATGTGTCAAATTTCATCCAATCAGCTATGGATTACAGCGATAACACCCTACATGTGGTGTTTTCAGTTTGGTGTTTTCAGCAAGTCAAGTTTTTGATTAAAAATTAATTAAACGTCAAACTGACAACTAGTTTAAAAATGTTTAAATCTACAAAGTAAAAAATTATCTTATCGAATACCCCTCGGGCCTTGATAAATCCTCAAAATTTTGTCATAGAGAATCCTTCAAGCGTGTTGCTTAAGGATAATAGCCCTCGGCCTTCGGCCTCGGCCCATTATCAAGCAACACGCTTTCAGCATTCTCTATGACAAAATTATCTCGGTATTATCAAGGCCCTAGGGGTATTACTACTGAAAGTTGAATACATGAAAAAGTGTGATAAATGGATAAGTAATCCTGAAAATAGAGCCTTATTAGAAGGACATTTTTAAAGTTTTTATTTGTTAAAGAGGGTAGTTTCCCTGAAAGTTGACAAGAGTTTTTTGTTAACATAATTTGCGAAAATTGCAACTCCAGGCGTTGGCTTTTTCTCAGATCTGCTGGCAGAGGTATCCCAGATCAACCCCTTAGCCCTCTCTCTATAACGACTACCTCAGCCCAAAATAACTTTCCTCGCAAATGAATTTTAAGACGATACATAACTGGGCATTTTAGTATCCCTGGGGGTAGTTTCCCCATACAACCCCTTAGATCTGAAAGATACCAAAGGGAGATGTCTCACCATACAGATCATCTTATGTTTGTCATAGAGTCTGGGCATCCAATATCCCTGAGGGTAGTTTCCCCCATACAACCCCTTGGACCTAGTAAGGTGCCAAAGGGAGATGTCTAACCATATAGAACATCTTGTGCGAAAATGAAAAGTAGAATTGCTAGAAATTTAAATGTTTGTTGTTAGAGAAAAAATCAAAATATATTTGCAAGAGAAGGTATAATCTTTTAGTAGATCACCCTATAGAAAAAAGTATAAAATTGTCAACGAAAATTGAAATATGTTTGCTAGAAGAGGGTATAATCGTTTAGTAGATCACCCTATAGAAAAAGTATAAAATTGTTAGCGAGGATTTAAAAATATGTTTGTCAAAGAGGGTATAATCTTTTAGTAGATCACCCTATAGAAAAATAATGCGAACGAATGCGAATAAAAATAGTACAGGAGCCTTGCTATAAAATGAAGGACTTCCCTTTAGATTGAAAATGCGAAAATGAACGAAATACAAGAAGTCTTTAAATAAAGAACTTCTTCTTGAGTGCAAAACGAAAAAATAGAAAAGTATGTGCAATGAACGATAGATTGAAAATTGTTTGGCTATGGAGAGCCTGTTGCTAAGGGATAATTTTCCCTATGAACGAGAATAAAAATATAAGGGTATGCAGCCCTTTTGTACCTCTGATGCGGCGCAAGTTTCTAGAATAAAAGGGAGGTGTCTTATTTTTGAAGAACACCTTGTATAAAAAGTAGAAAAGTAGTAAAATGTTTTTATAGTATTGAGTTGTAAGTTAAAAAATGATTTTTATTTATTAAGTGAGATATTAGATCTCGAAACAACGATCAGCTGTTGTTTTTGTATTGGTAACGAAGTGAATTTTAAGAATAAAGTTTGATATATAAAAATAGCGAATGTTTATGATTTGAGTTTTGAATATTGTTTAGCGATTTATTTGTAGAATCGTAGAACCATATCTACGGGTTTTTTACGAATTTGTTGCGAACTATTTGAAAAATGCGAGAATTATTTTTTGCCGTCGGCAAATGAAAAAAGTAAGTTAAGAATAAATGCGATTTGATTATTAGTGCGATTTTCTTGTACGAAAATTTGTTTTAATTACGAACGATACGAGTTTTTTTTAAATTGTGTTTGTATAGTGAACGAGTTGAATTGTTGATTCTTAACTTAGAAAGGTGGCGTTTTAAAAGCCTAGTTAGTTTTTAATAAACTTTCGTGCTGTTTACACGAAATATAAAAATACGAATGTATATTTTCTGAATGATTGTGACAAAATTGGTAGCGAGAACAATTTTTCAATTTTTGACAGAGAAATGTTTGTATATATGAAAATTGAGTTCATTTTTGAATTGTAGATTTTGATTGTGTGAAAATTTGTTCTTTCTGTTAGAACACAAAATATGTAGGATAAAAATACGTAAATACAAGTAGATGCAATGTATTATAGGTTAAAAATGTGCGACAATTATATAAATACAAATTCCTACAGAAAAAATGTATAAAATGCGACAATGTTTTATATGTTAAGAAAAAATGAAAAAATACATGTATCTCGACTTTATAGCTAAAAATACGTAGAACACACAAGTACGAAATGTTTTCTTTTTTTTGTAAATGTTTGATAGTTTACAGTAAGTAAGTAAATAAATATCTACGGCCGGCTAGTTAGCGCATGCGCCGAGAATTTGGTAAGTTTAAAATACAATGAAAGTTTTTTATACGTAAATGTAACGAAAAAATGTGTGCATTAATTTACCACAAGCCTACGATTGTTATCGGACCGCTTTTAAGTGGTTACAACGAATTTAAATGAGTTTTACAAAAAATACCTTTACCACAAGCCTACGATTGTTATCGGACCGCTTTTAAGTGGTTACAACGAGTTTAAATGAGTTTTACAAAAAATACCTTACAATTTCTTGCTGTGAAGAGTTGCTTGAAGGTTTGAAGTTGCTTGAAGTTTTTAAGCCACCATAGGCCTACTGATGAAGTTGAAGAGTTGAACTGGATCGCTCAGGATCATTGAAGAATCTCTGGAATCGCTCAGGAACCTGGAGGAAAATCTCTGGAACTATTCCTGGAGAGTTGAAGAAGTGGACCATGATGAGGTCCTGGAGAAGTAATGAAGATTGAACCCGGTTCGATGGGACCATGTTGAGGTCCTGATCCGGCTCGTTTGGACCATGTTGAGGGTTCTGGAATAAACCCTATGTTGTGCCAGTTTCCCAGGACGACCAACACTGTGTTATCGCCTTTTTAAACTGCATCGTTGTATTCGTAAAAATGGACTGTATAAGGATTGCTTCTCAACTTCATTCAGCAAAAAAACTATGAACCCTTTTATTTAACTATTTATTAAACTTGTTAAATAAAATAAAACAACAACGTAACAAAGGATTACCTTAAACTAGTAATCAATGAACAAGTATTATAATTAATATGTGCTTAACAAGCACTAACACATATTAATGAAAATGAATTAAAATAAATGATCACATCATTCAGAAGATATTAATATGCTGTACTACGAAGCACTGAGTTTAGATTTAAGTATAAAATGAAAAATACAGTGGACTGCCTGATACGCAGCAAGTACCACTGTGAAGAAATATTTTTTAAATAAAATGGACCGCCTGATTGCAGCTAAGTCCCACTGGCTTAACGAGGCCTTGTCTCGGAGCGTCGCTTGAGCACTGACTTTTGATTTTACGAATTTTACCGGTTTCAGATATATCCCCTCCTTGGCCGGCAATTTGTTCTAGAAAGTTCGTTAGCGTGAATCGCGTAAACAAGTGTAATATTTTTTTCTATTGTCTAGACTCGACGGTTAAATTTACGACCCATTAATTAACTTTGATGAGACCGCTTCCGGGTTTGATACCGCAATTATGAAATGGAGCAAAAAAATTATTTTTGCCGACACCGCGCCTTTGTGATGCCGCTCGTCAACATATTTTGTGCGGCGTTGCCGGTTTTACGAGTAACGAATATGAGTTTACATGTTTAATTATCTGAAAATTAAACACTATGTATGTTCCACTTATTTCATTGAAAAGTGATCATTTTGGTGACAATTCTACAATAGCATCTCGAATTATGATAATTTAACAATTCACATTGGCAACATTGCAATATGAAAACATTTTTAATTGTGTTGCTCAATTTATTATTTCATTCGTTTTCGTTTGTATTATTTGGTGGTGTTTTCTGTTTGCTTTGTGCGAAATAGTAAAAGCGAAATGTCTACAGTTGTTGGTGATGTTGTGCTTAAAAAACCATGTACAATTTGTGTAGTATGTCGAAGCAATTCGAGGGAAAATCCCCAATTAAGTTTTTTTAGGTTTCCCAAAGATGATGAGGTGAGTAATTTTTGAAACAATATTGAACTTCTTTACTAACTGAAGATATTTTTTATAGATGTGCTAAATATTTTAATATATCCAATACATTCTATGATCGTTCTCAGAATATTTGCTTAGGAATATTCTGAAAAAAGAACATAGGTATCTTGTGAGGATATTCTGGGAATATCTTTTGCTGTGTGGGTGCCTGTCTGTTATTGTTATTGTAAATTATAGTTTTAAGCTTGTAATAATTGTAATGTTTTGTAACGAGTGTAAAATTCTTGTAATTTTATATTAATAAATATCTATCTATCTATGTTTTTATTAGGTGTCATGCATTCTTGGTTCTTGTTTTCTTAAAAAAAAATTGTATTGACTATGTACATTGTATGCAATAAATTTCTTTCTTATATATTAGGAATGTGAAATGTCAACTGAAATGGGAAAAATAAATATTTTCGTAATAATCTCTTGCATTTTTTTTAACAATAAATATAGAATGGCTGTATTAACTTTTTTAAACAGAATCAAACTATATAAGCACACAACTCCATTCGCAAAAACTCATTTAAACCACGTTTGAATAACATCGACCCATAATCATAAAACTCATTTTTTGTTCATATAAAAATATATGCCAAATCTCAACTCGACTAGAAATGGTTCAAATTTGTACTAATAAACGTACATATGAAGTTAATATAAGTGTGGCAATAAAGATAATCGTGAGATTAGAAACAAGTTTTCATACTTTTGCCTATATCTCAAAAAGCATTCGAGACCTCCGCTTTTTGACTTCAAATTCGTGTTCAGGAGACAAAAATACGTAAGAATCACCAAACATTTTTTTTATCTCGGGTGCATCCGATTAAATGAATTTTACCTCATTGAAAACTGCATAATTAATTTTTACTACTTTTCCATGTTTCCAACCTTATTTGCATAGACTGAATTTTAGCGAGCAGTTTATATCAATAATTGATATATCGAGCAGTGTATATATGAGCATTGTTAGGGATCGTGGCGGGGAGAAATGTCATTACTGTCAATAGTGTCAATACCAGTGCGAATATAAAAAATGAAACTGCTGGACACCAATATCAAAGGTGCCGACGCTAAGTGGAACTACTGTATCTACTGTGGCTGTAGTAAGGTATGTCTGAATGTTGTGAGCATTTGTGTAGCCATTGTTTACCGCGTTGCGAAGGTATGTATGCGTTGTACTGTAGTAAACAATGCCAATACGCCACCCGGGCTAACCAAAATCGACTCGCCCACGTTAACAATTCGTTCCAGAACATTCGGACCGAGTCGAAGCGACTAGACTTCGCAAATTTTTTAATTAGTGTGTTAACACAGCTCAAAGACAAAACATCTCATACGCGCATAATGAACTAAGTTAAAGACGGTTCATATTTTCTGAATGCTGTGATTACTTTAGTTATTTACTAATATGCTTTAATGAATTAAGCAAATACTTTTATTGTCAATTTGTGCGTTTTTCTTTCGTTATTTACTAATATGGTTTAGTGAATTAAACAAGTACTTTTATTGATAATTTGTGCGTTGTTCTTTCGTTATTTACTAATATAGTTTAGTAAACTAACCAAGTACTTTTATTGTTAATTTGTGCGTTGTTTCTTAGTTATTTTAATAAATCGTTAACTACAAGGTGTTTGTTTTTGTTCTTGGAGTTGTAAAGACACAAAAATCCTAAATCTACAGTCCACTTAGAAGCTACGACATAGTTTAAAAAGGCGGTATATTTAACACATCGGCCGACCTGGTAAACTGATGCACAGTAGGGTCTCTTCATCTGATCCCTCAACACTAGGCCTTCACTTAGACAGGCGTCTGACCTGGATAAAACATATCTTTACGAAAAGGAAGCAATTAGGGATAAAACTAAGGAATATGTACTGGTGGATCGGAAGAAATTCTCAACTTTCCATAAACAACAAATTATTAGTATACAAGGCCATAATCAAGCCTACGTGGACCTACGGGATTCTGCTCTGGTGATGTGCTTCAAACTCAAATACTCCTATTCCTGTTGTATTCCACGTGAGCTAACATGGATGCCTATTTAGATTCTTCAAGGTCACTATAAAAACCTTCTCTAAGTTATTCTAGCAGAGGAAATAACTTTAGAGTATTCATAACTTTAATTCTGTCGATTACCCCAAAATGTTTTTATGCGGTAAAAATATTTAATTTTATAAAATGATTTAATTAATTATCAATTCAAAAGGGACAATCAGCGAGCATGTTGTTCTGAAATTACTGTTGTTAATTTGTTTATGAAAAAGTCCGGACAAGTAATAATAAGCTGGCTCACAAATTAACTAGCTCCCTTATGTATCCTACAAAGTTCGAACAAATGAGAGTAAAATTAACAAAACAGATTGTAAGCAATAATATTGTAGCAGCTTTAGTAAAATTAGCTGCTTCACTTCTTGGGTATTTCCAAATTTAATAAACTCTTTGAGGTATTTAATTTATCAAATGTAAAATTTATAAAATATTTTATTAGGCCTCATAGGCGAAAAATATCAAAAATAATTTATAGATGAAACAAAGCAGTTCCTTAATGAAATTAAAATTCATAATTCAACCAAAAATAAAAATGCTTTCGTAAGCTTTTTAAAATTTTGGAAAATTTCAATTAATTCGCCATGACAGGAAGGTTTTGAATTTTTATTAACCTTAAAAATTAAATGCGAAAAAGAATAATGAAAACTGTTTGCCTGTTTTTGTTTAGTTTTGGCAATAACAATACTGCCCTCCTATGGAAGAACAATGAACACTAAACACGATTTCGAGTAAACCGCGTTCAAAAGTTTTCATTGCTTAAATTGAGAAATACTGCAACTAACTGACTTTATTATGATAATTTTTGTTACATTTAGTAAATTACTTATTATTTATCATTTCTCAATGGTTTACATCAATGTAATTGCATATTTTATTAAAATATTTAAAGTTTTCTGTATTCTTGTTGTAATGCTAACTATGATTTAAAAAAAAACTAGACATAAATTTCGTATTTACAAAAATAATTAGCATTAAACACGTAAGTTACCAAATAATTCACGGGATACTAGCCATAAAGAACGTATTTGTAAATTTATGTTATTTATGTCTAGTAAAATGCGGTAAATGCTATTCCCGCCAAAAGTACAATCGTAAAGCATGTACATACGTCTTTAATGTGTAGCAAATATATTGATAACTGTCGGAGGCGTTCGTCGTAATTTGAGAAGCTCCTGTTTTTCAGTGTCAAACCAGCACGTAATTAGGGTTGACTTGTTTGTTTTTGTGTGCGTAAGCAAATAAAGAAGGTAAGTATAAAACCATCTTTAAACAATGATAAAACTAATGTTTTCTTTTTTTTATCTATAAAACTATGTTATTCATTTTATTAATATTCTTAATATATTTTTAGTACGGAGAAATTTTCGAGGAGTAAAAAAATAATGGCCCTAATGGTTAAAAATAAAGAAAAATATACTGATGGCGGGAATAGTAAAGAGACAAAAAGGTTTGTCTGTTATAATACGGGTGAAAAATCAGAAAATGAAAATAATTTAGTTAAAAAAGACTGGTCTCAAAGACTTGGCTGTAATTCAGAACGTAGTCCAGGAGGAGGATTTGTAGAAAATGAGGAATTATCCGGCGAATTAATTGGAGACGGAATTCAAAAACAATTTTCTGATGCGGAAGCTTCTAGTGTAGAAGATTTGGATAAGAAGTTAGACAAGTTAGTTAGGGAAGACTGGACTAAAAAAATAATTGATATTTATTTAGATAATCAAACAAACACAAAATATTACAGCAATACTACTAGTGATATAGATATAACTTTATTAAAACAAAAATTATTACTAGATGAGGGTACTATTTCGATTTCTGATATTCCTGTAGTAATTTTAAATGATGATTTATTATCATTAAATAATAATAGTGTTACTTCAGATTTACCAAACATTTCATTATCGGATTCGTTCTTTCAAACCATTGAAATCTGAACGTTACTGAAAACGTCTTTATCGAATTTGTTGAAATGACAGAAAACGATAAAAATTTGATAAATACATCTTCTAGTCCAATACATAATTCTCCGCGGCAAATACCACATTTGGAAATAAATACCAACCCTAATTCTGAAGCAGATTTATTTAAAGTTAGGGAAGATTGTACAAAAAGTGGTTCAGAAAGAAAACGAAAAAAATTTGTTTCCTCAAAACAGGAAAGGACGTTCTTTTTAAAAAATAAACAACTAATGAAACATGACGTTAAAATTCCTTGCTACTACTGTAAAAAAAACTGTATGAAACATTTTACCAACGAAATAAGGTTATCGATTAACAAAAAATATTGGAGATACAATTTTAAGGGGCAAAAAACTTTTGTATTCAATCATTGTGAATTCGTTGAACCTAAAAGAAAAACAAAAAGTTCTGACCAAGAAATGACGACTCCGGAAAGTAAGAAAAAGAGAAATGTAACAATGTGTTACTTTTTAAAAGGTGTTGAGGGAATACGAGTTAGAGTATGTAAAAAATTTTTCCTGGAAACTTTAGGATACGCTTCTAATAATGATGCAATATTAAGGAATATTAATAATTCCCCTGAAGATCGCAGGGATAAATATATCCGAAAGAAGATTGATAAGGAAATAATTTTTGGACACATTAAGTCATTTTCTCACTACAGAAGGGAACCCGCTCCAAATAAATTATATTTGCCAAGTGACATTACAATTACAAAAATGATTGAACACTTCCAACAAACACATAATGACATTAAGATATCATATGAATTTTATAGAAAAATTGTAACCCAAGACCTAAATATTTCTTTTACTAAATCACGAAGAGTGTGAGAAATGTGAATTATTTAATTTGCATGATCCTCACAAAAAAGGTAATTTAGAACCTTCCTGTGAAAGCTGCAGTCATTATAAGAAGTACGTAGACAAAGCTAACAGTTCCAGAGCAGAATACAGACAGTATGCTTCTAAGTCAAAGAGTAAAGCAGATAGCGATACAATATATTATTCAGCAGATTTACAAAAGGTTATAATGTTGCCGCGATTAGAAACATTTAAAGAGGTTAGTAAACCAGTAAGGAATTTTAATTTATTAGATTCGACATCCTAAGACCGGTTTCTGTCTTTCGACTTCATCAGTTAGGCTTTTCGAATCCAATAAATAAAATTCCAAACTCGTACAAGTCAATAGCTATATCCGCTATAAGATAACATTTTTAGATGTGCTACCATCTATGGTAAGAAGAGAGTATTGACATTAAATTTTGACTGAATCTAGTCAAGATGTCACTCTCTTCTTTTTTATCCCTTTCAGAGATTAATACAAAGTGAGTAAACCAGTAAGGAATTTTAATTTATTAGATTCGACATCCTAAGACCGGTTTCTGTCTTTCGACTTCATCAGTTAGGTTTTTCGAATCCAATAAATAAAATTCCAAACTCGTACAAGTCAATAGCTATATCCGCTATAAGATAACATTTTTAGATGTGCTACCATCTATGGTAAGAAGAGAGTATTGACATTAAATTTTGACTGAATCTAGTCAAGATGTCACTCTCTTCTTTTTTATCCCTTTCAGAGATTAATACAAAGTGAGTAAACCAGTAAGGAATTTTAATTTATTAGATTCGACATCCTAAGACCGGTTTCTGTCTTTCGACTTCATCAGTTAGGCTTTTCGAATCCAATAAATAAAATTCCAAACTCGTACAAGTCAATAGCTATATCCGCTATAAGATAACATTTTTAGATGTGCTACCATCTATGGTAAGAAGAGAGTATTGACATTAAATTTTGACTGAATCTAGTCAAGATGTCACTCTCTTCTTTTTTATCCCTTTCAGAGATTAATACAAAGTGAGTAAACCAGTAAGGAATTTTAATTTATTAGATTCGACATCCTAAGACCGGTTTCTGTCTTTCGACTTCACCAGTTAGGCTTTTGGAATCCAATAAATAAAATTCCAAACTCGTACAAGTCAATAGCTATATCCGCTATAAGATAACATTTTTAGATGTGTTACCATCTATGGTAAGAAGAGAGTATTGACATTAAATTTTGACTGAATCTAGTCAAGATGTCACTCTCTTCTTTTTTATCCCTTTCAGAGATTAATACAAAGTGAGTAAACCAGTAAGGAATTTTAATTTATTAGATTCGACATCCTAAGACCGGTTTCTGTCTTTCGACTTCATCAGTTAGGCTTTTCGAATCCAATAAATAAAATTCCAAACTCGTACAAGTCAATAGCTATATCCGCTATAAGATAACATTTTTAGATGTGCTACCATCTATGGTAAGAAGAGAGTATTGACATTAAATTTTGACTGAATCTAGTCAAGATGTCACTCTCTTCTTTTTTATCCCTTTCAGAGATTAATACAAAGTGAGTGAACCAGTAAGGAATTTTAATTTATTAGATTCGACATCCTAAGACCGGTTTCTGTCTTTCGACTTCATCAGTTAGGCTTTTCGAATCCAATAAATAAAATTCCAAACTCGTACAAGTCAATAGCTATATCCGCTATAAGATAACATTTTTAGATGTGCTACCATCTATGGTAAGAAGAGAGTATTGACATTAAATTTTGACTGAATCTAGTCAAGATGTCACTCTCTTCTTTTTTATCCCTTTCAGAGATTAATACAAAGTGAGTAAACCAGTAAGGAATTTTAATTTATTAGATTCGACATCCTAAGACCGGTTTCTGTCTTTCGACTTCATCAGTTAGGCTTTTCGAATCCAATAAATAAAATTCCAAACTCGTACAAGTCAATAGCTATATCCGCTATAAGATAACATTTTTAGATGTGCTACCATCTATGGTAAGAAGAGAGTATTGACATTAAATTTTGACTGAATCTAGTCAAGATGTCACTCTCTTCTTTTTTATCCCTTTCAGAGATTAATACAAAGTGAGTGAACCAGTAAGGAATTTTAATTTATTAGATTCGACATCCTAAGACCGGTTGTCGAATCTAATAAATTAAAATTCCTTACTGGTTTACTCACTTTGTATTAATCTCTGAAAGGGATAAAAAAGAATAGAGTGACATCTTGACTAGATTCAGTCAAAATTTAATGTCAATACTCTCTTCTTACCATAGATGGTAGCACATCCAAAAAATTTAAAGAGGTTATATTTACTCCCAGGTTAATAGTTTTCAACGAATCTTTTGTTCCAATGGGGAAAATGTCTATAACCAATGTTAACTTTGCATGTCTGTGGAACGAAGCAACCGCAGGTAGAAAAAAAGAAGACATTGTAAGTAGCTTTAATGCCTTTTTTAATCATTTTAGAGAAAAAAGAAAAATTATTTTGTGGCTAGATAATTGTTCTGGTCAAAATAAAAATTGGACTTTGAATAGTTATTTGGTTTATATAATAAATTCTAGAGAAACAGCAATACAAGAAATAACGATAAAATATTTTGAACCCGGGCATACATTTATGTCTGCCGACTCCTTTCACTACCTTGTGGAGTTGGGTTTAAAAAAACATCCCAAATGTTACGATTTTCACGATTTCGTTAGTGTAGTTCAGCAATGCCATTCTAACGTTATTAGGGAGGTTTTAAACAACAACTTGAGCGTCATACGTTATATCCCTTTATCCGCTATTAAAGTAAACACAGAACGTTAATAACGTATTTCGAAATGAGTTTTTAAGCCATCCCACTCTTCCGTTATTTACGTGACAGATGCCAGAAACATTTATAACCTTATAAATGATAACCCTCACTTTGTGATAGTTTAAATAATCATTTACGATTTTTTTTTTATTTTAACTGCCTTAAATCGTTTTTAAATGAAGCCAGAATGAAACAAATACTACAAAATATAGGTTAGGTAAAAGACTTGTTGTGACATCTCTTCAATGTCCATATCCTATGTTGCCATAACACTTAATTTTATGAAATGTTTTCATTTCATATTTAAGAAAAAAAGTGGTAAGAATGGTGAAAACTATAGACTTAACTCAAATCTTCTAAATTTCACATGTATTTATCATAGACTTTGGAGTTCACGATAAAACTTAAATATAAATGTTCTACATGCGGCACCATTGCGAAAACAATATCCGTTATTAAGGGAACCTTATTTCACCTCTAATAACGTAAAACAATATCAGTTAATAAAGTTTCCCTTATTTTAGCGCTATTGCGCATGCGATGTATAACGTTTAAAGTATATTGGTGTTGAAATAGGTGGCTTAAAACCTCCCTATTGTCCCTAAATTGGAATGTAATAATTTTAAACATTGGGAATGTTACTACACAATACTATTTACAAAGCTTAAATAAAGATCGACCGTTATTACGTGATATTGTTCAGATTACAGCAAAACGGGGACACCGGCATTTATTTTATAAACTTTCTTTTGAAGATAAAGAGGAAAAAGAACTACAATTTATATCCAAAAAAATTCGTAATATGGACTCTTTACCCGAATCAAAGGCCTACAAAGAAAAACGAGGAATTACCTACTTTAAATCGAAAGAATCTGTAAAGGCTGAATATGTCCTATGTTTAATTTGCAATATTTACAATAAATGTTTTTTTTGATTCTTTGATTTTATTTGATAATTTTAAATGTATACTGATTTTTGTATTGTTTCAGTATTGTTTTGGAATGTTACCTAAAAAATATTATTCTCTAACAACTCTGGTAAACAAGTTAAAATAAAATCATACTTTTTAATAAGAAATACTACACATAAAGAACGTATCTACATGTTTAAGGCACATTTTTGTAACGGGTATTTAAATTTAAGACAAATACTAGATATAAATGCCGTCTTTATGTCTAGCATCAAACTAAGATGTACTAATCTTACGTTATTCATGCTAACTGTTGAGGGTTCTGGAATAAACCCTATGTTGTGCCAGTTTCCCAGGACGGCCAACAATGTGTTACCGCCTTTTTAAACCGCATCGGTGTATTCGTAAAATGGACTGTATTTTTTAGATTGAAGATATGTGTACTGTAGTAGGTTTGTCTTCTCAACTTCATCCAACAAAAACAATGAACACTTTTATTTAACCATTTATTAAACTTGTTAAATAAATAAATGAATAAAACAACAACGTAACAAAGATTACATTAAACTAGTAATCATGAACAAAGTATTATAATTAATTAAAAGAAATGATCACATCATTCAGAAAATATTATTTTTGCGTGTGTTCTGCGTGAGTGATAATTAGACAGTGGAGGGTCTTAGCCTGATTCGCAGCTAGCAACACACTGATATGAACTGATTTGAGAAACGATATGTATTTACGTTGTGTTGGACAACGGAGGGTTCTAGCCTGATTCGCAGCTAGATACACACTGAGTTTAAATTTAAAAGTAACAATAAGCAATAAAGTGGACCGCCTGATTCGCAGCTAAGTACCACTGTGAAAACGAAATATTTTTACGTTGTGCTGGGGCAACGGAGGGATCTAACTTGGTTCGCAGTTAGAATCACACTGAATTTAAAATCGGCGAAGTTTATCGGTTTCAAATGTATCCCTTCCCGATTGCGCAACACCTTCTCGAAAGATTCTTTAGCGTGAGCCGCGTAAACAAGCATGTAAAATTTTTTCTATTGTCTAGACGAGACGGTTATATTTATGGCTTGATACCATCATTGTGAAATAGAGTAAAAAATTATCTTTGACGATACCGCTTCCTGGTTTGAATGCCGTTTGCAAATGTATTTTGGTGCGGCGTTGCCGGTTGAACGAATATGAGTTTACATGTTTAATTATCTGAAAATTAAACACTAACTTTTTTGAAAATTACGTTATTCATGACTAGTATTTTTTTAAAATTTATTTAGAAGAATTAACCGTATTTTTTTTTGTTTTTTAAATTAAATTTTAAATATTTAAAGTTTAAAAAATATAATAACATAAAGTGTTTTCGAAAGGTAATTTTATGGAGATTCTGAATATATAAAAATCTTCCATAGGACGGCAGAATATAATATGAAGAAAATTGAATTTTTTTATTATTAGGGAATATAAGCTTCATTTGTATTTGAGATTCTGAATTTCTGTATATGAGAAAAACAAAATATTTATTTAAATTACAAACATACACATTAATATAACAACATACAAAACATAACTAAAATATTTCAAACAGCCAGAATTTTCCGTTCTTTCACCTTCAAGAATAAACGTTTTGATTTCCATTGGATTGAGGGTAATTGCTCCTTCACCATCGGAATCTCTTACATATTTTGAACTTGAAGTACCGTTTGCTATATTCCAAGAATATTTTCCTCTTTCCTTTAGTTCACTTAAAGTAACATGAGCTGCTAAAGCAGTTTCTGTTTTTTTTGTGATTTTGATTCCTTTAAACATATTCTAAAAAAAAAAGAATCTAATGAATAACTAGATTATAATAAAAGATTTACTATATCTTCACTATCGAAGATGAACTAATTTCAATACGATTTTCATATAGAGGGTGTCCCGTTGGTAAACAGAGATATTTTAATCGTAGGTAGAGGTCACAAAGGGGATTCTAAATAACCCATATATAATCGGTCTCTTGGCTTTCATAACGGAGTTACAGGGTGTTTTATCAGTTATGCTTAAGAGGGGCCTTGCCACTGCCGACCTCGATTTCAGTTGGCAATACTGAATATGCATAAAAATTTGACGATTTTTTGGAGAGTTAATCTCGAGAACGGAATTTTTGTTTGTGGAAATATTTATACCGGTTATAGCTTATACCTTGGAATAGGACATCTCCTTTTTTGAGTCAATTTCAAGGATTAATAAAAAAGATATCAGCCATTTAGTGGAGGTGTGTTTTGACAGTTTTGACAATTTGTGATCACCAATTTTAACGTGAAAAGGAGATGTCCTAAATGAAGGATACAGAATTAATTTCCGAGAATACCAATTCGCAAAACTTTATAATTTTTGAGATTAACTCTCCAGAAAAAAAAATTTATGTAAGTTGCCTATATCCCAGTAAGATTTTCTCTTTCCATAGTTCAGGCGTTTTCCGCCTGACACTTTGAGACAATGGCGCTTTTTGGTTTTATTTTGAACGATGTATGCATCCAGTTTTACGAATACGAAGTTAGGAAGAAAGAAAGTTTAGATGTTTAGAACTGACATTTTAGGTTATGTTGGCTAATTTATTCGTGTGTTTTGCAATTTTTTTTAATTAGTAAATTAGTATTAACTAAAACCAGTTCTTCAGTTTAAAGTATTTCAATTAATGCCGTATACCTCATGTAGGACATGTTTCACTTTTAAATTGGTGATCACAAATTGTCAAAAGCACACCTTCCACTAAATGATTAATATGTTTATTTTTTAAAATTTGTTGAAAAATGGAGATGTCCTATTCCAAGGTGTAAGCTATAACGGGTAAAAATATTTCCACGAACAAAAATTCCATTCTCGAGAGGCTGTTCAAAAAATCTTCAATTTTTATGCATATTCGAAGGAAGTTGTCAGCGTGAAAAATTAGTGATTAGTAATAAGGAGAATGTACAATTCAACTATAACAGTTTGTGATTTTTATTAGTGCATTCAAAATAGTGTCTGCATAGTTGGGAATCATAGACATTTGCAGAAATTAATATTTACAGTATGTCTCACATATTAACCCGTCCATGGGACTCTTGATGTAGGTTTGTTCCACATTTTATTTGCTATTATGTCTTTTGTCCATTGCTAAAAAGCAATGCAGTTTTTTCATAGTGTATTGTTTTGTTTTTTTTAGTGAATAACTGTAATTAGGTACTTTTAAATAAAGAAATAATTATTAATTATTCAATTTATTTTCTTACAAAAATGATTTTATAATATTTAATGATTTACAATAAAGTTAACATTAAAGAAATGAGTTTACAATTAATACATGCAAGTATTAGAACTAAGAATCTGAAATAAATTTGTGATTAATAAATGCAAGTACTCGAACTGAAAATCTGAAATAAATTTATGATTAATAAATGCAAGTACTAGAAATAAGAATCTGAAATAAATATATGATTAATAAATGCAAGTACTCGGTACTAGAAATAAGATTCTGAAATAAATTTATGATTAATAAATACAAGTACTCAAACTGAAAATATGAAATAAATGCAAGTACTAGAACATGTAGATAGCTAGCTGGCCAAGAATTTTCATTATGGTTTAAAAGTCTAAAGATAGATATAATGTACCCATGCATTAAAAATATTAATTCACCTAATTAGAATGCCTTGGTCAATACTGTCAACAAAACGGACACAAGAATTTCCTTGTTGTTATCTAGTTAAATGCTTGGTATGTAAAAACTCTATTTATGCAAATATTCTAATATTTCTTATCTGTCATATTCATCTGAAGAAATTATTCCAGGTTTTGAATTATTATATGATTTTAAATTTATTTCTTCTTGGCTCAGGAAATGCTCTTCTAAATTTTCTTGTGTGAAATCCTCTTCAATATCCTCTGTATTTCCTTCTCGTGGAAATTCATTGAGTTGGATGACCTCTTCTAAAATATCCTCTTGCAGAAAACTCTCATCTTGTCAGCTTCTTTCTTTCTTTCTTTCTGTAATTCTTTCTTGTGGGAATCCCTCTTTTTGGATGTTCTCTTCTGGGACGTTCGCATCTGGGACACTTTCTTCATTAAACCTAAGAAAATGTAGATAATCAAAAAATTGAAATAAAAAGCTTAATAAAAATATGGCTAAAACATAACTTTAGAAAACTTACGATTCTTCTAATATTTCTGTGGAAATGTCCCTGTTTTCTCTATTTTCCCAATTCAATCACGCTGCTGCAGTGCACTTGTTCTTCTTTCTAGTTTTACGCGAATTTCGAGGCATCTTTGGATAATATCCTACCCTATATAAAAAATAATAAAAAAAAATTGTCTTTTTTCACAAAAATGAAAAGGGTGTCCTTTTTCACCGAGGAGGGTAAACAATCAGAATCTAAAACCTAAAAATACTGTTGTGTTCGTTTCACACCACTTTTGTACCGTAATAATGTAGCTCTAATAGAGATAAAAGCAAAAATGCAATATGCGTTAGGTGACCTGCTCAATCAGAGACCAACCAAATCACGACTAATAACAATAACTAAATTGTAAAATCACGTCACAAAACGGATGGAAAAACCGCCAAAAACATCACAAAACATTAGTTGCAAACATTGTCAAAGAATCCCCGCTCGAAGACACAATAAGAACTGCTTCGGCTCTTTGTCTAATCATTAAAATTAGTAGTGTTATCTTATTTTATTTCAGAATTAGAGAGCGGACATGGCAAAAACAAAGACAAAACAGCAAAAAACTAAAAACTGAAATGAAAAAACACACCAATGTTGCCGTAATGCCCGCAACCTCTAAATTATCAATTACTAAAAAGCTGTTTTTCACTTTTTTAAAATAAATGTACATATTATATTTTCCATTTAAAATATTTTGGAATGTAATATAAAAACGCTTTTCATATAAATTCATATCGTATATTGATAATAAAGAAATATCTAGGTAGGTATTTTCGACACTGTTCTGGTGCTGTGGTAAATAAATAAAGTATAAAGTTTAGTATGGATACTAAATACGTGTCACTGGTTTTTTGGGTAAAATTTTAAAGTAGGTTTATATTTGTATATTATTCTTATAGGAAAAATCACACTGAAATAATATATTATATTTTAATACTAGCAGCGCCACCTAGCATACAGGAGATTCACTGAAGTCTTAAGATATCTATCTCTCTTCATTATTGCAGAAAGACAGATAAAAGATAAAAGATAAAGATAAAGATAAAGATGGGGATTTTTGGTGTTTGTAGTTTGGCATACCTGTCGCGATGCCCCTCTTAATTATTTATTTGGCCAGAACTTTTGAATCACACTAGTATATTTTTTCCATTTTTGGCATACAGATTATACTTCTCACAAGTAATGTACTGAATTACTGAGAGATATGAAAACATTAAAAATATCGAAACAACACCCTATATATCATAATTTTAATATTAGAGGGGAAAAACTGAATTGAAACAAGTTGTTATCCTGCCACCCATTCGAATGAGAAAAATTTTGAAACTGAAAGTAAAATTTTAGAAAAAAAAGAAGAAAAATTATTTTTTATCGTTTAATATTTTTATTATTTGTCAATTTGGGCTGGATCTTCGCGAGATATGTGGTTCTTACAAGTGAGGCTTCATCATATCACATAGTCCTCGACAAAAATTGCAGTTTCTCTACTAACATAATAAGAAGCCAGCGAAAAGAACAGGCCTTTTGTCACTATCTCTTATTTTAATTATCTGATAATGGACAATGCCATATGTTTTTGATTGATATTCTTTCCAAATTACAAAAGAATATTATGTAATAAATGCCAAATCCGTCAATGGGGAACTGCGTCAGTATCTAACAGAAATATTAGAAAGGGTCAAGTCAAAAATACTCCGAATAATAATGGATGCCCCCTGGTATGTACCAAATCACATCATAACACACGGTCTACAATTGGCAACAGTGTAGGAAGAAATTACTAAATTCGCTTACAAATACAGTCTAAGATTGCAAAAACACGCATAAGCCCTACAGGGTAATAATAAAAAACGTACAAGAGGCTACATTAGCAGCAGGTGCCTTGTGCATCTACACCGATGGGTCTAAAACAAATGAGGGGTCAGGCTGTGGAATTTATTCCAGATCCCTGAATCTCAATATAAAATGGGCAATGGGTTCTAATGCCAGTGTAGCTCAAACAGAGCTCACTGCTATCTCCATCGCCGCAAAAGAGACTACCAGAAGAAACATTACTGGTAATAATATTTACATCCTTACGGACAGCAGACAGTCACTACTAGCTTTGGATAGACCACGCATTACATCAGGTCTATTACTAGAATGTCACCAGGCCCTGATCGAAGCTTGCAACAACAACGTGGTCACGTTAGCTTGAATCAAAGGTCATGGAAAATCAAAAGGCAACCGTGCAGCTGCCTCTTTTGCTAAGAAAGCAGCCTCCCATAAACTTTTGGGACCTGGCACTTTCATAAGCTTATCGGCATCAGCTGTGGCTGACCTACTGAAGAAACACTCCCTTGACAGGTTGCAAGCTAGCCAAGGAACTATTACAGTATCCGAACAGCGAAACAGCCAAAAAATACATGACTATGAACAGACAGAACCTGCGCACAGCCACAGGTATCCTGACTGGCCACTGTCATCTACGAAAACACCTCTACAGGACGGGATTATCTGACACTCCACTGTGTAGAGGATGTGAACAGGAAGACGAGACTGTCGAACACATTCTTTGCGAATGCCCGACACTCTCACAAATGAGACATTTTCTTTTCGGCGAGCGGTGGCTAACACATGCCAACATGAGGGAGCTACCTTCAGGCGACGTCATCGCCTACTTTAAACAAGTAGGCTGGCTGACGAGCTAGAAGGAAGGCTCAACCTCAGAAGGACGCACAATTGGCCAAATGTGGCCTACGTGCTGTGGAGTGACCCACCCTTCTAGATTTACAGATACATAAACAGTTGTGTGTCACACATGCAGAAAACGCTTTAGCAGCCCTTGTGACACAATATACTATAGTACATTCATAATCGTTAAACTTTTTATAGGTTATAAACTAAGACAGGTTTAACCACTTTGCTCTTACCTCTATGTCAGAAATTTGAACAGATTTTGACAAAACCGAATCTTCTCCCTTCTCCATGATATGCTCTAATCTTAAAAGGTAACTACTATTAGTCCATGGTTCCAATGTTAAAATGTTAACATTTTCTGGTAGTTCTTTTGTTAAAGTACCGTACTTAAAAAAAAATATTATTATTATTTCTTATTTCTGAAATAAGTATATATTACTTACCGAAAGTTTTATCTTATTTTTCAATTCGTCAAAAGACAAATCAGTTGTTGATAACCCGACCCACGGTTGTAGCAATTTTTTCTGTGCCAAAATTCGTTCTTGAGCAGCCGTCGATTTGTCTGAAATAAGAATAATTATGAAATTAAGAATTTTTTAATTAAATACTAGTACCAATTCACAATTGTTTATAATAAAAAAGTTCTTACTGTCTGCACCAAGATTTTTATTTGATCCAAGTACCAAGTAGTGAGATCCTCTGACATATAAACCTTTATTGAATTCATATTCATCTAGACCTTCTGATACTCCACGATTATCATCAAAAATTAATCTTCTATGTACCTGAATTACAAAATATTTAAAAAAATTGATCTTTCATTACTACAGAATTAATTCATATTCATGCAGAAATAGTGCGCAAAATACAAATGTAAACGTGAGACAAGAGAAAGTCAGATACACAAATGGATAAATGTATGAACTGTAGAGAGAACTATCCTGCTAGCTATCAGAAAATACAGCAAATAAAATGCATTCAAACAAAAACAAGGAGAGAAATTGGAATAGAACAAATGAATAAACAAACTGCTAAGCGGAAGCTGGGCAACTATAAGCTGAGTATGGAATACTCCAACCAAAACAGGAGTTAGAACATACCTAGTACAAAAAATAAAAAGCATTTTCAGAGGGTGAGTGAAAGAGTGAAAATGAAAGTAAGTGGAAGCGAAAGTTGACCTGAAAGTGGAATTCGAACTTACAGCACCAATACTGAAACATCTCCTCAAAAAAAAGTATTGTCAAACTCACAAATGCTGCCTACAGACTGAGGAAAGTGATATTATTTAATCAATATATTCTGAAAGACAATATCTCCATTATATCAACACCTAGAGCTTACCATAAGTTCAAATTGTCCTTTATCCAAACTTGTCCCTCCTTGAGACCTATCAGTAAGAACCGCTACTTCCAGGTCTCTTTCTTCATCCTTTAAAACAATCCTAGACGTTACAGGATAATAATTACTGGCAACAGGTTCTTGAGTACTGTTGTATTCATATGTAAATCTTTTATTTTTGATTCTTTTTATCATTTCTCTTCCATTAGAATCGGTGTAGAAGGTATCCCTGTTGTCGAAATTGCTGATTGTAAAACGACTAATGACTTCCTTGCCACCTGCTATGTTGTCCCTAAGGAAATAAAAATGCTTTCTTAATTATAGGTATACTTAGTTCGCTCCAAAATATTTGGTTGACTTTTTAAGTACCACAGTAGGATTGTTGTAAAATAAACAATAACAGATCCGTATTCCTGTTTTCGATATATGTATGAATAGGAATTCCGTTTGTTTTAGGAAATTCCGAGTAATTAAAGTAATAGAACCAGAAATTTGAGTTGTATTGGGATCTGACGTTGGGGTGTGGCCCATCCAAAATGGCCAACATGACTGTTGGTCGCGTATTAAATATAAAAAATGAGTCTCACGATCGACCAAATTTGCCAATCGGCTAAAACAGACCCTGGCAAACTAAATTTTAAACAATCTGAATGCATTTTATACGCTGGACACTTGGTTAAATGCCGGAAAAAAATTAACGAAAGTGACAGTGGCTTTCTGTTTATCAACGTAGAATTTGCGAGGGCGTCCCCATCAAACTATTGGAAAAATTGCAGGAGATGGACAAGTGATGAGTGTTGTTTGTTCCTGCAAGGCTTATATGTCAATAATGGGCTGATCGTTCTTAAATTATGCTGATTCTGCAGGAACCTTTTTCCTTGCTTTGCTCACTGGATTCATCAAGTTTGATTTTCTTTATGCTACATAGTTTAAAACTCTGACAGTAACTTTTACGGAATAAAACTGAAGAAACAATAAATATTATTTAAACAAACATTATTTACTATAGTCGAACTCAATCCTTTATGTGAATGAAAAAACAGCAAAGGATTACCGCCAATAGAACAAATGCTCATGAATCTGGACATTTTCGAGCACTTTAAAGTCGAAAACACCGTACACTCTCCATATACATAAAAATAAAATAATATTTTGGCTATTAGGACCACTGTGCAAAGATTTAATAACCAACTTAGCTGGATATCGTTATAGGGGAGAATGGCGTATAATTATTAATTATGAGTTTAATATGAATTTACATTTTAATTTCTATAATGCATATTAGATTTGAATTACTAATTAAAATTTTGTCTTAAATTAATTTAACTAAACTGTGGTGTGTGAGGTTACACTCATAAGAGGCGACAATGGAAGTGTGGTTATAGTTTTTACATTTTCAATTGCAGAAACAAAATTCTCAGATGTGCAGGCAGGTTACTTTGGCGGCTTGTAGATGTGCCGACAAGTGGCTTTGTCGGTATTAGCGGCATGTAGATGTGCCGACAAGTGTATTTGTCGGTATTAGCGGCATGTAGATGTGCCGACAAGTGGCTTTGTCGGTATTAGCGGAATGTAGATGTGCCGACAAGTGGCTTTGTCGGTATTAGCGGCATGTAGATGTGCCGACAAGTGGATTTGTCGGTATTAGCGACTTGTATAAAGCGGGATCATTTTGTTCTGCAATTAAAGTAGGAAGTAGGAAGTTAGACAAATATTGTCTTCAGTAGTGAGGGCTAGGAAAATATTCATACAGTGATACACTGTGCTTGTGTTCGCACTTGATTTTTGATTTAGTGAATAGTAGGTGGTAGGTGATTCGTGGCGTTAGTTTATTTCAATTAATATTATTCTTGGCTTCCTTGTATATACATACTTTTTTTTATTTTGAAACATTGTTACAGTGTACTTCTTATTTATTTATTCGGTTTCAATTTCAATATGTTTCGTCCTTGGGAAAATACAGTTTTTTTAAGTGGATCTAAAGTATCGGAATAATCACTAAATGATATTCCAATGTATTATGTGGTATCAGGTTGTAGTCCCAAAGATTCCTGGCATCAAAAAGGGGCCACGAGGTATTGCTCCTTCCGCCCTATTTTTGTGTATTTAACCCCATAGAAGTAATTTGGGGACAACTTAAAAAAAGAATAAGGCGTCATAACGTGTTTCCCAAATTTGATGGGTTGATAGCAAATTTGGTAAAAGAAGAAATTAACAAAATTTCAGCTGATGATTGGCAGAAAAAATCAAACATGTTATCAAAGAAGAAAATTCTTATATAACGAGTCCGACCAAATTTATTATCAATGTTGATGACGGTGTTTCCGATGGTGAGGGTTGAGATAGGGTAGGTAAGCTTAATTAATTTATAATATTTATGACTTTATTCACCGTGTTTTTAATTTTAGAATTAAAATTTGAGACAAAATTTTAATTAGCAACGTTTCTGAATCTCACAAGAGATCAGAAAATGAAGCTATAGGCC
This sequence comes from Crepidodera aurea, assembly GCA_949320105.2. Lineage (NCBI taxonomy): Eukaryota > Metazoa > Arthropoda > Insecta > Coleoptera > Chrysomelidae > Crepidodera > Crepidodera aurea. Next base: position 70,222,225 of record OX439474.1, on the reverse strand, counting down.
AGGTGGAGTGGTCAACCTCTATTTAAATCTAATATGCGTTATAGAAATTAAAATGTAAATTCATTTTACATATTAAATTTTACGCCAATTTCCCCTAACGATCTCCAGTAACTTGGTTATTGAATCTTTGCACAGTGCTCCTAATAGACAAAATATCATTTTATTTTTATGTATATGGACAGTGTACGTTGTTTTCGACATTAAAATACTCAAAAATGTCCAGATCAATCAGTATTTCTTCTATTGGCGGTATCCTTTGCTGTTTTTATAGCGTTTTTTCTTTCTCATAAAGCGGTGGGTTCTACTGTACCTATTCTAATTCTAGTTCAGTATAACTATCGTCTCCGTTTAAATTGATAACCAAGGGTGGTGCAACAGTGGTATTAGCATTTCGATATGTATCTTCAACCTTAACAACATGCTAAACCGAATTTTTTCAGCTGACAATAGAAACATTACTTGTCACAGTTCTAATTAACTCTATTACATTGTACGTCCAAAATCCGTTGTGTGTGTGTCAGCAGCGTTATACTTGGCTTTAATGTGGGTGAAACGTTTTCGGATCTGACTCAGGATTTTACCTGATGCCACACGTGTTCAATGGCGTTAAATATACAATAATACGGTGGAAACCGTTGTACAGGGTGTCCCAAATTGGTGTGTTTTGCATGGTATCTCTTAAACTAGAAGAGATAGAAGAAAAGCAGTTAAGATGTTATTACTTCTTTTTTTGTTAAAGTAACGATAGCCTAATTAAATCTTTAGTAACTCCCTGCAGTTGGAAGATACAGGGCGATTATTGAAAACTGTCGAAAACTACAAGGTACTATGACTTCTTAATTAAGAAAAATATAAAACAACGTTATAAAAACTTTTGATAGATATAATATTAAAGAGCTCAGTGGCGCACAGATTTTTTTTAGGGGGCTCACTAAGGAAATATAATGCAAACTTATGTTTTTTTAAATGGGACACCCTGTATATTTTGATGTTTTTCGTTTCCTTTTTTAATTCTTATTCACCTGATATGACATATTATATATCTATTTTCAATGGTTGGAGCTACAGTGCAAATAAACCATTTATGAATGTTATCAGGTGAAACACCCTTAAAAAATTGAACACTCAGTAACGAAATTTAACATTTTATTATAAGGATACTGATGTGTGACAATTTTATTTATCAAAATTATAATTAATAAAAAGTAAAACCAGATTAAAAAAATAAAAACAATAAACTTAGGCAATCTGCCGCAAACACGATGCAAATTCGATCTGGTTTGGAACTTTCGCTTGTACCATCTGAACAGAAATATTATATTGCACCAGATGTGTCGATAAGCGGAGTCAATAACATAAACAAGGAATACCTAAATGCCCAGTTTCGAAGGAATCGTCACATTTTAATTATAACACAAAAACAAAAAGTCGCGGCAATCTGCCGCTGGCGCGCCCGCTCGAGGGTTAATTAGGCTATCGTTACTTTAACAAAAAAAGAAGTCATAACATCTTAACTGCTTTTCTTCTACCTCTTCTAGTTTACGAGATACCCTGCAAAATACACCAATTTGGGACACCCTGTACTGTGTGATCCATATTTTTAGCGATGCACAAACATACTGAAGAAGAACAAATTGTAGGGATATTTTTAAAAAATTGAATATATTAACTTTATATTCAACCTACATATTTCAAATATTGATATACGCAAGAAGTGAAATTATCACTTTTAAAGCACTCGGAAATAGTTGCTATACAACGAGAAATGGGCTAACTCTCGAAATTATGACTCATCGCTTGAGCAAAACAGAACAATGTCCGAAATATATGGCAATTAAATTGTTTAATAAACTGCCAGATGAATATAAGGAATTATCGATACGGCAATTTAAGATCAGAGTAAAAGTCTTGTTACTGGACAAAGCTTACTATTCTATTCAAGAGTATCTGAACGATAGCAACCTCTAAAATCTCCATAAGATCATAAATTAATAATTATAATTGTGTTCAATAATACCTAAGTAGATATTTATTTTATTTTGTTTGTAAATGTTTATTAATTATGTGGAGACAACTATAATCTTATTATTTTATATTTTACTTTATTTATTTATTTATTTACTTTTTTATACTATAATTGAACTTTTATATGTAAATGATATGTACTTTGTTAAGAATGAAATTCTTATATATATATATATATATATATATATATATATATATATATATATATATATATATATATATATATATATATATATATATATATATATATATATATATTTATTGAACTGAATTGACGTGTTCTATATCATTTTGTATGATCTAAAGAACTAATAAAGATGATTATGATTATGATTATGATTACTCTCTTTTCTAATATCGAACGCTGCTAAAGCTTTAAAAAGATCTGCTTTTTGGATCATTCTTCAAAATAAAGGTCATTGTTTAACAAATACTAAATACATACCTGCCTAGTATTTTTTGTTTACAATCACAAATTGTGGGTATTTTATAGACTCTTAACCGATAATCATATTGCGTTACTTGGAAAGTCAACCACATATTTTGAAACGGACTATATAAGGTATAGACCAGTGGACATAATTTTTGAAACCAAATAAAATAGGATGAAACTCATTGAAAAAGGAAGATAATATGACAAAAATGATAGGAAAAATAATTTAGAGGCGCTCTAGGGTCGGGAAGTGGAAGAGGGCGAGTTTTTAAGGGTAGAAAACTGTTTATCTCGATTTCCGACAAAACCACAAGTCCTATGGAAAAAATAGCAAAGTTGTAGGTAATAAAAAGATCTACAACTTTTGTATTTACACTTTTTTCACATAACCTCTAAATTTATGTAAAAAATTCAGATAACCAAGTTTCTGGTTTATTATTTTTATCTTTTACAAAAAAAAAATTTTTTTCACAAAATTTAGTGTAAACTTACCTTTTTATGTCCCAAACACTCTGTAATTTTTTTGTTTTAAAATATTTATTTTTTAACCTTATTTTGACTTAATATCGACAAAGCAGTCTAATTTTCAATCGAAAGTTCTCACGTCAAAATATCTGCTTTTTTAAAAAACTCGGTGGGCTTTTTATTCGCTGAAATCTCTACTTTTTGATGGTGTAAAAAAATATACATTACTGTGGTAAATGTTGTCAAAAAATGCAAAGAAACGAATGAAATTCAAATCCGATTTTTTTTAAGAAACGAAGAAAACTCCGAATTTCTTTTTTTTTAAATCATCATGTACAATTTTGAGCTATTTATTAAAAGTTATACTTTAATTACTCGAAAAACGTAAGATTCCGTGTTACATTGATAAACAAAAGAGTAATTAAAGTATAAATTTAAATAAATAGCTCAAAATTGTATATGATGATTTAAAAAAAAAGAAATTCGGAGTTTTCTTCGTTTCTTATTTGCATTTTTTGAGAACATTTACCATAGTAATGTATGTTTTTTTACACCATCAACAAGTAGAGATTTCAATGAACAAAAAGCCCACCGAGTTTTTTAAAAAAGCAGATATTTTGACGTGAGAATTTTCGATTGAAAATTAGACTGCTTTTTCGATATTAAGTCAAAATATGGTTAAAAAAATAAATATTTTAAAAAAGTTACAGAGCGTTTGGGACATAAAACGGTAAGTTTACACCAAAGTTCGTGAAAAAAAAAATTTTTTGTAAAAGATAAAAATAAAAAACCAAAAACTTGGTTATTTGAGTTTTTCACGTAAATTTTGAGGCTATTTGAAAAAAGTGTAAATATCAAAGTTGTAGATCTTTTTTTTTTGTAGATCTTTTTTTTTTGTAAATCTTTTTTTTTCCATAGGACTTGTAGTTTTGCCGGAAATCGAGATAAACAGTTTTCTACCCTTAAAAACTCCCCCTCTTCCACTTCCCGACCCCAGAGCGCCTGTAAATTATTTTTCCTTTCATGTTTGTTATATTCTCTTCCTTTTCCAATGGGTTTCATCCTACTATTATTTTATATCACTTATTAGTCCAGTAACTTTATACAATCACAGTATGCGTCAAATCCGGTAGTTCTGATTTTTTGCAGGCTAGTTTTTGATGTTGACCCAATGAATAATCCAAGTTTTTGACCTCGAGCGCCGAACGCAACTTTGTCAAAAATCGAAAAAACCGCGAAAAAATCGGTTTTTTTTTAAATTTTGGCGATTATAACCCTAAAGGACTAATTTTTGAAAAAACCTTTTTAAAACGTTTTAAAGTAGACTAAATTTGCTACAATATGTTACTAGAACTGTCTCTGTAGACCTAATAGTTTCCGAGATTAAGCCTTTCAAAATTTATCATTTTTTTCGAATTTCGAATTTTGTCAGCAGCTTTATGAAACGAATCTTGTTTTTGTCATTGACAAGAATTTCTTTTGAGGAACCTGTGCCATGGTTTTCTCATTAATGATTATCTCTCGCGATGAGTGTAACTTGGCTCTTCGAAGACGCTTAGAGCTCTTTGTGTTTTTCTGTACAGCAGCTACGGGGTAACCATCGAAAACTACTGCCACGTTTGAGCCATAGCACAGTAAAGTAGATACAGTAGTCTCACTAAGCGTCGAAACCTTTGATGTTGGTGTCCAGCAGTTTCATTTTTTATAACCGCCTGATATTGACAATAATGCCATTTCTCCCCGCCACGATCCCTATCACATCCCTACTTTTTAAACGCGAAAACTATGGAAGGAGTGCATGCCGTTCTTAAACTCGTCGTTTGCGCAGATCCAAGACTCGCAACATATGGAAGGAGTGCCTGCCGTTCTTAAACTTTCGAAGTTTTGTAAAATAGCATTTTACATCCTCTGTTAAATTTGCAACCATTCAACCAATACGGAAAGATTTCTTTTATCAAAGGTAATACCACGAGTCCTCCAAATTTTATCGATTAAATTTTTGGTTTTCACGAAAACGGCTTTATTTGGAAAAACCACGAAAACAAACTGATTGATAAAATCACGAGTCCGCAGGACGAGTGATTTTATCTTAAATCAGTTTGTTTGAGTGGTTTTGCCTAAAATAAAGGGGTTTGAGTATGAAGATCAAAAATTTAATCTATAAAATTTCAGAGGACGAGTCGTATTTGAAAGGATTATTTTTTGAATCATTTTGTATTAAAAACAGAGAACATAGTCATTTATGCAAAAGACACTTTACACACAAATATTGAAAATTTTCTTTACCAATTTAAATTGAAACCTGAGCTGTTATAGTTTTACATACAGGGCCACCAAGGCGATTTTTTGACTGGCTACCCCGCGAAACGGCGCCTTAATAAAAGCGAAGAAGAAGAATGAAATGAAAGTCTTTCTTAATTTAATTAATTTTAAGTTTAGTGTTAAAGTGAGGTATGTAAAAATGTTAAAGGCGTTTTAAATAAACTAATAAAAACAGGTTAGTTTACAAATACATTTTGAAATTTGGTTATTAACATAGATTTGCAATACATTTTAGTATAATAATAATTGATAAATGTTTACATTTGACATCTCAAATAGGTAAACACAGTTTAATCAAAAAACAAAAACGACGAAGCGGTTTTATCAGTATAAAACACAATGATTGGTTAGGATCCTGAGTTATTATTGGCTGAAACCACAAATTCTAACTGTTTTGACAGATGAAAAAAATAATCGAAATTAAATTGTTTTTCATCCCAATTTTTCGAAAAAAATTCCAAAAGTTCTGCAAATTTGAAAAAATAACTAAAATAATGTTATTGAGAAGTGCTATAATTTGCAACCTCTTGCGACAAACGGAAAACATATTTTTTCTTGAAATTGTTTTTTCTATTAAAATAAACATCGAAGTTTTTACAAAAGCTTTGAATAATGGTTGCAAATGAAGATGCCCTAACGTACAATGTTTTCATTAATTTGCAACCTCGCCCGTAATACGGAAATGGAGGTAAAACTAAAAAAAAACATATTTTCGTATTTGTACTCTACTAAAAAAGCAACTTGGCAACATGGCAGCGACTAAGCAGACGTGTGTAAAAATAAATCAACCAGTACAGCGTATAAGAAATGTACTCTATGGATAATCAAGTATTTAACTGGACCACTGTCGCCTTTTTTTGTGTTGCACCAATTTATTCAGTTATAAACCCAAATCAATGAGTAATCTTAAAACTATTTGCAAATAGTTTCCAATTTAGGCCTCTTTTATGCACGTGCAGTTGTGCGGTTTGCAGTCGAACGGCATAAAACGCTCGAAAATTATTTATGTAGGAGCAAGTGCTTCCTTTTATGCAGTTGCGTTTGAGAAATTTGCGGTCGGATTTCGCAAACGTGCGGTTGTCCGTCTAATCATGCCGTCGAAAATATAGATTTGGACCGCAGACGCCCGACCACATTTTGTGGTTACAAATTTTTAAATACACGTACCCAGATGGAGGTTTTTATGCAGACGTTCAACGTTTTTGTTGGCACCATTCGCTCTGTTGCCATCCCCCGAGTCCCGAATCCGAGTGATAGTTTTCAAAATGAGTTCAGACGGGGCAGACGTCAACACAGAACAGTTAATTGAGGAAATCAGGTGTCGGACGGCTATTTGGGATGTATCTTCCCAAGATTATAAAGATAGGAATATCAAAAAAAATCTGTGGATAGAAATTTGTCTGATATTTTATCCAGATTTCGAAGAATACGAGGCGAAAAAGAAATTAAACATTTGTAAGTATTAACATGTGTATTTTACATACTCTTTATTTATACATAAACGTAGATTTCACTGAGGTATACCCAAAAATGTTTTACTATATTCAGAATAGCCTTTTGTTGATCACTAAACGGATACTTTGTTCATGTAATTTTTATATTTTTGAATTTTGCCAGGCAACTGAACCCGCAGAACTTACAAAATAGTCTGTCAAATCTTGTCTAACACTGTAAGCTTGTTTTTTTCCTCGATGCAACAAGACGTTCTCACTGTTATCGGTGTCATGTACTCCAACGATTGCCAGTGTATCCTCAAATCGGAAACCGTCTCTGTCTCGAACAAAGTTATGCAACGCACAAATAGCTTTAACAATAACAATACAGTTATTTACACTCACGTTCATTGCTTTATGAAGTATTCTCCACTTATTTGTGAGTATTCCAAAGGTACATTCTACAAATTGTCTAGCACGGGACAATCGATAATTAAAAATTTTCTGGCTGTGGTTGAGGCACTTTCCTGGAAATGGACGCATTACGTTGAGGGATATTCCAAAAGCTTCATCTGCAACAAAAACGTAAGGCACAGCCTTCGAATATTCATTAATTTTTGCTGGCGGTGGGATATGCAGCGAACCAGATTCCAAAGCGTATCCAAAAGAAGACCTCTCAAAGATTGTTGAGTCTGCATCTTTCCCGTATGCACCAACATCAATATATATAAATTTATAATTGCTATCAGCTATCAGCTATCAGCAACAGCCATTAAAACAATAGAGGAATAATTCTTATAATTGTAGTATAATGAACCAGAATGTTCAGGTTTTATAATCCTTATGTGCTTGCCATCGATAGCTCCAATGCAATGAGGAAAATTAGCTCGTGCTTCGAAATTTATTGCTATTTGTTGCCAAACTTCTTCTGAATATTGTGGAAAAACTTCCTGCTTCAACGTAATCCATAGTACACGACATATTTTTGGCACAATAAAACTTGCAGTTGTAGTTCCCACTCTAAATAAGTAATGGAGATCCGTATAAGTACAGGCAGAGGCTAGATATCTGAAAATAAAAGAAAATGTGTATAGCTATTTTTTTTGTAGGCAAGCAGTTACAAGACAAGTGGAAACATATTCGTGATGGTTACGTTCGAAGTCTTAAAATTCAAAAAACTAAATCGGGACAAGCACGGAAAAAACAAAAATCTATGTATTTGCAGAACACTTACAATTTTTAAAGAATATAAAGCCACGCCCTACCGAATCATCTGTAGAAGAGATTCTTTCCAACAATAATTCTGAAACTCACATTATTGACGAAGATGGGCGCAATAATGAAGTCAGCGAGAACGACGGTGAAGAAACTGGAGAGCAGAACGGTTCCAATGAGGCTACACAAAACCATACTCCGACCAATTCTACTAGTACTGCGCATAGAAGAAAGCGAAAGAGACTGGAAGAGAAACTTGAAACATATATAGATAATTATCAACAACCCAAACCGTCGACAAAGGAGGAGAACTCAGATGATATGGAGTTTTTTCGCTCTTTACTTCCAATTCTGACGCCACTATCAATGTTTCAGAAACTGAAAGTACGGATGGATATAATGAACTTATTACTACCGTACACTAATATGTCTGTCCCACAAAATATATTTACATCGAATCCATCTGATGCATTAGTGCAACAAACACCACAATTCAGTATACATGATAGCCAAAACCAGTATCCACTTACTATGTCACAACCACAAGTAGCAAACTTCAAACTGTGACCACTCCAAGTAGCCCGCCTACACTATCCCAGCTGGTAACACCATCAGCTGCTACTCGACCAACGGAGCAATATTCGGAAGAATATAGAAGAGTTAATAGCCCTGACGATAACCATTCATTGATGTCAGCAAACAGTCAAGAATCCATTTTGTCAGTGGCTTCATTATTCAGTGAAAGTGATTTTCGTTAAAATGTTGACATTAGTGTTAAGCAAAATACTTCTTGTTCATTAAATGTTTAATATAGGTATGGACCGTTATTTTGAGTTTTTTATTTTTCTCCCTTAAAAAGTATTAATGTTCAAAACAAAATATAACAGAATTTCTAGTTATATAGCAAAAAATTAACTTACCTAAGAGTAATTGTCAACATTTCTTCTGGTGAACACAATAAACTTTGCACCAATTCTGGTTGACGTGTGATAGTTTCCCTTGTTTTTATAGCAAGCTCGTCGAAAGATTGAATGGACATTCTAAAATAGTTAAAGAATTTTTGTCGATCCTCTCTTAACTTTATGAACGAGTTTCGGAATGCCCCATCGATAGATCGTGTTCTATTAATAGGATGGACAGCCCACCGTCTTTGTCTTCTTTGCTTTTTGCGATATATTAATAAATAATATAACACGCACGGATAGGGGGGTGAGTGGCTCAGCGGTAGAGCACTTGACTCATAATCCAAGGGTTGTGGGTTCGAATCACACCAAAGGCAGAAATCATTTTCTGATTTTTAATTAATTAAAAATTTAGAAATTGATTTTCATATACCAGGTGTGATTCCTCACTCGACCATTCACTGTTGGGTTCTAATTAACAGTGCTGTTCCTAAAGTGGCGCTGGGGCGCTGGGAAATAGTAACAAAGCCTACACAGAACACGAGGGGCTAATGACCATAGTAGTCGATGCCGTTGACACAGAAGTAAAAAAAAAAAAAAAAAAAAAAAAAAAAAAAAAAAAAAAAAAAAAAAAAAAAAAAAAACACGCACGGATCCATTCTGTTTCTCTTGTCTGACAACACTGTACTAATAGATCTACCAACCGTCTGAACGGTTGCAACTTGCATAAAAAGGTAGCGACGGCACCACACTGAAACGCCAAACGTTGTGCCGTTCGACTGCAAACCGCACAACTGCACGTGCATAAAAAAGGCCTTATGGTCATATGGCGAACAAAAAACAAAACAATTGAATAAAAAAATGTTCCGTTGAAAAAAGACGGTTTCAAATCTCTCTCAAAATATTAGTTGCTGTTATAATAGTCCAGTCAATAAACGATTAAAAGGGGGGTGTAGAGTACGTGAGCGAACGTTAAGAAACGGACTTGAGGGATGTATTTGGAGTTGTTAGGAAATAAATATACTAAAGGTCGCGGAGCGTAGGAGGTGCGAGGGTTGCAGGGGGGCACGGAGAAGGTCAGTTTTTTCGGCTTTTCGCTTATATCTCGAAAAATATTTATTTATTTATTTATTTATTTATTGTTACACTGTTCAAACAGGACAAACCCAACTACAGAATAGGAATACACGTATATTATTTAACAAGAATATCATTTTTCAAAGAAAAATGCATTAATCGCAGATATACGACAGTGGAAAATATCAAGCTGGTAATTTACAGTATTACAAATTCAACACAGCCTGTAAAGTGGCGAAAATTTTAAAATATTTGTTCGAGGGGTAGGAAGGTAAAATGTATTGTCAACTCTAGAAGCTAATCTCGGGATATTAAACCTCAGTTTTTGAAGAAAATTGGGGTCGCTGATTTTATTATTTACGAGTTTAAACAAGAATATCAATAGGTGACAGTCACGACGAGAACTTAAGCTATCCACACAATGTCTCATTTGAAGCGTACTATTAAGAACTCCAGTAGGAGGATAAATAGCGTCTATTTTGAAAGAAAGGAGCTTCAGAAATCTCCGTTGAACTGATTCAAGTTTCTGAATGTGTACGTCATAAAATGGACTCCAGATAACATCCGCGTACTCAATTTTAGATCTAACATAGGCATAGTACAGCACCTTTAAAGTATCCTGATCAGTGAAGTCACGCGAGTTTCGAGCTAAGAAACCATACATTTTGTTAGCAGACGAATAAGCAGTCTCAATATGAGGAACGAACGAAAGTTTGGAGTCAAAAGTGACACCCAAATCAACAAATGTCGTCGGGCGCTCAAGAACAGAATTATTAATTTCATAATGATGTAAAATCTTGTCAGTTTTAAGACAAAATGTCATTACCTTACATTTATCAGCGTTAAGTGACAATTCAGTACTTATACACCACACCTCAACACGTCGTAAGTTAGCTGAAAGTGAAACACAATCACTTATATCATCGATTTGGCAGAATATTTGAAGTCATCAGCATACAGTAAATAGTTAACGTCAAGGTCATCAACTATATCATTGATGAAAACATTAAATAATAGAGGGCCCAGATTACTTCCCTGAGGAACTCCGGATGTTACTAAGTGTTCGACGGACTTGTAACCATTAAAGACCACAAACTGCCGTCTACTACTTAAATAGGAGCTAAATAATTTAATCAGAGGTGCCGATAATCCATACCGAGATAGTTTTTTTAAAAGAATTCCGTGGTCTAGTCTGTCGAACGCTTTGGAAAAGTCGGTGTACACAACGTCAGTTTGCGACCGCCCATCAATGCTTTCAGCAATAAATTGAGTTATATTTGCCAAATTGGTGATAGTAGAGCGACCCTTTACGAACCCATGTTGATTTATAGTTATACAGTTACTTAAGTGACCATACATTCTATTGTATAACAGAAGTTCAAATACCTTACAAAAGTTACAAATAATTGAGATAGGCCGAAAGTTGCCAATATCAAATTTGTCGCCATGCTTGTAGATAGGTATAACTTTCGATAGCTTCCAGATGTTAGGAACAGTGCAAGTCTTAAGGCATGTGTTAAGCAATATTGTTAAAGGCAGAGCAAGTACAGGCGCACAATCTTTCAAAATAAAAGCCGGAATAAAATCAGGTCCTGTTGTCATTTTATTCGTAAATTGTTTTAAGGCTATAAGGACTTCATCTTCCAGAAAAGACACAATATTTAAAACATGTGAGGTCAATGAGTCATCATGGGAGACAAGAGGTGTGCTAACTGAGAAAGATTTTGCAAAATAGTCGGAAAAGCCGTTAAGTATATCTGTGGGACTATTAAGTGTTTGGCCATTGTACGTCATTCTGTCAGAAATATTCGTTGATCCTTTTTTGCTATTGACAAAAGCCCAAAATTTTTTAGGATCTGCTTTCATGTTAGATTCGGCAGATTTAGCGTAGTTTTTGTACGACTTGTCGATGTCGGATTTCACTTTTGCTCGTAAATGTTTAAATTGATTAAGAGTATTTACATCTTTGTTTTTTTTAAATTGCTGATTTAATTTTGATTTAAGTTGAATTTGCCTAATAATATCTCGTGTAAACCACGGCGGAAAACTTCTTTTACATTTTTTTTTTGGTTGCATTGGAACACACTCATCAAACGCATTATATAACTTACCATAAAGGTAGGTACAGGCATCATCAGATCTGTCAAATGTTGGAAGGAAAGTCCAATCTATATTTGAGAGACGGGAGTTCATTATTTACAGCTATAAGAACACCCCCGCCCCTTGAGCAACTAAATTCCCTGTAATTTCTATCGGGGCGATAGACCGAGTAGTAGTCGGAAAACAGTTCTCCGTCAAAGACAGAATCATTAAGCCATGTTTCAGTTAATGCTACGATCTTTAAATCGGCCATAGCGATTGCATTAAAAAAATCTACAGTTTTAGAACGCAGGCCTCTGGTATTCTGATAGTACACATTTAAAGAATTTGAATGATTTGTTTTGACATTATTACCAGAAGTGCAAATGCTCAATGGCGTAGAAGAGGCCGGTGAAGCCGCGGATTGCTATATGCCTAGCAAATCTTTTTTTAGTTTATTTAACGCATTTTTATAAGCAGTACATTAATTTTTATCCCACACTGCGTGATCAACAGAAATGGTAGACTTGTGAGTACTTGACAATTTAACACAATTAGAACATTTTCGAGTCTGGGATGTACAGGATTTCACATTGTGATTTCCCCCGCATAAAGGACAGCTTAAAGAATTACTGCAGGATTTGGAAGAATGGTGAAAATCATTACAATTATAACAGCGGGACACTTCTAAGGCATCGTATACTATACAGCTGTCATACCCCACAAATAAATTACCAGCTTTTAATATTATATCGTATGCATTCCTGTCTACCTGAATGACAGCCTGAAAGATTTCTGCATTTTTCTTAGTTGGAAAAATTTTAACAATTTTACAATTACTACGGTCAGAAAAGACCTCAGGATTACAATTTTTAATTTGATCTCTAAGAGTTTGTTCAGTATAATTTTCGGATAAGCCCACAATACATAACCTAGGATTGACACCTGTAACTACTTTCACAACATACGAGTCAGACATTTTTTCTTGAACCAGCTTCACTATCTTGTCATTTTCCTCCTTTGATTTGCAGCCAACAAGAATACCACCATCTTTAATATGCTTAACCTTTGCCTATTATCAGTTGGATTAATATTATGCATTAACTCAGATTTCGTATGCTTTATTTCCTGAGCCGGGTTCTTGGGTTGTATAATAACTGCAGGAAAAGTTTTATTGTTAACAACATCAGCATATCGAATCGGTGGTGGAATAGTCGGGGGTTCCTTAGCCATTTTAGATACATCCGACTTCAGAGAGGACAGTTCAGCTTTAAATGAACGAAGCGCGTCATCAACCTTGGATTCCAACAAGCTGCCAATTTAGACATTGTTCACGGAGATATAGCTCTTCGCACAATCATCGCACCTCCACAAGAGACCAGGCACAGAATTTAGGACATCCAGTATATCTATGGTTTTAGAAACACAGATAACGTGAAACTTCCTTTTTGCAGAATTCACAAAAAGTGGCCGGCCTACTTCGACTTATCGCACTTTGGCAAGTCTCACAATTGGTATTAACCATTGTTTTTGTTTACATTACAGTAATTCATGTAGTAAATAAACTTACGAAAGAATTAGATTATAATCCAAACACTATATGCACATTTAATCACCACTTATTAATGTTTTTAACAGTTTTAGTCCACTATAAACCACAAAAATACAACAATATATCGGCAGCGACATAAGCGTGTTCACGCTTCGAGCTTTGATTCGTAGTAAAAATATGAACCATAGCAAAAAAGTTATCCAATATCATAAAATTTACTACAAGATTGTTTAAATTCATTTTTCCTATCTCTTTTGGTTCTAAAGATATTTGCAAAAAATGCAAAGTTTTGAAAAAAGTTTTTTTACCTCTCGCCCCAAGAGACTCAAGATAACTCAACATTAATTTCTTAAGTAATATTTTTTTAGGTATAGAAGGTTATAGCTCTTAAATAAATAACAAAAATTAGAATGTACAGTTTTTTTTGCGAATGTAGAAATTTGCTGTAGCGTTTGATTAGTTTAGGTTAAAATAATAAATAAATATATCAATTAAAAGATCGTTAAATCCTCTACAACTTCTTTTAGAAAAAGTTTGCTGTAAAACTAAAAGTTTATTCGCTAAATAATTAAAAAAAACATAAGTTAAAAAATTTTTTATCAAAAATATGCATTTTTTTCTAGCAAATATCTCTAGAACCAGAAGAGATCGGAAAAAATGAATATAAAACAATCTTGTACTAAATTTTATGATATTGATCGTTTTAACTTACTGGCCTATTCCTTGAAAAAGAAAGTGTTTTTATAAGTCGTTATCTTATCTGTAGAAAAGTAATGTATAAAAAAGGAATGCAAAGCATTTCTTTAGAAATAAAAATTATAAGTTAAAACGATCAAAACAATTTGTTCAACTTATTTTGAAGGGAACAATACCTCCTAACTACTCCAAATACAGCCCTGAAGTCCGTTTTTGCATGTTCGCTCACGCACTCTATATCCCATTCATTGACTGGACTATAACTGCAATTAGCAGAACTAATATTAGTAAAAAAATTAAGGTTCCGTTTTTCGTATGGGGTTGCAAAGTTACATATCCACTGAGACCGATATTCTCTTTATTTGCAACCATGATAAAAAACTTTTGTAATTAGTTCGAGGCTTGTGTGTATTGAAAATGTCCGCGCCGAGAAAAAAGGTTTGATAAATAAATGATCCGTTTTTCAGAAATGCAAATGTACCAGTATATGTTACATTTTTTTTCCGTTTACTTACCCAATTTGCATAACTTTTGTAATTTTTTTAAACAAATTAGTTTGCAGAACTTTTGCAATTTTCGCTGTAAAAATAAAAAAATAAAGCGCAGAATTCTGCAAAATTTTATAGTTTGTTTTTATTAATGCACTAATATACCATAGAAGTTTCAAAACTTTTGAAATTATTGTTAATTGATTATCTATATCTACTGGCCTATACTACGTGCTACAGGTGGGTCACATTCGTGACTTCACACGAGCAATGAAACTTCATCCCGCTAGAGTTATTCGAGTGAAGTCTAAAATAATGCCAAAAATTTGCGAAGTTTTCGAATAAAATGATAAACTTTGAAAGACTTAATCTCGGAAACTATTAAGTCGACAGAGACCATTCTAGTATCATATTGTAGCAAATTTAGTCTTCTTTAAAAACGTCCTAAGAAAGTTTTTTCAAAAACTAGTCCTTTAGGGTGATAATCGCCGAAATTTGAAAAAATAACGATTTTTTCGCGGTTTTTTCGATTTTTGACAAAGTTACTGGATTATATTAACATTTTCAAAGCTATCTGCACTGGTCTAGTATGCCGTAATCTTTAATAAATGACAGAAAAGGAAAAGGTGTCTGTTGATAATTTGTAATTTATTTCTTAAGGAACTTTTTCCTAAATATATGATTGGAGATTTTTGAACATACATTTAATTGTGGTATTTTATGAGTTTAATAAAGTGACATCGGTAAAAAAAATTGAAGATTTGAAGTTATTTTAATGAAATTTAATAATCAACAATTTCTAATTGCAATTTTCTACAATTTCCAAACTGCTGGTATTCAAAAACTTTTCCGTTGAAGTATGTTAGTATTCATCAAATTCAAGCAACTGTATGCATCCATATCTTAGGTACACCTTTTAGCTGAAACTAAATAAATACTATGGGGGACCCCGAACGTTTACTATTGTTCAAAAAATTGAAAAAATATCCATAATATTAATAATTAAGAAAAATAATAATACTACTCACAAATTAATATCTCCCACTATCCAGTCCAATTCTATATAATTTTCATTTTTGTACCATCGAATGCTTTGATATATGTTGGCATAGACATTTTCCCATTGTTGATGAATTTCTTCAACCAAGTTTCCAGAATATTGTCTTACTATTGTGGCATTTTCCATAATATTCGGTTCATTGTTCTTAGGTCTAATTAAAAAAGAAGATTTCAATAAATAAAGCCGAAAAGCATTTTATCTGTCACGGTAACATATTATATATGATGGTGTTGTGAGGTTTTTTTTTTGGGTTTTCCCCAACAGTAAACCAAATGCGCCATCAATCATCAGTAAGTCGCCCCAGAGCGCCACGGCAAATAATAATAATAGCCGTCCCTCCCCCGCACAAGCTGCAGAGCTTCTGGGGTTCACTCGTAAGGGAGTGAATTGAATAATATTATTCTACAATAATAAAATGGTAACAGTTTGATATTTTATTTATTGTAAGTAGTGTGATATACCACAGGTATATCGAGCACCCCGTATAGTGTATAATTATTATTGTTATGTTAATGTTAGGTTATTGCTATTGTATTTGTTATCAAGACATCGACTTGTGCGACAAGGTCGATCCTTGACCGTATGTGAATGACCAGGTAGATGCTCTTGATTAGAGGTCAATACATGTATATATATACCAAATTATTGTAGGCGTTAGAGAGATACCATTAGATATAATTTAGATATAACTAGATATAATTAGAGTTACTGTAGATATAGATTAGATATAACCTAAGATGGGTTCATACCTATAATAAGTCTTGTATCCATTATTAGGGGTTAATCCCCAAATTATAATTGTTGCCACTCGACTAAAATGGAATCCGAGATGGCGCAATAAAGAAGTTTTTTTTTTGGTACAAATAAGCTGGGAAATATGGCTGGAGCCAACCAATCGAAAGAAGAGGTGATTATTACCCAAGCAGGAAACAATGGAGATGCTACAGGTTCCGCAAGTAAGCATAGCGAAATTACGATGTTTGAAATTATGGGAGTCGTAGCACTGGTACTGACTGTAGTAAGAAAATAAAGGCAGAAATGGAAGCGAAGATCAGGAAGGAGATAACGAGGTCAAGAGAGCTCACCGAACTCGTTTAAGGAGGTAACCAGAGCCAAAAGTCAGGAAGAAAGAAGAAAGAAGAAGGAAGAAAGAAGTGTGAAGAGATAGTGCAAAGACATTTAAATTAGAATAGAGTATATATAAGTAGATATTATTTTTGGATAGGCTTAAGAAGGGATGTAGAAAAATTTGTGAACAAATGTAGCGAATGTCAGAAATGTAAGCATGTGGCACGACCGAAACAACCATTAGTCATTACGACAACGGCACACGCGGCATTCGAAACGGTTTTTCTAGATCTAGTAGGGCCATTAGAGGCAGATGACGATGATAATAAGTACGTATTGACGTTGCAATGCGAGTTAAGTAAATACGTGGAAGGATATCTTATTCGGAACAAAGAAGCTAGTACGGTAGCTAAGGCGTTCGTGGAAAATTTCATTTTGAGATATGGGATACCGGAAAGAGTTATTACAGATAAGGGTACTGAATTCATGGCGAGCATATTTAGAGAAACGTGTAAATTGTTAAAAATCGATCGACTAAACTCGACAGCTTATCACCATGAAACAATCGGAGCATTGGAAAATACGCATAAACATTTAAATGCGTATCTGAGAATCCAAACCTCGAAATATAAATATTCTTGGAGTTCTTGGATACCATATTGGTGTTTTTCGTATAACACGTCCGGGCATATAGCAACAGGCTATACACCTTATGAACTAGTTTTCGGGTTTACATGCAATTTACCTTCGAATCTAAAACAGAAAGTAGAACCGTTATATAACTTTGACGACTATCCGTCAGAATTAAAGTACCGATTACAAGTAGCATTAGAGGACGCAAGGAAAAATTTGATTGAATCAAAAATAAAAAGAAAAATTAGGTATGACAAGACGGCAGTCGGGAAAGATTACGAAGTAGGCGACGAAGTTTTAGTATATGACGAAGCAAGTCACAAGTTGGAACCTGTTTTTAAGGGTCCGTATAGAGTAGTTGAAGATAAAGGCGTAAATGTAGTCCTAGATATTGACAATAAAAAGGTAGAAATACACAAAAATAGGGTAAAACCATTCAACCATTAGAATAAAAAATTTTGTAAATTCTAAAAAATTTAAAAATTTTTCTCCTGGGGGGAAGGTGTGATATACCACAGGTATATCGAGCACCCCGTATAGTGTATAATTATTATTATTATGTTAATGTTAGGTTATTGCTATTGTATTTGTTATCAAGATATCGACTTGTGCGACAAGGTCGATCCTTGACCGTATGTGAACGACCAGGTAGATGCTCTTGATTAGAGGTCAATACATGTATATATATACCAAATTATTGTAGGCGTTAGAAAGATACCATTAGATATCATTTAGATATAACTAGATATAATTAGAGATACTGTAGATATAGATTAGATATAACCTAAGATGGGTTCATACCTATAATAAGTTTTGTATCCATTATTAGGGGTTAATCCCCAAATTATAATTGTTATTGTTACAAAGAGTTTTTACTTCCCTACGACATCAGTACATGTCACAGATGTCACAGTAGATAATAAATCAGGAAGGTGCTATGGTTTAGGCCCATGAGGAAGGTCTTATGGTTTAGGAGCATGAGGAAGGTCGTATGGTTTAGGCACATGAGGAAGGTTGTAACGGTTTCATTTTTCCTCAGACTTTAAATTATTTTTTGGATGCCCCTGGTATCCATAATTTTTTTATTTTGACAGTATATAGTGACTGACGTAAGGAATTGATGACAATTCCTAACTGTTCTAGTTTACTGTAATTTTGCGTTTTTACTCCAATATATCCACCGTTTTAGTTTCAAATGGGTATTTAATTAAATATAATTTTGGTATGCGTTATATTTAGATTTTATAGTAATTACAGAAATTGTAAAACGAACGTTGACGACAAGGTCGTTTGTATTTTGATTTGGATTTTTTTTGGAAAGTCGGTAATGTAGATTTTATTTTCGAGTTCCTATTAGGATTGGTCCTAAAGGTCACATGACTGTTGCCAAATTTTCCAATTGGTTACGGAAATTCAGAGATTTGGAGAGGACGCGCGGTTTTTGTTTTGGAAAAAAAGGTTGTGGAATAACAGCATTCAAATTGATACAAGCTTCGGTTTATTTTTCATTTTGGAAAAAGCACTTATATTGTGGCAAATTACCATCCCTGAATCGTTTGGGGGATTAAAAGTGCCATTCCATTTATGAGCAAATTATGGGCGATATTTGATCTGTGATATACTGTGAAGTATTTAGTATAATCACAGTATAGTAGAACCAGTAGTGTCACTCTTGTCGGAACCTTTGATGTCTCTGTCTCACAGTTTCATTTTTTTAAGACCACTGCGCAACATGAGATTTCCCTCTGGGAGTCGATTAGTCAGGGTTGAACATTTTATACACTGCTCAACAAGTTAATAATAGATATAAACTGCTCCACAATAATGAAAATTTTTTAAATTCAAGATGATTTTTGATTTATGGAAGGGTTTTCGGGGTGGAAAATGGCGATTTCATGAAAAAAATTAAATGAAAACAAGAATTTCTTTAGATATGTGACGTAAGATATTCTGTAACAGACTCAAAAAATTACCTCTTCAATAGACCGCTAAAAAAATTATTTAATAAATTCACATGAAAAAAATAAACAAACTCATACAATTATCTGAAAATCTAATTATTTTCGAGTAGAATGTTATCACATTTTTATATAAACGAATGAATAATTGTTTGGGTTCGTACTTCGCATGAATTAGAGCAGGTAGAGGTTAAAATATTCAGTCTTCCAGTGTTGCCAAGTTTCGCTGAAAATATTCCCGTTGAATAATTATTCTGGTAATCGTGACAACTGTACAAGATAAAATACAAATATATGGAAGATTTCAGGCGGAGTAATGATACTGGCTCACACAAAACTTGTCTTTCTTAGTATTCTACATGCAACAAATTCTCCATCTGTTAACTCGGTACATTGATAGTGGTAAATTCCAAGAAAAATGATTGACCTGATAACGTTGTCATTCATCAAGGCAATTCAAGGCGCATCCAAATACTTCCCGCTAGGATTCGATCATGCGCGCTAGGATTGCAAACCACAAAGTGGGGAGAGTGCAATTACTGGTCCTACTCTACTGTGGTAGGTATAATCACCTTTTGCTCATTCGACTGCTGTCGGCTCATTGGAAGAATTTGCCATATTTGTAAGACAACTCTACTGCCTAGCTGTTTTCTGCTGACTATTGGAAAATTTGATTTGGATTTGATTAATTGGAAACTT
This sequence comes from Crepidodera aurea, assembly GCA_949320105.2. Classification (NCBI taxonomy): domain Eukaryota; kingdom Metazoa; phylum Arthropoda; class Insecta; order Coleoptera; family Chrysomelidae; genus Crepidodera; species Crepidodera aurea. The sequence goes on along the minus strand of OX439474.1, from coordinate 70,202,120 downwards.
TATTTTGGATTTGGTCTACTAAAAATTAATTTGATTTAGATTTGGTACATATAAGAATTTAGAAGTCAAACAGTTTGATAAATTTATTTTTGTATTCTTTCGTCAATGTTTTGATAAGTTGCCATTACCAACATTTTTATAGTTTTCTTTTTTATATCAAACTGAAATTAATCTAAATTTTATCGCCATTAATTTTAAGTATTTTATTATCCCATTCAGCCTTGGTACCACTGCTAAATGAGAACGTCTCTGTTTAGTTAGTTATTTCTGAACCATATTTTTTATTGTTTTTGAAATTTGCCATTTAAACATTTTTATATTCGATTTACGCACTTTTGTATATATTTTATTATTTGTTTGGGATTTGGGTTATTTGTTTTAATAAATCGGTGATATATTGGAGTTTTGTCTTGCATTTACCCCTTTTGTTGATTTTCAGAGGTAAATTAGGTCCGTTAAGCTAATTTAAATCAACTGGCGCCTCCCGAGCACTTAAAAAAAGTAAGTTTTCGATCACTATTATAATTTGGAACCACGACCGTCTCCACTACAGAGGTACGCCGATAGGCATAAGGTTGATATCGACAACCCACCATTATATGTAGCCCTATATTGTTTTATAGGTGTGTAGGGCGTTACAAGGTCGTATGGTTTAGGCCCATGAGGAAGGTCCCATGGCAAAGGTCATATGGTTTCGCGATAAAGCCTCGGAGAAGGTCGTATGGAGCCGCTGATAAGAAAAGACCGTTAGATAAAAGAAAACCGTTAGAAAAGAAAAAAAAACGTTAGATAAGGAAAAACCGTTGGATACCTTGAGCTTGGGAAAATTTTCTGTCTCAATAGCATTGCAGGGCAGGCCCCTTTCTCAATATACCCGCTCCACGGCCGAGTTACACCTGGCCGCCATTTTTTTTATCCAATGCGCCAATGAGTAGCATGTAATTGCAAAATGTCGTATGTCAAAAATTCCGTATGTGCGTATAAAACACAAACACTTTAAGTTAACGCCTTAAATGCCTTATAACATGATGTAACATCATACAAATAAGCTATAAACTGATTTCTGAAATAATTGAAACAAAAAAGTAAAAAGATATTAAGTTTTTTTGCTCTCCTGAAAAGTGGGCTTTTTGACATACGACATTTTGCAATTACAGGGACGATATGTAGAATGAGCGAGAAATAATTTATACCATGAATTTTGTGTAGGGGGTGAGTGGAATGCCCTATAAGCAATATACAATTGATGCCTTGTCCTGTACACGGAGACAATTGGTACATTGACATTAAATGCATTTATTTTTAGGTTCCAAATAAATTATTTTCGGCGAAACGTCTAGAAAACATCCTGTACATTTACACACCTATAGCAATATCAAATTAATATCACTATCCCGCAATCTAACAGAAGTAAACACCATGTATGTTTGTGAAAGTATCACAAGATTATTTTTGGGAATTTATCAGGTCATGAGAATAAAAATATTTTATTGTTATCGCCATGGCGCTAAATCATAACTGTCGGTAGAATACATAGTGTGGGTAGAAGGTAATTCCATCTAAAATCTAAATGTTCCTTGAAAATTTACCGCACTTTTTGCATAAAATATTGGGTTTAAGGTAAAAAAAGGATATCTTGTTTATTAATTGCTTTGGTGAGGCGAGCAGATTGCTTTTAATTTGAAAAGATGCATTCATTTTATTGGTATTTACAGTTTTCATGCTAAGAGAAATCAGTAATTTTACCAGAAAAGGTCAGATATTAAATAACTTTATGTACGATTGACCAATAAAACGCTGTTTATAGAACAGTTTTGCGTCAATAAAGTAGCACTTTATTTTACTAGTAAAATAAAGTAATTGCCAACGTCACTGACAAGTTGCAAGACAACTCATTTGACATGTTTAAAAAATAAACATCTACTTGTCATCGCAACTGCTGTCAGCCAAAATCGTATCAAATTTTAATTCTTTCAATTTATTATTATTTTTTAATTGCAATCGAACATAAAATCATGTATATAACGCGTACATAAACAGGCTTTATGGACTCATCATTTTATAGCCTCTCTCGCAAGCTCGCGCGGCTATAAAATTATTCGTTCAATAAAGCCCTTGTTTATGTACTTGTAATATAAATAGCTATTATGTACGATTGACCAATAAAACGCTGTTTATAGAACAGTTTTGCGTCAATAAAGTAGCACTTTATTTTACTGTAAAATAAAGTGCACTTTATTTTACTAGTAAAATAAAGTAATTGCCAACGTCACTGACAAGTTGCAAGACAACTCATTTGACATGTTTAAAAAATAAAAATCTACTTGTCATCGCAACTGCTGTCAGCCAAAATCGTATCAAGTTTTAATTTTTTCAATTTATTATTATTTTTTAATTGCAATCGAACATAAAATCATGTATATAACGCGTACATAAACAGGCTTTATGGACTCAATTATTCGTTCAATAAAGCCCTTGTTTATGTACTTGTAATATAAATAGCTATTAAGGAAAGGGGCCGGTATGGACGGTAACTGTGGCTAAGGATACCAAACATTCCACTCTGGAATCAGAAAGAACCCAAGAAAGAACCTTCAAAGGCAAGGGGGAGAATTAGATATTCCTGAAATGAAAGAGAAAAAAGACCCTTCCTGTATTTTGGTGAGAAAGACAGTGGTAATGGATTTTTGACAGCGAAAAATACCTCTCATTTAAATTCATTCAAATAATAATTTATGTTAGTTAACGATGTTCTGTCAATAAAATTTTGTGTTGTAAAATGTTCATTTATAGCATTAATAAGTTGAATTTTAAAATTAACGTTATAGTTCATTTCGGAAGCTCATCGTGGTTTGGTAGTTCAATTTCTCTTTATTTCTCTTTATTAGTTCTATAGAAAACGCTTCCAAAATTTACCAACTGACTTAAGCAACGAATACAAGGTACGTTGCAAAATTGAATTAGAAAAATCTTACAAAATTAATCAAAATTTAACCTCCGCGGAATTTAAAACAATTAAAAATTTAAAAAATGACAATATAATTAAGATTTTTCCGGCAGATAAAGGTAACGCAACGGTTGTCATTTAAAATTAAATAAAGATCCAACTACTAGTATTGAAAACAAAATTTACAAAACTTTATATAAAAATAAAAAATTCCTAAGTGATAAAGAACGAAGATCTTTTACTTCTCATTATCGTAAACCTACACATTTTTATGGTTTACCCAAAATTCATAAACAACAAATACAATTAAGACCAATAATAAGTTCTATAAATTCACCTTGTCAAAATTTAGCAAGATTTCTACTTAAAATAATAGATCAGGAAATACTAATTCCTTTATCAAAAATTCAAAACATTTTTTAGAAAAATTAGCAAAAATCAAAATTACAAATTCAGATATAATGGTTAGTTTTGATGTAGTCAGTTTATTTCCAAATGTTCCTATCGATAAAACTCTTAATCTTGTGAGAAAAAAGTTGAAAAGTGATAATACATTAATAAATAGAACTAAATTAAACGTCTCGGCAATTCTAGAATTATTGGAACTATGTATTAAAACTACATATTTTCAATTAAATAGTGATTTTTATCAGCAAAATTTTGGCATGGCAATGGGTTCTCCTTTATCACCAAAATTGTGTGATATTTTCATGGAGGATTTTGAAATGGAAATTGTAAACAAAAAAATTTAAGACCTTCTGTCTGGTTTAGATATATAGATGATATTTCTGCAATTTGGCAACACGATAGGGAAAATATTGATACATTTTTATATACTATTAATAATTCGGAACCTTCTATTAAATTTACAATTGAAATTGAAAATAATAAAAAATTAATTACCGTTTCTTGAAGTACTAATACACAATAACAACAATTGTATTGAAACATCAGTTTTTAGAAAAGAAACACATAGAAATAGATATCTAAATTTTAATTCAAACCACTCAATTTGTGTTAAACGAGGTATTGTCAAATCTCTTTCCGATAGAGCAAAAACAATTTGTTCAAATGACAATATCTTAAATAATGAATTATCACTTGTTAAATCTGTCTTGATTAAGAACAACTACCCAAGACATCAAAACTAAAGATCAAAATTTAAATCCCCCAATAATTCATTCAAATATAGTAAAAATCCCTTATATTCCAAAATTTTCGGAAAAAATTAGAAGGATTGGCAATAAATTTAATTTAAAAACAGTTTTCGTAACTAATAATACATTAAAATCTTTAATAGTAAATACAAAATACAAAATACAAAAAAGGAGAAACATCTAGACCTTTTCATATTAGACTTAATTAATATCAATCATATATTAAAAATAAACAATTCGAAAAATCAAACATATGTGAACATGCATGGGATTTTGGTCATAAAATACAATGGAATCCTTCAACTAGATTATTAAAAGAACCGAATAATTATAACCGCAAAGTTAAAGAAGCAGCATTGATATGCTTAAATAATAACGAATGTGTTTCTAATTGTTCGGTCTATATTTCAAAAATTTGGATGCCTATTTTACAAAAAGAGTTAATTGCAAAAAGGATACCCTCTATATCGGGATAGTATCATAAGTTTTTATCTGGTTTTTTCTTATGATAATATTAATAAGAAAACTTCATTTATGACGAAGTATAAATTCTCTTATAATATGCAAATGCGCTATCTATCCAAAATTCTTTCCCAGAAACGTCACAAAAATATGATTGAAACAGATTTTAACATCTTCAATCTCAAAATCTTTTTTAAGTGTACTATGTTGATGTCATATTTTTGTAAGATTGTCAAGTGTTCTGTTTCTATAGTAAATTTATTTATTTTGTTAGGTATGTCATTTTGAAAAAGGCTTTCGATAAACAAAGCCGAAACGTCAAATTAAAATAAGTGGTTTTAATCCAGAGAAATAAAGAGAAATTTAACGTTATAGGTTTGTCTCGCCTATTCAGTCGCAGTGGAAGCATCTGGGAATTAGGTCTGAGGGGTTGGAGATGGACCTAGCATTTGAGCATTTGCCGATTGAGATATTTTACAAAACAGTAACTATAATTTTTTGAATTTTGGTTTAAAATTAAATGATTGTAAATTTAATAGTATCTAAACCGTGGCGGAAATTATTAATCCGTAATGATACATTTCCCGCCTCGGTATGAAATGTACTATGAAAAAGTTTATAAATATTATTACCTGAAAATATAGGCCCCAGATGTAGTCAGAGCCATATCAGAGAATCCATCATTACTTTGATAGAAAAAGAAATTTTGACTGATATTTGCAGAAACACCATTCAATGTAACGGACTTTAACAAATTTGTTTCATCGTCTATTTCAAAAACTGAGCTTTTCAAAATTGTTTCCCAATTTGCTTTTTGTTTTTTAATTTTTTGAATGTGATACACTTTAAATCCCAGCGGTGGAATATCTTTAGCAGCGAATACTAGTTCGTGAGTACTTGGTTTTTCTCCCTTTATGCTGATGTAGTCGAATGAAAAAAGGGATTCTAGTAAATCGTACGTTTCAGGTCCTAAAAAAACAAAAACCAAAACAAATCTTAGGGGCAATTGTAATTTTATTAAAATTAAAATTATTCTACAAACCATCAGGGCCGTTAATTTCGTAAGTTCCATCTTCAACAGGAAGTCGAATATAATGAGTAGTTTTCCACGCCAGAGGATTGTATACAGCTATTACAAATTTTTTGTTTTTCTGTGAAGTACTACATATACTCATATTAGTAAGTAAACAAGATGAAAAGTTCAATTTTACATCAGACTGTAGAATATCCCTATCAAAAATATAAAAAGTTACAACTAAACCAACAAAAAAATAAATTTAAATAAAATTTACATTATAATTCCTCCAACGGGTTCTTCAGCTTCCCTTATAGCTGCTGTCAACATTCTAACGTAATCGCTGGTTACATGTTGTTGTTCTGTACCAGTAATAGCATCATGGTGTTGCAAAACCCCCATTACTTCCTTCAGATCATCTAATTTATCGTCATATGATCTCGTTGAACTGAATGCATACATTTGTTTCATTGCCTAAAAATGAAAAATTCAATCTGGTCAACTGATAATAAAATTAAATTACAAGAGAGCTAAGTAAAAACCCTGTGGTACTCAATGATATTCACCTGTAAAATATTGTGTCCAGTTCGTTCAAATCTTTTGACAGTTGGTCTTGAAGTAAAGTAACCAGCCCAAAAAGCAAAATCTTGGTCACTGTATGGGAAAAAATCATCAACTTTTAAAGTTAGCGCAGGTCTAGCATCATGAACACTTTTTATATAACAAGATGGCGTTGAATAGATGACATTAAATTCGTCGTTAAATTTCTGGAATCCTCTGCAAGAAAACTGCATAAGGTTTTTGTTAAACAAATAATAAGTTTTTAGTTACTTTATAAGTCGATCCATATTGCCAAAGTTAGACCCAGCAGCTTGGTACTGAAAATCACCTCCCATCGTAACTATGATATTTTTAACATCATGAGAATAGTAGGTTGTAAAGTTTTTTAGAACTTTGGCAAATTCATTTACCTAAAAATGTAAAAATTAACTAATAAATTAAAACTGTTTTAATTAATAATAATAATAATAATATTTATTGATCCATTCGACCAGAAATTGTATAGGACAAGTCAAAATATTGGTTATGACAAACATGAATAATACAGGGTGGGCCAAACCTCTGTCGTCGGAGGATTACGTAGTTGTGGTAAGAGATAAAGCTTTCAAATTTTGTGTGAGCTAGTACAGTGACTGGGTGCACATTTTGAAAATAGTTTAGATTATACGGGGTGTTCCAAAAACTCGTGGCAACACAAACTTACATTTTTTTAAATGGAACATACTATATTTTATTCAAGAATTGGAAAGATCGTTAAAAAAATATAGCATGTTAATATATTATATGGGTGTTTCAAAAAGATATGGCCAATTATTAGCACAAATGACCCAATCTTTAACACTCAGTAAAACAGTCAATCAAAATAAACCAACAGGTCTTTGTTTTCACATGTCATTCTCATATATCGTTGGCTGTGCTCACTATTAATTACTTTCTTTATCTGTGGCTTCTTTAATACAGGGTGAAACAGAATTCAAATCAAGCAATATCTCAATATTTTCAAATGTATCACCCTATAAGTCTTTTTACAACTTGTTAGTACAATTAATAATCTTTCAAACGATATAGTATAGTTAGGGTATAAGTTAATGGAAAACTGTAAATATTTTATGTTAACGGCAAAATCATGCATTTTACGTACACAAATTAAATGGTATTAAAGTGTAAACATTTTTTCTTTTTTTGCCATTCGGGGGGTGAAGTCGACTCGGAGAGAAGATCCAACATCACCATCGTGTTCAGCATCCTCGAAAACGGGAGATAATGCGGGTTTTCTCGTTTATAGCGAAGAACAAACTTTTCACCCTTTCGGGGGTGATTTTTTTGCCGTTTGAGGGGTAGGGTCAACTCTCGCCATCGTGTTCGGTATCCTCGAAAACGGGGGGGGGGGGGCAATTTGGGGGCGTCAAAATATATTTGTATTTTTCAAGGTTTTTTTCCGGCTTTCATGTAAAAATTTAATACCATATAATTTGTGTACGTAAAATACATGATTTTTTCGTTATTATAAAATATTTACAGTTTTCCATTAACTTATACCCTAACTATACTATATCGTTTGAAAGCTTATTAATTGTACTAAGAAACTGTAAAAAGACTTAGGGTGATCCATTTGAAAATTTTGAGATATTGCTTGATTTGAGTTCTGTTTCACCCTGTATTAAAGAAGCCACAGATAAAGAAAGTAATTAATAGTGAGCACAGCCAATGATATGAGAATGACATTTGAATACAAAGACCTGTTGATTTATTTTGATTTACTGTTTTACAGAGTGTTAAAGATGGGGTCATTTTTGCTAATAATTGGCCATATCTTTTTGAAACACCCATGTAATATATTAACATGCTATATTTTTTTAACGCTCTCGGTGAGATCTTTTCGATTCTTGAATAAAATATAGTATGTTCGTTCCATTTAAAAAAATGTAAGTTTGTATTGCCACGAGTTTTTGGAACACCCTGTATAATCGAAACTAGTTTCAAAATTTGCACCCAGTGACTGTACTAGCTCACACAAAATTTGAAATTTTTATCTCTTACCACAATGACGTAATCCTCCGACGACAGAGGTTTGGCCCACCCTGTATACATAGTTTTAGTTACAACATTAAAATGACAATATAAGTATATATACTACAGTGAATGAAGGTAAAAATCAACTATTACCTCCGATTTCGGTTAACTACCATCGATTTGCATGAAAATTTGGGATTGAGTATATTTTACCCTCAACTTCAAAAATGACGTATGCTCGACTTGCGCTTTTTGCATTTTAGGGGTGAAATCCACCCCTTTTGTTAAAAATAGTAAAAAATGTAGATTTAAGCATTCTGGCGTAAGTAATCTCGTTTAATTAAATAAAATAAATATTTTTCAACATTTATATGCATGATTTATGATTTTAATTAATATTTCAACCCTTTTAGCATTTCAAAATCATGAAAAAATCATTTTTTATATTTCTGAAATATGAAATCGCATATTAACATTACACAAACAGTTTATTTAATGTTTATGATATAATTTTTGGTTGACTGTAAAACTTCAACCCTTAAATACCACCCCCTTAAAGCAGAATCATTGAAAAAATTGGTTTCAAGAAACTTTAATCATTTGAATAATACATTAATGAATTGAAATCTCATTTACTGCGTATTAAAATCTTTATTTATTTATTGCGAAATTATCCACCCTCAAAAACTTCCCCTTGTCATAAAAATAATGGAAAGTTTGTGATGTACATAATTCCTTTCACTTTTTCTAACTTCAAAATATAGATACACACACCCACACATTTATATTTTGTGAGCATGTACCTATCGACACGTCTAATTCTTACTATCTATCATTTTTCCTATACAGGGTGTTTCACGACGAGCTTACACTATCTGTATATTGGAAACTACCTACACGATTTTTATGAAAATTAGGATATATGGGTCTCAAGTTATGGCGAATTCACTGACAATATTTTGAAAGACATGACATTTCCGGTTATACCGGAAGTGAGAAGCAACTTTGTTATTTTAATTGGAACATTATTAACTTTTCGAATTCTAAACCGGTCATAATTTTTGAAGTCATTACTTATGTTAAAACAAAGAAAATCTCATAGGGATTACTATAAATTTTAATTTTTGTTGAAATGGCGTATGTTTTATTTTTCACTTTTTTCTAAAAAATTCGAAAGGATCCTCTTATTTTCATCATAACTTGCTTAATTTTAATGCTATCAACTTCTTCTAGAGCTCATTTGATAGGCATTTCTCAGTACTTTGAAAAGTATTCAGTAAGTATATTTTATAAAATGCATCATTTTCCCGTTATTTCAGCTTGAATACTTATATCTCCGAAAAAAAAATATCCATTCAATTACCTATAACTCACTTTGAATTAACATTAAAAGGTTTTTGAAGTAAGGAATTTATTCGATTTTTTATTAACTTCAATTTTGGTAATAACAATTTTTTTGTAAAAACTTATAGTTTTTGAGTTATTTATGAAAAACCGCTTTAAAATGTGCATTTTTTTCACGAAAAATCAGAATCTTTGATCTTTAATAACTCAAAAAGTATTGATTTATTTTAATAACTTTGTATAACAAATTTTGTTTAGAATTGGTACCTCTATGGATTCCTGGGTTTATTTTTAATAAAACAATTTCCACCCCCGAGAAGGGTCACTTTTGTTTCCACCAATTTTCATGAAAATCGATGGAGTGACTGTACTAATACATTAAGAGCCGTTTGCACGGGTTCTACTTAACAGAAAATAAGCAAAGCTGAACCATAAGTGAAACTTAGTTTATATTTTCCGTTGCACAGTTGACACATTGACACATAAGCTCGGCTTAAATCACAACTAAGCTAAGCTGTAGAATTTCTCGGCTTAAAGTTTCCTTAGCAGAAATAACAATACAATTGGAATTGAACACAGCACAAATTTTATTCCACGTCTCGTCTTTCTGCCTCCAAGTTGTCCCGTCCGTTTTTTTACATTCAATTATAGATTTAAAATTATTTATAATGTTCAAAAGAACAGCTTTTTCTGCAGAAGAAAAATTGGGGGCCCTTTTTTCTACTTACTTCAGACTCGTCCATACTCATCCGAATAAACGCAATTTTTCAAATCCGAAAAAAACCGCCACATCGTTATATGTTGCAGCTTATCCATAGAATAGATTACACAACAGAAATTATTTTTACATATTTAGCTGAATAATGACAAATTCTTCACACCAGTGAAGAATGAAAAAGAATTCACTCTCGTTAACCAATCACATTCTATGATTATCAGAAATCACGCTAAAATGAATAAATCAAATCGTCTCTTTTAAGACGTCAAATACCTAACTACGGAAATCGCTTCTGACAGCGCGTCGTTTGAAACGTCAAAATAATCATATAATCATAATTTTACGTATATATAGAGAACAAAATGGACAACAGTAGCGATAGTGAAGAGTTAATATGTACGCCTCCCGAAATTAAACAAATTGCTCAATCATCCACAATGAATTTGCTACCGGAGAGATCAAAGCAAGACTATAATAAGATTTATGAAACATTTATGGTATGGAGAAATTTTGCAAAAGAATGAGTCTAAATTAAGTACCTATTCTATATTTATGTTATTTCTATTATTATTCCTAATAATATTATAATTTCATTTGAAATAGTAAAGGCTTCTACTAAAAATTGAGTTACCTACCTACCTTTAAATTTTCATAAATAAACGTGGTCGAAAGCTGGTAGAGATACTTGACTCTTTCGCGGGCGATCGAGGTTCGATTCCCAATGAAAGATTTTTTTATACATAGTCGTGGAGAAAGTATATTCTTTTACTTGTGTAGAATGGCTATTATTCATTCTATACTGTTGAAGAATATACTATTCCTTGAACTTCATCTTATCAATGTTAACATTCATTTTTTCAGTTTTAACGATGTGGCGGTTTTTTCCGATTTGAAAAATTGCGTTTATTCGGATGAATATGTACGAGCCTTAAGTCACCCATTTCAGACTGAATCAAACAAACTGTCACGTAACTGTCACTATTAAATACAAATTACTAGTTTTTAGCGGTGTTGTCAGCTCATAGTTAGGCTTAGCTAAGTTTTTTCAAAGAATGACTTTTGCAAATCGAATTGAATTTAAGGTACACCTTAAGTTTCTCGCCTACTTAGCTAAGTATAAGTTTTGAGGTGAACCTGTGCAAATGGCCCTAAGACGCATACTCCAATAATAATTCTATTTATTTCTTGGGAGTAAAAATGCGACTTTACCGTCTTTCTTTGGCAGTTAAAATAATAACCCTTAGCCTAGTTGACACTAAAATTTCCAAAGCAATCTGTCATATAGTGGCGTCTGTGTGTCGGAAAAAAACCATGAAAAATGGACCAACGACAAAAGACAGGGGTGTTTTTTATTTTTTATATCAAAACGTCTGTTTTCGATGACGCTGAACACGATATTAGAAAGAAATTCAAACCTTTAGAGGGTGAGTTTTGACCTGTGAAGGGGTACGTGAGGGTCGGAAGTAATCTTCAACACTACCATCGTCTTCAGCATCCTCGAAAACAGAGGAACAAAAAAACGACCCTTTCAGGAGAGAGTTTTGACCTGTGGTTGGTGGGGGTCTGAAGTGATATTGAACACCACCATCGTGTTCAGCATCCTCGAAAAAAGACGTTTTGTCGCTGATATAAAAAAAAACACCCCTGTTGGGGGTGAGTTTTGGCCTGTGGAGGGTGTTTAATTTTCAAATAAATTAAACATATAAACTCATTCAACCGGCAACGCCGCACCAAATACATTTGCAAACTGCGTTCAGACAGGAAGCGGCCTCCACAAATAGTTTTTTTTATTCTATTTCACAATAACAATATCACGCCATATCTAAGACGCAATTCTAACCGTTTCGTCTAGACAATATAAAAAACCCATGCTAACGAATCTTTCTAGAACAATTGCGCGAGCCGGGAAGGGATAAAAACTTGAAGCGACAAAATTTCGCAGATTTCAAATCAGTGTGCTTCTAACTGCGAACCAAGTTAGACCCTCCGTTGACACCAGCTCAACGTAAAAATATTTCGTTTACACAGTGGTACTTAGCTGCGAATCAGGCGGTCCACTTTATTGTTTATTATATTTTCAAAACTAAACTCAGTGCGTCTCTAACTGCGAACCAAGTTAGACCCTCCGTTGACACCAACTCAACGTAAAAATATTTCGTTTCACAGTAGTACTTAGCTGCGTATCAGTCGGTCCACTTTATTGTTCATTTTATATTCAAATCTAAACTCAGTGCTTCGTAGTACAGCAAAAACAGTGTCCAACTATCACTCACTCATATCGCACGCAAAATATTTTCTGAGTGATGCGGTCTTTTTAATTCTTTACCTACGTGCTAGTGTTTGTTAAGCACATATGGTACTTAATAATAATTTGTTCATTTATTACCAGTTAATGTAATCCTTTGTTACGTTGTTGTTTATTTATTTATTTATTTAACTTAAAATAAATCGTTAAATAAAAGTGTTAGTTGTTTTTGTCCATGGAGTTGGGAAGATAAAGATATACAGTCCACTTAGAATACCACGATGCAGTTTAAAAAGGCGATAACACATTGGTCGTCGTGGAAAACTGGCACAACATAGGGTTTATTCCAGAACCCTCAACAGAGGGGTTGGTGAGTGTTGGAAGTAATCTTCAACATTACCACCTTATTCAGCATCCTCGAAAACGGGGGGAAAGACGTTTTTTACAGAGAAATGATTCGCTGCCCGTTTAACCCCCTTAGGGGGTAGTTTTTGCCATTTTAGGGGGTTCAGCAATCTAAAACAGTAATTCTGATACCGCCATCGTGTTCAGTATCCTCGAAAACGGGGGGGGGGGAGGTATTCTCGATCCGGGTAAATTTTGGTCCATGTCCTTCCGACTCACAGACGCCACTAATATAGTTGGTTAATTTTACTTCATAGTTAATGCATTTTTAATATTTATTGATACCAATGAGAAACGTAACGACATAAAATTTATTTTGAATTTAACCAAAATTTAAAACATTTTACCTTTTCTTCAACATTGTAGATAACACTTTTAGGATTGTCGACAATTTGATCGTCTCCACAATTTATATCCCAACAAAACCAATCAGGCTCATTATACAGAGAGTTCGGAAAACAGCTGCCGAAAATAATGCTGTCGTCTAAAATTAAAGATTTCATGATTCTATTAAGATCCTTAGCTAGAAGAAAAATTGGGTTTTACCTATATTGGCACTACCCTTCCAGAGAAAATCTAGATCGGCATTTTCTATCCTATTATTTTTGTCGTCATGATCCATTCTAGCAAACAAAACAGCATCGTATCCCATTTGAGACAAGAGTGAAGCGTGTTCTCTGCTATGTCCAAATGGATCAATTTGCCATCCTACTCTTGGTCTTCCACATTTTCCGACCGTTTCTTCAATTTTTCTAAATTTTTAAATATGATTAATGAGAATAATAAATTAAATCTTAACGTACAGGGTGGCCAAATAAGAATGCGAGGTCTGTATCTGGGAAACTATCCATCGTAAAGGCTTGCGGAAAAAAGTTATGACTAAAACGGAAAAGAGAAAAACCTGGAAAATATTTTCAAGTTTCTGTAATTGCCGCTAGGGGGCGTAACTGCAATCTTGAATATAAGAAAGTCATGTTTCTGTGAATTCCGCTATATTAACCTAACAAAAAAATACCTGATCTTTAAAGTAGAGGATAATCTGAATCTTTTTTGTTTGACAATTTTTGCTGTTTCTCTAAAAATAAAGTGGTGGGGGGTATTCAAAGGTTTCAGTATATTCGAAACGGCTGAGCCGATTTTAGCAAACTTGGGCTAGTTGAAAAGAGCTATTCTTGAGCTAAAAATGATATAATATTTGAAGTTTTGTTAGTTTCAGATGTCGCCGCTAGAGGGCTTTTTTTTCGACATTTCGACAGAAATGGTTAATTTTCTCAAAAAAATTAAACGCATTGGTATGATTTCTTTTTCATGAAAAAGTAGCCTAAACAAGCTCCCGAAAACCGCATCTCGATATCTTGTTCCTAACCTAAAATGTAGCCCAAAGAAAATTTTATACGGAAATCCCTTAAATTTTTATTTTTTAAACTAATTAATTCCTTTTATTATGTAAGTTGTGGCCCTAAAAAGGACCGAATTAAAAAAGAAAGGTTTTTAATGTCCCCGTAAATGCTCGAAATGCTGAAGCCTCTCATAGGTAGACAAAACTGCAGCTTCAATTTCGGCTCTCGGTATGTTGCGTAATGCATTACGAATCCGGTTTTTCGTATCTCTCTGGTCGTAGGTTGAGTCTGAAAATCAAGACAAGTTAGGTCTGGTGATCGCGCAGGCCATGGAAACAGACTTCCTCTTCCAATCCAACGCTGGTGTAATACTGCATTAATGCTCTCACACAATAATGGAGAAATTTTATTTCTAATTCTTTGGACCGATGAAGCCACCTTTAAAATCTGCACAATATGCATTATTGGTCTGCAGAAAACCCGCATTGGTTGCGTGAAGTTCAGCGCCAAGGACGTTGGAGTTTAAATGTGTGGTGTGGCATACTGGGAGGCAGAATTATTTTTTTAGCAATCCCTAAGTGGCAATATCTTTCTTGACTTTTTGGCCAATAAATTACCGTTGTTGTTGGAAGATGTTTCACTGGAAACACGTCAAAACTTGTTTTTGCAGTTGAATGGTTGCCCAGCACATTATGCTATTATTGTGCGAGAGCATTTTAATGCAGTATTCCAACAGTGGTAGATTGGAAGAGGAAGTCTGTTTCCGTGGCCTGCGCGATCACCAGACTTAACTTGTTTTGATTTTCAGACTCAACCTACGACCAGATACATATGAAAAACCGGATTCGTTAATACATTACGTAACATACCGAGAGCCGAAATTGAAGGTGCAGGTTTGTCTACCCATGAGAGGCTTCAGCAATGCATAGAGCGTGATGATCAGCATTTAGAGCATTTACGGGGGCCCTAAAAACTTTTTTAAATCGGTCCTTTTTAGGGCCACAACTTACATAATAAAAGGAATTAATTAGTTTAAAAAATAAAAATTTAAGGGATTTCCGTATAAAATTTTCTTTGGGCTAAATTCTAGGTTAGGAACAAGATATCGAGATGCGGTTTTCGGGAGCTTGTTTAGGCATCATTTATCTACTTTTTCATGAAAAAGAAATCATACCAATGCGAGATGTCGAAAAAAACCCTTTAGCGGCGACATCTGAAACTAACAAAACTTCAAATATTATAGCATTTGTAGCCCAAGAATAGCTCCTTTCAACTAGCCCAAGTTTGCTTAAATCGGCTCAGCCGTTTCGAATATACAGGGTGTTTTTTACTGAAACCTTTGAATACCCCCCACTACTTTATTTTTAGAGATATAGCAAAAATTGTTAAACAAAAAAGGTCATTTCAGAAACTTGAAAATATTTTCCAGGTTTTCCTCTTGGTCGTTTTAGTAATGACTTTTTTTTCCGCAAGCCTTTACGATGGATGGTTTCCAAGATACAGTACCTCGCATTCTTATTTGGCCACCCTGTACATGCCATAGCTTTATCAGTTTCGAACTCTTTACATTCTTAATGAACTATCGTAGGTTGGAAAAGGAGGAAGGAAAAAAATACAAATAAATCAATGAACAATTAGAGAGGATGAAAAAATAAAAAGTTCGAAATTAATTGAATTTGCTCTCAAAACAAAATCAACGTATATATTACATTTTGGGTTAAACAATTGGTTGCTAAAAATATTTTACCGTAAACCCCAAGTAAACTGATCAATAGTTGACTGATAATTGACGCATGCCTCGTCATTCATTGACCAAGCCCCGTTAACCATTTCAATTTGACCATTTTCTACCAAGGTTTTGAAGTCTTCCCTGATGTTTTCATTTTCTTGCCACCATTTGTAAAAATATGCCGTTTCCACTTGGATAAACCTGAAATTTAAAAAAAGTGTATAAGGTGCTCAATAAAAGGAACAAAAAATAACACTTCTATTTGTAGGTCGTCAAAAGATTTTATCTGGTGAAAATCCATATACTTAGTATACTCAAGGTTTTTGAGGAAAAAATGATTTTACAGTTCTTTTATTCGACGTAAGCAATACCTCTATGTTATCATCAAGGGCGTTCACAGTGACTGTTACATGAGTTCAAGGCTCGAGTCGATCCGTTGTTTTTTATTAGCCGCGTGTTCAGTGTAGGCTTTGTTACTGTTTGCCAGCGCCACTTTAGGAACAGCACTATTAAGTACATTCTCCAATCCAATCATGGAATAATAAATTCATTAGATATGAGTAATAAATTTTTTACTCTTTGTAAATCATAAATTATTGTTGAACCATTCAGAGATATAACTTAATACGGGGTGTTTGGTGGGTGGATGCATAACTTTGAGAGGCTGATAGAAGACATCATTTTGAACATATTTAGGTAAACTTACCTAAGTACGAAGTTTGATGTATTATGGAATATTCGCCATTTTGTAATTTTATGCAAATCCACTACAAAAATAAAAATTGAACGAGGAGGCTTATTGTATTTAACTTTTTATGATGCTGTACATATGTACTGATGTTGCAAAAATGTTTACACTTATCGATAGATGCGTTAAATGATAGTAATCGAATGTTGAATTTACAAATACCGTGTTTTGGTTCAATGACTTCAAATTTTCATGGAAATTCATTAAGCAATGGCGATAACTTTATGACTTAAAATACTTGTGAAAACTACTAGATTGTATGCTCTTTCAAACGACATATCATACAAGCAACTAAGTTGCCAGTTCGTAAAGTTACAGTCCAATAAAGCAAGTCTGAAAGTGATCAACAAAAAAACAGGCGCGCGCTCTACGCCTTACTTCAGCTGTTATATCTGGAAATCTAGAAGGCCATGCTATGGGTCCAGCTCTGCCTATCCAGCTATTGGGGAAGATATTAAGATATTCCTTTACAAAACGACTGTCAGATATCACATCTATGGACTTTCATGTTTGGGAACGTACGAAAGAATTGATTTACAACGAAGAAATCCAACCAAGTGAATATCTGATTCAAAATATACAAGCAGCATTCGACCAAATAAGAATTGAAATGTTCTTGAAAGTAACAACGTCTCCAAATATGAAAGTCCATAGAAGTGATATCTGACAGTCGTTTAGTAAAATATCTTAATATCTTCCGTAATAGCTTGATAGGCAGAGCTGGACCCATAGCATGGTCTGCTAGATTTCCAGATATAACAGCTGAAGTAAGGCGTAGAGCGCGCGCCTGTATTAGAAACGCGGTTTCACATTTTGAATACGTGTTGTAATTAGCTTTCATTTTTTACTTAGTTGCTGTTTAAAATTTGATGATTTTTTTTATTGATCACTTTCAGTCATACTGACTTGCACTGCTTTATTGGACTGTAACTTTACGAACTGGCAACTTACTTTCTAGTAGTTTTCACAAGTATTTTAAGTCATAAAGTTATCGCCATTACCTCATGAATTTCCATGAAAATTCGAAGTCATTGAACCAAAACATGGTATTTGTAAATTCAACATTCGATTACTATCATTTAACCCTTTCAGACCCCGCGTCCATTACAATGGACACAAACTTATGCAACCAATATTGCTGGACTGGTGTAAGTTTTTGTCTTTATATTTATTTTAGCTACTCTGTTATCACCGTAGAACACGTGGCTAGAGTAGAAAAGTGCCAGGTTTATGTTTAGCGTGTTAATAGTCAATTGCAAGAGGCAAGGTGATGGCAGCTTCGACTAGTAAAAATAAATGTAATTTAACATTTTTTTACATTTGATGTGTCAAATATTTCAGCAATATAAAATTATTTTACTGCCAACATGGACATAGAAGCTTTCATAACTTCATAGGTAAAAATCATTTTTTTGTAAATTTTTAGTGGAAATATGTAAAAAATGAAATGTCCATTGTAATGGACTGCAGGTTACAATTTAGCAAAAAACATAGAGGATTCAGTGAAGAAGTTGCAAATGACGAAGGGACAGTGGTGTTGTGTAAATGGCAAGACAATAAACCAGTCGTGATTGGTTCAAATTGTGTGGGAATGGGGAAGGAAGACGAAGTGGAAAGATGGGACAAGAAAAATAAAAGATTCGTGCAGGTACAACGACCAGAAGCAATAAAATGATATAATAAGAGAATGGGGGGAGTTGATAAGTTGAATCAACTATTGTCTTATGAAAATGAACTCTTCGGATGATATTCCACGCGTTTGACTTTGTTTGCACCAATAGCTGGCTTGAGTATGATCAAAAAATCATACAGCAGGCGTTCAAAAAAAAGAAACAATGGATCTCCTACACTTCAAAATAAAAATTGCAGAGGCTCTTATTCGAATGGGACAGCCTGCAACTACCAGTAGAAAACCTGGCCGTCCCAGAAGTGAAAATTTCCCTACTCCAATTGGATACAAGGGAAGAACTTTAGAGCCAAGACCACTTCGGGAAATTCAGAAGGGTACCCATGTCTTTTGTATGAAATGTCGCGTTCACGTATGTTTTGTAAAAGGCAGAAATTGTTTCATGTTATTTCATTCCTAAATAAATATTTTTTCAACTATGTTGTTTTTATTTAGTCCGACTGTCCATTACAGTGGACATTCATCAAACTTCTCCATGAAAATACTTAAAAAAAATAAACCATATTATTTAAGTTACAAATAAATACCTTGATCCAAATCTACCAAAAAAACATTTTTTCTAACCAAAAACATAATTCGGGTCTGAAAGGGTTAACGTATCTATCGATAAGTGTAAACATTTTTGCAACATCAGTACATACTTACAGCATCATAAAAAGTCTAATAATCACTTCAAACAAAATAAAATCACTTTTAGCACGTATATCATACACTATTTTTTTTACAAACACCAAACCTTACCAAACTGTCCATTGAATCAAAAAGACATTTTCTCTCAATTAATCCATCTAAATCTATAGTTTTAGTATTTGGCAAACATAAAAATAAAGTAGAAAATGAACTGCAAATAAAAATAGAAGATACAATTTTGCCGTTTGCTAAAGTTGCTAGAAACTTAGGTATCGAACTAGATAGTGAGCTTAGATTCAAACAGCATGTTACAAAGTGTATACAAAGATCGTATGCTAATTTAAAGATGTTATTTCCACATAGTCGCAGTTTAACAATTTCAGTTAAAATCCTGCTTTGTGATACACTTATACTGAGTCATTTTAATTATTGTGACAGCGTATATGGTCCTTGTATAGATAATATTGACTTTAATCGTATTCGTATATCGTATATTTACGGTATCAAAAAGAAGAAGAAGAAGAAAATTACACATGGCAACCTTATTTCATAAAATTATTATGTTCAAGTCTCCACCATATCTGTTTAACAAAATTGTTTATAGGTCGCATGTTCACAACATCAATATTCGTTCTCGTGGTTACATATCTCCCCCACCACACCGTACCTGTATGTTTCAAAGGTCGTTTTCATATAATCACCCATTTTTCAAAAGAATATAAAAGAATTTTATATAACTCTCCAGCATAACATTTTTTTCTCTCTAAAACTACTATATAGTGCAATGTGCTTTTAGATAAATTATTGTTTATCTTAAATCTTGTTTATCTTGTTTATTTTTGTTTTGTTTGCTAGGTCCGACACTTTGTATCAGTTTTTACTGTTTGTCGGCTCTATTTTGTAGTTACTGTGGGTACGATATTTATATATTTTTATTTTTTATTTTTTGTTGTTTTTATGATATGTAGCTGCAAATAAAGATTATTATTATTATTATTATTATTATTATTATTAAAAGTCCAAATTAACGTCACTTTTAGCACTGGTGCTAAAAGTGATTTACTTTTAACACCAGTGTCATAAAATGGCATTTTAGACCCTGACAACATGCGTTTAAAATTATACTTTTACTGACGTTTGTAGAAAAAATAATTAATTGCCTTTTTTAGTTTCCTAGTTATCGTTAAAAATAAAAAGTTATTTTGATTCTAAATATTTTACTTTTTATTTGATGAATTTTTGATTTTTTTGTTGTTGGCACCTACTTCATTTCTCATTGTATCCCCGCATTCGTAAAAAAAATAATATCTGCAACTCGTGCGGCATTGTCGATTGCCCACTCGAGCTAATGCGCTCAACTTCGCTCTCGTGTTTAATCGACAACTTTGCACACTCGTTGCACAATATACTAAAAAATGATGTCTTCTATCAGCCTCTCAAAGGTATGCATCCACCCACCAAACACCCTGTATATGGAGTTTGTTAAGAGTCTTATTTTATTTCAACTCTTCAAGTATGCGAGAACTAGCAGGAAGTAGCAAATATAAGGTAAACTAATTATACACTTTTATTTTGACTAGTTATTAGCCAACTATTATTAAGGTGATTAAGGGGGTATCTGCATTTGGGCTAAAACTGAGAAAATGAGGTTCAAACTTCTAACTTAATTCTTTTTAGTTTTTTGAAATTTACAAGATTTTAAAAATATTACTACCATTAATGTAGTTTTATTCTGCATATAAATTAAGTATAAAAGAGCATAAATACTTTATTTGTATTTATTTATTGTATAGCAGCAGTTACAATCAATAAAATAAAAAACCCAATGATATACTAAGTTATTCGGTCGTAATAATATACATAATGCCGTATCAGAAGATACGACCAATATATCTTACAACCAAAAAGCCTTAGCAAAAGGTACAATTTGTGCAGATACGGCTAACAAAATAAAGGTTCTATTATAAAAGTAAGTCTGTGTGTATTTTATAACTGCCGGGAAAGTCTTGTGGCGACACAACAGATTTTTTCTAATGTAAGGGGTACAATTTAGGATAATAAACCGCCAAGGGGTACGCAAGCTATAAAAGGTTGAGAACCGCCGGAGTAGAATGTTATTTCGAAAAAATGAAATTTAAATTATGATTCTGATTATTATTATAATACTTATGTTATTATTTGTAACTAGAATGACTCAAAATTTTGCACAATCTTTTATCAAGTTTTTATTTAGGGCATGTGATCAGCGTCTCATGACTTTTCAACAACTGCACTACCGAAACACTTACCTTACTTTACCGTCGCGACTTTTTCCATTTTCGCAAAAAAAGAAATCGAGCCTGAAATTCGCGATTAGTGTATTCCTAGAGTCAATAATGAGCCGTTAATAACTATGCAAAGAAAATTGCAATTTTTATTGTTTCAACCACTTTTTCGGTCATGTTCTGCTCACTTAAGTTAAAGCTAGCAGAACAGTCATTATTGCGAAAATTCGCAGAGCAGAAAATTTTAAATTAGGGAATTTAATTAGCCTTTATTTGTATATGTATTGATTTTTAATTCTGCTGACTTTATTCTGCTAGCTTAAGAGACGTCAAATTACGTCCGATTTAAAAAATCTTTCGTCAGTCGGTAGCTATGGCCCATGGAAAAAACTGATTAGATTTTGGGTTATGTACGGCTGTCCGTTCGGATACCCGTAATGCAAACGATCCCGTAAACCCTTGGTTTTCCCCATCATCCTGTCTATACATTCAAAAGGTCATTCTCCCACTGTCTTATTGACGTTAAGGACGGTATCTTAGGAATATCAACAATTTCCGGCATTACCTGTTACACTTATTCTATTATATTTTCGTGAAAGAATTTGCCTAATGAGGTCAAATTTTTGGCATATATGATTCACCAGGTCAGACTTACTCTCACACAGACATCCTCATCAAACAGTTTTTAGCCAAAATTTTCACCACTGAACTTGAACCTGTGACTTTTTTATTTCCAAGAATTTAGGAAAAATGACACCGTTTTCAGACTCTGAAGGTCATTAAAGAGTCAGAGGCTTCGAAGGTTGGAAAAGGCGAATAGAGCTCAGGGGAGCAATGTAGAGTTGTATAACTTTTCTCAACAAACGATTTTTCTTAGTCTGCGAATTTTATCATGAATCACAAATCTATTAGATTTTCGTACTTAAATTTTGAACATGATTATTTCGACTAATTTTGGTAATGCCTTCACGTTCAATAAACCTTTGTCTGTCTCGCTTTGAACTTTATGGGTTTACTAAACAGTTTCTCGATTCATATTAAACTAACATTAAACAAACCCTCCTGATTTTTATTCGTTTTTAAAGTTGAAAATGCTGTTTTCATAAATTAATAAACATAATAAACTATACAGGGTGTATCATAAGAAATGGCCAATATTTTAATCATAGGTTCAGGACCTCGAAATATTAATATTTTACTAAATAACTTTGTGTCAAATGTTATATACTACTAAGATGCAGGGTGTTGAAGATAAAATTTATTTTTCGTTTTTTTGCAATAATTTCTTTATTATTTAATATATTGACTTGAAATTTGGTATGGTTATATTTTTAACTTAGTAAATCATAAGCGTGTTATCAATTTTGAGACTAGATAAAGAGGGCGCCACCTACACTCTACTGGATGAAGATAAATATAAATTTTTTTTATTCCTTGCCTTTTTTGATTTTTTTTTCAAGTCAACAAAAACGGCGTACTTGTTTTAATAGCATAAATTCAGCTCATTTCCAGACATTTGCATTTAAAATATTCTAGCCACAGTATCTGTTTAATTTACTTTAACATATTTCAACATAGTAGGCTTTGAAACTAAAATGAAAATGTACAGCTGCCCAATAATTAATTGTTAGATGTAATTTTGTTCACTAAATTCCATCTAAGTAGGTAATGAAAATGCCACGACGTAACCATTTCTTTAATTCAGAAATCAGAGATATGATTTGTGTTTATGCACAAATAAATTTTTCTGGACTTACTGCTGCCATCTAACAATTAATTAATTTGACAGCTGCACATTTTCATTTTAAGTAAATTACATAGATAGTGCGGCTAGAATATTTTAAATGCAAATATCTCGAAATGAGCTGAATTTATGCTATTAAAACAAGTATACCTTTTTTGTTCAAATTTACAGGGTGTATCATAAAGACTTGAAAAAAAATCAAAAAAGGCCAGGAATAAAAAAAATTTATA
Organism: Crepidodera aurea; assembly: GCA_949320105.2. Classification (NCBI taxonomy): domain Eukaryota; kingdom Metazoa; phylum Arthropoda; class Insecta; order Coleoptera; family Chrysomelidae; genus Crepidodera; species Crepidodera aurea. The sequence continues at coordinate 70,178,881 of OX439474.1, read as the reverse complement.
TTTATCTTCATCCAGTAGAGTGTAGGTGGCGCCCTCTTTATCTAGTCTCAAAATTGATAACACGCTTATGATTTACTAACTTAAAAATATAATCATACCAAATTTCAAGTCAATATATTAAGTAATAAAGAAATTATTGCAAAAAAACCAAAAAATAAATTTTATCTTCAACACCCTGTACCTTAGTAGTAGATAATATTTGACCCAGAGTTATTTAGTAAAATATTAATATTTGGAGGTCCTGAACCTATGATTAAAATATTGACCATTCCTTATGATATACCCTGTATAAAAAATCTGCATTTTAATACAAGATGATTAGGCACAAATTCTTTAAAAGGTAACTTAAATATATTTTTGTTAATCAAATCATAAAATTGTAATTCTTTTAAATACAACTTTAAATGTAATTTTAATTTTATTTATTTTAAACCTCAAATTAAATAAGCAATAAATATTACAAAATTTAAAATTATTTCGATCAGATTTTAAACAATTTCTTGAATATTGATCAACTTATTTTGTAAAATTTGAAAAACTACATCAGTATATTTAAGTAGGTACCTACTAATTCGAATAATTCATGAAAAAGAAAAATTTCGCTGTCTCCTAATGAAATTTTAAATAAATTGCAGCGTTTACAAAAAATGATCTACTAAGATAAGATATTATCACTGTTTGAGATTTATAGTAAATATTCTATTATTATTTTCATACGTACAACTTCATAAACACAAGGGTATTAAACTAAAAACAATTGTTTGTAAATGATCTGTATTTTGTTGTATAGTAATTGTTGTTTTTAATCTCAGTGTAAACATTATCGTAATTTTTGTCTGTGACTTATTCATATATAATAATAATAGCCGTCCCTCCCCCGCTCAAGCTGCAGAAGCTTCTAGGGTGCACTCGTAAGGGGGTGAATTGAAGGGAGTTATTATTATTATTTATTATTATTATTATTATTATTATTATTAGATGTGCTACCATCTATGGTAAGAAGAGAGTATTGACATTAAATTTTGACTGAATCTAGTCAAGATGTCACTCTCTTCTTTTTTATCCCTTTCAGAGATTAATATAAAGTGAGTAAACCAGTAAGGAATTTTAATTTATTAGATTCGACATCCTAAGACCGGTTTTTGCCTTTCGGCTTCATCAGTTAGGCTTTTCGAATCCAATAAATAAAATTCCAAACTCTGAAAGGGATAAAAAAGAAGAGAGTGACATCTTGACTAGATTCAGTCAAAATTTAATGTCAATACTCTCTTCTTACCATAGATGTTAGCACATCTAAAAATGTTATCTTATAGCAGATATAGCTATTGACTTGTACGAGTTTGGAATTTTATTTATTGGATTCGAAAAGCCTAACTGATGAAGCCGAAAGACAAAAACCGGTCTTAGGATGTCGAATCTAATAAATTAAAATTCCTTACTGGTTTACTCATTATTATTATTATTATTATTATTTATTATATATCTTTCCCCTAATGGTGATTCCACAGAGGTATTGAAACCGGTTCGGTTAATATTATTTATATCGAAAAAAAGACTGTAACATTTCCCTTGTTTTCTTTAATTCATATTTTAATTGGAGTATTTAGGATATTATCTCTGAATTTGAAATGAAATGTCCCATTAGGTAGTATTTCTACATAACCATATGGAATAGGTATGCCTAGAGCAGGGGTTCTCAAACTTTTGTAGACACTGTACCCCTTTTTACTAATAACATTTTTTGGGTATCCTTTCTCAGTTAGTAAACAAAAATATATAAAAAAATCTTAAAGGCGCAAGGTAAGTGTTCGCGGTACTGTAACTTTTTTATTTCAACAAAAAACTGTTGATTGATTTACTGTGAGGAACTGAATAACAAACTAAATTTTTTTGTAATGCGACATATGTCAAAGTGACACATAGCAACTTTTTTTTCAAATGAAATGCTACACTTTTTTTGTAAATTATATTAAGGCTCTGCTACGCGGGTACGCCAAAATGGCATTGTAAGGGTTTAGAAATACAGTGTTTTTTTGGACAACGTTGTACTTTTTTGCTTGATTTTTTTTTTATTTTATAGATAAAGGATCCACACATGCTTATAACTATATGAGAAGTTCCGAAATTGTCCAGAAAAATATGAATTTTTTGGTCAAACATTGACAATATTCGGGTAGGTATAAAAAATTGTAGTATGCCTTATGACATATTTAAATATATGTTATAAGCATCGAGACAACCTTTCCCTATAAGCTCGTAAAGAAAATTAAAAAAAAAATATACCATTGCTGAGAAAAGCCTTTATTTCAAAACCCTTACAAGCCCATTTTTACCAGCCAGGATATGGCGCCCCTACGGATTATTATTAAGATTACTCAAAGTTCGGTAAAGATAAAATAGTTTTACTTATTTAATATTTACGAGGGGTAGAGAGATGGGTGAAGAATTATAATTTCTATGGAATATTAAATTATTAGTAAATGCTCTTCTTTATGGATATTAAAATCACTTTTTTAGATTAAGGCTCTGCTCCGCGGATACACGGAAATGGCATTTTAAGGGTTTAGAAATACAGTGTTTTTAGGATAGTGTTGAGGGTTCTGGAACCAACCCTATGGTGCATCAGTTTACCAGGACGACCGATGTGTTATCATCGCCTTTTTAAACTATGTCGTATCTTCTAAGTGGACTGTAGATGGACTGTATAATTTATATGGATTGTAGATGAACTGTAGTATGTTTTATCTTCCCAACTCCATTAACAAAAACAACAAACACCTTTTATTTAACGGTTTATTTAAAATGTTAAATAAATAAATACATCACAAACAACTTAACAATACATTACTTTAATAAGTAATCAACGAACAAATTATTAGTTAACATATGTGCTTAACAATCACTAACACATATTAGTAAAGAATTAAAAATGATCACATCATTCAGAAAATATTTTAGGTGTTGTGTGTATGAGTGGTGAAAAAGCACTAATTTTTGCTGCACTAAGGAGCACTGAATTTAGGTTTAAATTAACAATAAAGTGGACCGCCTGATTCGCAGCTAAGTACCACTGTGAAAACGAAATTTGCTGCACTAAGGAGCACTGATTTTAGATTTAAAATAAGAATAAAGTGGACCGCCGTGATTCGTAGCTAAGTACCACTGTGAAAACGAAATAATTTTACGTTGCGCTGGTCAGCGGAGGGTTCTAAGCTGGTTTGCAGTTAGAGACGCACTGGTTTTAAATTTGCAAAGTCTGGACCTTTTCAAAGTTTTTTCCCTAGCCGTCCGAGTATTCTAGAATTTAGTTGTTATCGCGTGATTTTGTTAAATGGGTAAGTTTTTTATGTCTGTCTCTTTCTCTCACGCTTGAGAAGACAAGGATTAATTTAATTGCGACGTTATGAGTTTATGGTGGACGTGACTACTTGCATGTTCCTAGAAAACGTCCGTTAGAAATTCTGCGCCTCAGCGCTGTATCGAAATGTTTGATGCGATGTTATCGATTTGAGTTTATGTTTAATTTGTTTCTTGAAAATTAAACAGATAGCGTTGTACTTTTTTGCTTGATTTTTTTATTTTATAGATAAAGGATCCACACATGCTTATAACTATATGAGAAATTGTACAGGAAAATATGAATTTTAATTATTATCTTTATCAATAAGTTTTGTTCGTCGTATTTGAAAATTAGTTTAGAAAACTTTTAATATGAAAGTTATTATCGAGTATTTAAGGAAATTATAATCTTGAATCTACGTCATTTCAGGGATATGATATCCTTCCGGTCTAGCAAAGCCGTTCCTCAGCTTTAACGTTATAAAATTAAAAAATGTCGACAATGTCACCATTAGAGAGCCAGAAGAAAATTTTATTTATTTATTTTTTTATTACTTATTTATTTTTTCATAATAAAGATTAGTTAAAATAAAATATCAGAGTAACAAAAGTATAGAATATTTCGTTATGAAAATAAAAGAGTAATTATAAAATAAAACAAATTGAAGGAAAACTAACATGTAATTAAAATTTAAAAAAAAAGTAATCATACACATATCTAACTATGTACATTTTAACGAAATGTTACGGATCTCCATACTTCTGGCTTTTAGGGGATCCACAAGCTCGGGTAAATAACATTTTGTATAAAATCCGGAAAGTTGTGATTTCATTCTCTCGCAAAATAAATCATTTTTCAGGACGATTTCCTTTTTTAGTCTATATAAAAGAAATGTGAACGAAAAGCTGATTAGAAACATTAAAACATTGTATAAAAAAACGAAAAATTATGTGATTAGTAAAAATATGAGATCAGATACATTTATAACACACGACGGACTGAGACAAGGAGGTGGGTTAAGCCCAACACTATTTATTATATTTATGGATGATATCATACAAGAGTGTAGTCAAAGAGCCGAAAAACTATATGTCGGATATCACAATATGCAAAGAATGCAAGTAGGAGAGTGCGCCTTTGCTGATGACATTGTCATAATGGCAAATACAAGAAAAAGCCTCCAAAAGAACATTAACATATGGAACGATTCGCTGATGAAGCATGGAATGAAGATCAACGTGAAAAAATCAAAAGTGATGTCAATTACAGAAGATCATTAGGAATTAAACATATGTATAAATAATTCGAAGATAGAACAAGTTTTGGGTCTTTTATTGGTCTTTTATAACCATAAGCTGTACAGAACAATAGAAAAAGGTTTGGACAGGCCAAAAGCCCTGTGTATTAAAGATGACATAGCCGTATCTTAAGATTATTTTCAATAAGTACCTATTTGCCAATTTTGTTTTATTTTAATTCCAAGAATTTCTTACAGTAATCGAATTATAAGTAGATAAATCCCTTACCAACAAATTTCACCGAAAATGCGATTGTAGGTTTTCCATGTAGTAAGGAGGTCCAGTTGTGTATTCTTGACAGCTTACTATGAGAGAGTATTAAAATAATAAAGCGTTCGTAATCCATAGGCGTACCACTTCTTTTAGTAGACAGTTAAAATATTTTGTGAAGTTATACCTCGAGTATTTTCGTATGAAATAACCTTTGTATAAATATAATAAATATATCGGGTGTACACTTATATTTTCACCTAATTAACCTGCTTATAACTTCTAAGCAGCTGAAGGTAAAAAAAGTGCAATTTTTTCTAAAATATTTTATTTTTCCACAAGGTATGTTAAGAACATTGTGTCAAACGGGTTATGTAGGTATAAGGGTTTAAACTTTGACTTTTAAACAACGTTACATTCATAAATAATAATTTTAATATAAAAACTACTTCTTACCTACAAATCCAAATCAGAATCGAAATCAGAAGATGAACTGTCGCAACCAATATTTACAATGAGTGGCTCGATCATTTCATCAGTAATATTGTCCAACTTCCACATTTTCTCTTCTTCTTTAATCGTATGATTTACTGCCTTTTCCCAGTTTTCAGGCTTCACATTATTTACAGCCTCCAAAAACAACTGTTTAACATCACTCATTTTAAAAGAATTATTTTTTCTTGAAACTTCTCTCTTTATCTGTGCCCATATCAGTTCAACAATCGGGTTTACTTCGCAATGATACAGTTCTCTTCTCACAGAACCGGGATGGAACTTAATATTCTTTGAATTTAGCCAATTCTGTAAATCTTTTTTTAACCACTTGGTTGTGGGCATTTTTTCTGTAAGTCTCGAGTGATAACTTGCATTATCCATTACTATTATACAGTTCTGAGGAAGAAGATCTATCATTTGTTCGAACCACTCTTTAAAGACATCAGCATTCATGTCCTCATGGTAGTCACCGGTACGAGTAGATTCAAAAGTCAATAAACCACCTTTAACAAAACCGTTTGAACTACCGATGTGTACTATTATCAGTCTGCGCCCCTTTCCTGATGGTGGATTTAAACCAGTAGATAAATTATTTAAAAAAGCCTGTCTTCGACTTGTAACAGTTTCATCTTGCCAAAATTTATTTGGTGTATGTCCCTCGTTGATCCATGTTTCATCTAAATAAAATATATTTCTTCTTTGGTTTCTCATTTCTTTTATAGTCCTTAGGTAATTTCTTCTCCATACTACAATATCGCTTCTTTCTATTAAAATAGACTTTCTGGAATGCTTTTTCCATAGAAAACCTATTTCTTTTAAAAGTTTCCATAGTGTGCTTCGACTCATTTCAGGGTAATCCTTATCATCTCGAACCGTGGCAAGAACTTTGTCTACTGTCGGAAATTCTTTTCTAAAGAAGAACGCATGCACTTTCCTTCGAAGTCTTTCTTTCAAATGATTTTCTATTTGAAATTTTGGTTTTCCTGGAGCTTTACGTGCTGTTTGAAACTCGCCACATTTCTCTTCTTTAACAACTCTGTAAATCGTAGATTTCCCAACACCAAGCGTACTACTAACTAATTCCACTGTGTCATCAACACTTTTACATAAATGTTTGTCTGTAAATGATTTAAAACAATTAAATATTAATGTTTTTTCATTAACTGTTAAAGGACCGATTTTTTGTCGTTTACGCGGTACTTCCAAATTTTCCATGATCACACTAGAATTCACAATAGACTGCACACTGCACCTTGCATGTTGCAATTAAACGACATTGAGTAAGCTGTCAAGAATACACAACTGGACCTCCTTACTACATGGAAAACCTACAATCGCATTTTCGGTGAAATTTGTTGGTAAGGGATTTATCTACTTATAATTCGATTACTGTAAGAAATTCTTGGAATTAAAATAAAACAAAATTGGCAAATAGGTACTTATTGAAAATAATCTTAAGATACGGCTATGTTATCTTTAATACACAGGGCTTTTGGCCTGTCCAAACCTTTTTCTATTGTTCTGTACAGCTTATGGTTATAAAAGACCAATAAAAGACCCAAAACTTGTATTAGCTCAGGTACATTTATGACAATTTTAGGAAATATTTAGATTATTCCGTAAAAATATTTAAAATGACCGTACTAAGTTTTGCATTAGAAATGCTGTTTCATAGAAACCAGACAGTAGGAGACGAATTAAAAGTAGAACCCGTATTGGATTTTATAAACAAGAGGAAACTGAGCTGGTGGGGTCACTTACAGAGAATGAAGAATACCAGAATAGTGAAACAAGTATGGCAGGCAAGACCAGAGAACAAACGTAAAAGAGGAAGACCAAAAAATGCCTGGGACAAAACAATTGCAAAAATCTTCAAAGAGAGAAATCTATCGTGGAATGAAGCAAAAACAAAAGCGAAAAACAAGAAAGAATTGTGGAAATTCATACACGGATAAGTGGAGAATACCTTCCTACACCATACTATATGGTAGAAGGGTTTTGATTATATATATAAAATTCGGAAAGTTGTGATTTCATTCTCTCGCAAAATAAATCATTTTTCAGGACGATTTCCTTTTTTATACCAGTAGGTGTCCAAACTGCAAAACAGCAATACGCTCTTCCAGTGACCAATAGCTGGCCTTGTATTTGGTAAAACCATTTGTGGTTTTGATTTATTTGTCCATTTTTCTTCCAGAATGTAATTTTTCTATTTTCTGTATCTTTTTCGGGCGTTACATTTTTGGCGCTGAAGGGGCATTTTATTATCCTCTTAGTGGAGTTAAATTAGACGAAAATATTCTGAAAATGGATGTAAGAGCTAAGTCATTTTCTTTTTCGATTTTATACATAAAGAGAAGCTTGTAAAAAAATTTTCAATACATTGCTTCACTATTTTTTAAATACCTCCGGCTTTAAGAGTCGTGGAAAAATAAAAAAAAAATTAAAATGACCGTGATGAAGTAGAGTATCGTTCCTGATAGTAGTAGGGTTTTTTTTAAATGTATCCTAAACCTCAAAAAACGAATTCGCGCACATTATTTTGTTTTACTGAATTGGCAATAAATAACCAAAGAATCCTCGAATTTTCTTAAAAAATCGGCATTTTTCGAAAAAAATTGAATTGGCCGCAATTTTTGCAAAAACAATGGTAGAGAAAATTTTTTATCTTAAAAAGAAAGATTTTGGGTGTACTTTTGTCTAAGAAAACCCAACATTTTATTTCTTTATTTAGGGAATAATAAAAAAAATCGATTTTCATTTTTTCCAATTTTTTTATGTTTATCGCGATATTTATGCTTGATTCTCTTGTAAAAACTATATTTCAGTCCAAAAAATGTTTAAAAAAATATTGCAGGTTCTAAAGTAAGTTTTTTGTGAGGGAACGAATCAATATACAAAATAAAAATCGGTTTTTTTTATTATTCCCTGAATTGGGCACTTTACATAAAGAAATAAAATGTTGGATTTTCTTAGACAAAAATACACACTAAATCCTTCTTTTTCAGATAAAATTTTTTTCTCTACTATTGTTTTTTGAAATAAAAATACATATTTTCTCCAATTTTTAAGAAAATTCGAAAATTCTTTGGTTATTTATTGCCAATTCAGCAAAAAGAAATAACTCTTAGAGCCGGAGATAAAAAATAGTGAAGCAACAATCCACTCGAAAAATACCAAAAATGTCGTTTTTGGCACATATCTCGTGAAGGTCCAGCCCAAATTTATTGAAAACTTTTTGTATAAAAGAGAAAAAATTTAAAAAAATTGACTTAGCTCTTGCATCCATATAAAATTCTAATTTCACTCCACTATCTATCAATCTTTTCTTTTTATTATTTTGGTATTATAGTAGGTGTAGGGTATTATATTTTAAAAAAATCTTACACTCTCCACCAATAATTCACTACTTGATTCCGCGTGATTCGTAATCACATTCGGATGAGATGACGCCGATTTGTTTCTTTTTATTGGATTAACCTGTCAATCGAAATAATATTGTTACTAATTCAACAAATCACCAGATAGGTATATTAAAATATTATTTACTTACAGTATGTCCCCTTTGTGGACCTGGACGTCTTCTACTCGCACTCAACCTAAGCCGGGCCTTTTCTACGATAATTATCCATCTTCCCAAAACACTAAATAACAATAACTACACTTGTTGCCGATTGCACTGACACAACTTAAAATTTAAGAATGATAGTTTTTGAGAAGTGTAAATTTGATTTTAGCTGTTAAAAGTATTTAATTGATTTTTTATTGAGTCATGTAGTTTCATGAATCCTTTAAGGGATTTGGACAGTGATCTCTTCTAATATACTTTTGATAGCATCGATCGTTTAATTAACCGGATAAGGTAAAACCCAAATATATTCATTTTTGTCTTCCGGTATCGATTTAAAATGTACAAGGTGATGTTTACGACATATATTTACCTAAATAATAATAAAATTTAATCTATTGGAAACTGTCGCGTACAACTTTATTTTAAAAATAAAATTCAATATCAGCACCTCAAAAACTCTTCGAAAAAATCAAAGGAAACGAATGCACCGAGCCTAAAAATAGAATAATTATACTCATAGTACAAAAGCCCTTAAAGGTATTGGGCTCTCAAGGTAAATAATTTGTTTGCACCCGCTTGTCCAAATGCTTACTTATTTCAAAACCCCCTCTATACTAAGAACCCTGATTTTATCTTTGTTTTATATGTTACTACCTACCCTATTTTAAAAGTGTATACATTCTTAAACCTGACCAGCCAGCCAGCGGAATATTTATCGGAATTAAAATAAATCTTCAAATAAAAAATTTCAATTATAATAATTCTTAACTCAATTATTAATTAAAGAAACTGTCGTTTTATATATTTTGAATATTTTGAAAAATATATCAATTAATTTATCTTTAAATCATTTATAATTATTTTTAATATAATTTATTTCTTCAAAAATTTTAATAATATAAAAATTAGGAAGTTTTCATATTTTACGTCACACAGAATTGATATTTGCATGAATGCGTTTTGTTGAATTCAAATGTACATCATACAAAATTAAAATTTCCCCTCGTAAGTGTTAAATATCGATTAGGTTTAAGTCCAAACACGCCCAGAATTATAAAATTTTGTACCTCTCCTCTCACCGCAGATCCCCTGTAGAAGGTTTGACTGATGCAGAGCTGAGCCTTAAGTAATTATTGATCTGAATAAAAAAAATAACTTAAAATTCCATATAAAATAAATACTCTACTAAAGACATATAGAAAGAACCATTTCTTGAAAATTATTTAAGTGTTAAAGATGACGCCCGTTGTTTTCGAAACAAACCTATGCCCTTTGTAAAACAATTTGGTTATATATCCTCAAAAGAGTATCTCTGTTTAATCTCTGATACTCCATTCGAATTCTCTTTTTAAGATCTTCTATATTTTCTAATGGTCTGCTATACACACACTCTTTAAGATCAGGCCAAAGAAAAAAGTCGACTGGGGTCAGATCTGGCGACCTGGCAACCCAACGATGTGGAAATACTCTGTTCAGGTATTCTGTGACTATTTGGGAAAATAATAATTAAATTTGGAATAATTTCTATCAACTAGGTAGCCTTTACAAACTAGCTAATAATTTTTTTTAGTATTGTAACAAATGTCAAATGCACCGGCTACTATAACATTAAAATATTTTGTACATTATTAAATTTTAATTAATTTTATATTATGTAATTCTGATTGTGAATAAAATAGTATAATATTACAGGGTTACATATTAACAACATAAACCTTTATCTTAATTTAAAAAAAAAGTTGAATAAAAATTTTTGTTTGTTATTTATAGTTCCTTACAGTAAACCAATCAATAAATGTATATAGTCGAGTCAATGAAGCACTAAAAATGCCCGAACCGGGGAAAAATTTCAGAGTGAACGGTTTGGAATGCGGTTTTTTGCATTGTCTTCCAAAATTTATTTGTAAAAAATGTGGAGACTTGGATTCCATGACAAATCGGAAATTGCATTACTGCAGCCAAAAATGCATCCAAAAAATGCATTATTTGAGAGGCCTTTTGGCAAATTTAATAACTTTGTAAATAAGAGTCAGAATTGGCCCAAGTTGGGTACCCATGGGTTTTTGAGGTCGCTGATCACGATTATGATGTTCAAATTGGTCCCACGAACACCTCGAGCTCAGGAACCCCGATAAACGTCATCTTCTGGGGACTATCTCAAAATTCAAGCGGGGAAGTAGAGAAACTCGGTGTCCGGGGGTTTTTTGGGACGCTGAATCCAAATACGGCATCGGCGAACACCCCCGAACCCCTGGTGCACCTGAAAATGAACGTGGACGTCATCCCCGAGAATTTTCCAGAAAATATTGTCAAAAGCAAACCGAAAATCTCTATGGGGGCGTTTTTGGGGTGCTAGATCCAAATGTCACGTCGAAAACGACCCCCGAACACCTGGTGCACCAGAACCTGGCCCTAAACGTCGTCTCCGAGGTTTTTCCGGACATAATCGAAAAAGATGAATCGAACATCGTGAAGGGGGTTTTTTGTGGCGCTGAATCAGAATTTCGTGTCGAAAATGACCCCCCGAGCACCTGGTGCATAAGAACCTGGCCCTAAACGTCGTCTCCGAGGTTTTTATAGACAATCGAAAAAGATGAATCGAACATCGTGAAGAGGGTTTTTGAGGCGCTGAATCCGAATTTCGTGTCGAAAACGACCCCCCGAGTACCTGGTGCACCTGAAACTGGCCCTGAACGTCATCCTCGCGGCTTTTCCTGAAAATATCGACAAAAACGAACTGAAAATCGTTGAGGGGGGTTTTTATGTCGCTGAAACCGAATTTCGTGTCGAAAACGACCCCCCGACTACCTGGTGCACCGGAACCTGGCCCTGAATCTCATCTCCATGGCCTTTACAGACAAGGCAGCAAATAACTCACCAAAAATCGGCGGATGACGTTCAGGGCCAGGTTCAGGTGCACCAGGTGCTCGGGGGGTCGTTTTCGACACGAATTTCGGATTCAGCGCCTCAAAAAACCCCCCTTCACGATGTTCGATTCATCTTTTTTGATTATGTCTGGAAAAACCTCGAAGACGACGTTTAGGGCCAGGTTCTTGTGCACCAGGTGCTTGAGAGGTCGTTTTCGACGTGACATTTGGATCTAGCACCCCAAAAAACGCCCCCATAGAGATTTTCGGTTTGCTTTTGTCAATATTTTCTAGAAAATTCTCGGGGATGACGTCCACGTCCAGGTTCAGGTGCACCAGGTGTTCGGGGCTGTTCGCCGATGCCGTATTTGGATTCTGCCACCCAAAAAACCCCCGGACACCGAGTTTCTCTACTTCCCCGCTTGAATTTTGAGATAGTCTCCCGAAGATGACGTTTATCGGGGTTCCTGAGCTCCAGCGACCTCAAAAACCCATGGGTACCCAACTTGGGCCAATTCTGACTCTTATTTACAAAGTTATTAAATTTTCCAAAAGGCCTCTCAAATAATGCATTTTTTGGATGCATTTTTGGCTGCAGTAATGCAATTTCCGATTTGTCATGGAATCCCAAGTCGCCACATTTTTTACAAATAAATTTTGGAAGACAATGCAAAAAACCGCATTCCAAACTGTTCACTCCGAAATTTTTCCCCGGTATTTTGCTTCATTGCCTCCACTAATAAGGTTTATAACAGTTTTTCGTTGAAATAAAAAAGTTAGATGGCCGCGAACACTTATCTGAATCACCCGGTATAATCGTATTGGTACAGCGGCAGCCGCGCTTACTCAATCTGAAATTCGCAAATCGTATATCTTGGATTTTGGAGTTTTTTTCCTCTTTTTAAATTTAAAGGTTTGCTGGCCAGACTACCACAGTTTGAGAACCACCGATTTATTTCATACCATGCCTAAAGGTATATTTAGGCAGTTGGAAAAGCTCTATTTGGCGTATAACATCGTTCATATTAACGAGTTTTTATTTGACTAAGTTGATATTAGTAATACTTATTTTAATATTCTCAAAACGATCTTAAAAATATTGTTTTTCCTACGACTATATGCGAAAGTAGCTTATATCGCAAAAATAAATAAATACGTCAGAAAGTTGACAATATCTGTCACATTTAAAACAGTGATGATATGAACTTAAAACTGATAGGATATGAATATTTCATATCAGTTTTGAATTTTGCATTTCTATCTAGAAGGCAGGAACTGTCAAATCAATGACACACAGTTTAGAAGCAAGTACTAACATATTAAGTTCATTTAATTGTTGTTTCTTATTAAATAATTTTTATCTTTGAATTTGTTTTAACTATTAGTCGTAGGAAAAATATTGTACATAACGCGTTAGAAAGTGATTTTCACACTCGTTCCGTTTCCGCACTCTCCGCTACGCGGCTCGTGCTAAAAGTTCACTCGTGTGGAATAAGTCACTTTTTACACTTGTTATGTAATATACTATAAACCCTTTCTAATGTGTAATATTTGTTTGCATATGCTAATTCGCTCACCTTCTATCTGGATTTCTTTTCAGAGCCTCAACAACTGAAGAAATGATTAGTGATACACTAATTTTGCCAGAATTCACTAAAATAATAATCTGGTTAATTTAAATCTGCCAATATTCCTACGACATACAGGGTGTTTCTAAATGACACTTACAACGTCTGGCTGTAGATACCTCTCGTAAAATTGGACAAAATGATAGAAGGAATGAGTGGTCCAATTCGATTACTTTTCGAAATACAGGGCGTTAAAGTTAAAAAAAAAATAAATGTTTTTATTTAAAATCTTTAAAACGGATTAATATATTAATTTGAAATTTAGCAGGTCGCTTTTAAATGTAAAAGACATATTTCACTAAAAAATCATGTTTCATATCTAGATCCTGTGGCGTGGAGTTAGAAGAGTATCTCCCCTTTTCCCAACCATTTTCTACGCCCATTGTATTTGAAGCTATTTTTATTTTTTTTATATTGCTTAACAATTTTCAAGTAAAAAAAGAATAACCTTGACATACCGAAAATCTTGTGATTTTTAAGATATTTAATGTTTTTATGAAGTCTGTAAGATCTTTTATTAATGAAATAACCAACAATATTTTTCTTGGATTTCTTTAATCATTTTTTCTTAATTTTTTATAACCACTAGACTTTTGTATAGTGTCTAGTAAGTATCTAGTGGTTATTAAAAAATAAGACAAAAATTATTAAAGAAATCCAAGAAAAATATTGTTGGTTATTTCGTTAATAAAAGATCTTAGGCTCGATACAGACGGGCGAGTTCTATCGCGAAGTTCGCTGCGAGCTCGCCGCGAACTTTTCTCGCGCGGGGTAGCGGACCAAAGAAACAAATGGTGCGATTCACACGTAGGAGAGCTCGCAGCGAACTCGCCGCGTGCACGCTACTAGCCGCCGACGCTCGCCAGGGACTGCTACTTCGCCGCGATCTCGCGGCGAGAATTTCTCGCCGGCGGTTAAGCAGTACCTGTAGAGACATTGGGGAGTTCAAACGTCTCGCCGGCCGCTTGTGCTCGCCTCTAGAAATTAATCAGTGGTGGTTCGTACTCAGGGCTGCCAGATCGTATAATTGGATACAAAACGTGTATAATTTGGTAATCTTATGTATCCTATTTGTATAATGGATCGTCTTGTATAATTGGATACAAAACTGATAACTCAGATATAAATTTTTTTTCCACATTTAATTTTTTGTACTTCCAAGAATAAGGGTCACTTTCACTTGCGTTGAAGTTACTTGTTGCAAGTTTTATTTAACGTTTTTTTAACCTAAATTCTTTCTAATAGTTATAGTACGAGTTATGGTAAGTAAAGTACGCCACTGCAACACGTCTTGATGCATCCATGTTTGAAGTCGACAACGTACTGATGATTCATAGTTGCGATCTTCGAGAAAAGCTTCGCCCGTGTGCATAGTGGGACGACGAGCTCGCGGCGAGAACGCTGCGTACTCGTCGCGAGCTCGCAGCGAACTTCGCGATAGAACTCGCCCGTCTGCATCGAGCCTTACAGACTTCATAAAAACATTAAATATCTTAAAAACCACAAGATTTTCGGTATGTAAGGCTCGATGCAGACGGGCGAGTACATTCGCGACGAAGCTTTTCTCGAAGATCGCAACTATGAATCATCAGTACGTTGTCGACTTCAAACATGGATGCATCAAGACGTGTTGCAGTGGCGTACTTTACTTACCATAACTAGTACTATAACTATTAGAAAGAATTTAGGTTAAAAACACGTTAAATAAAATTTGCAACAAGTAACTTCAACGCAAGTGGAAGTGACCCTTATTCTTGGAAGTACAAAAAATTAAATGTGGAATAAAAATTTATATCTGAGTTATCAGTTTTGTATCCAATTATACAAGACGATCCATTATACAAATAGGATACATAAGATTACGAAATTATACACGTTTTGTATCTGGCAGCCCTGAGTACGAACCACCACTGATTAATTTCTAGATGCGAGCACAAGCGGCCGGCGAGACGTGTGAACTCCTCAATGTCTCTACAGGTACTGCTTAACCGCCGGCGAGGAATTCTCGTCGCGAGATCGCGGCGAAGTAGCAGTCCCTGGCGAGCGTCGGCAGCTAGTAGCGTGCACGCGGCGAGTTCGCTGCGAGCTCTCCTACGTGTGAATCGCACCATTTGTTTCTTTGGTCCGCTACCCCGCGCGAGAAAAGTTCGCGGCGAACTCGCAGCGAACTTCGCGATACAACTCGCCCGTCTGTATCGAGCCTTGCAGACTTCCTAAAAACATTAAATATCTCAAAAACCACAAGATTTTCGGTATGTAAGGCTCGATGCAGACGGGCGAGTTCTATCGTGAATGTACTCGCCCGTCTGCATCGAGCCTAAAGGTTATTCGTTTTTTACTTGAAAACAAAAAAAATAAAAATAGCTTCAAATACCGTGGGCGCAGAAAATGGTTGGGAAAAGGGGATATACTCTTCTAACTGCACGCCACTGGATCTAGATATGAAACATGATTTTTTACCGAAATATGTCTTTTTACATTTAAAAGCGACCTGCTAAATTTCAAATTAATATATTAATAAAGTTTTTAAATAAAAATATTTTTTTTTTAACTTTAACGCCCTGTATTTCGAAAAGTAATCGAGTTGGACCCCTCATTCCTTATATCATTTTGTCCAATTTTACGAGAGGTATCTACAGCCAGACTTTGTAAGTGTCATTTGGAAACACCCTGTATGTCATAAGTGTATAGACAAAGTGGAAGTGAGGTAAATGACAGAGCTGAACAATAATGCTGCGTTTGCAAAAAAAGTGTTGAAGTCGTTTGATTTTGTGAGAACATCTTCTTCTATCTTAATTTCTTTTTATTTGTTTTAGTTCCTATAATTTCTTTTATTATTGCCCACACACTTTTAGATTTATTGTCAGAATTCTTAAGCCTTTCTGAGTAATCATGTTTTTTATTGTCTTGAAGTAGCCTATTGTACTCGGTTTGTTTGTATATTTCATCATACCTATTAAGTCTATTTTTAATTATTTATAAAACGTAGTAGGTAGTTCTCTCTTGCATTTTTTAATTTTATTATTTGTATTTGAGCTTCTGTGTTTAGTTTTCGTAATTTCTTTTTTATTATTAATATGGAAATAATAATAAAATTTTTCGATTATTGTTATTTTGAAATAGTAGTAGAGGAGGTCAAACGAGGATTTTCCGCGTTACTCGAGCACCCTGTAATGTACCCCTACCATATATGAACCCTTAATATAGTGGGGTGCGCTGAGAGCAGCCCGTTAGATTAGTAAAAAAAAATCGATCCTTAGAAAAACTCGAGCGCGTCAGATTAAGAAAAGGTAAGTTAAGTACATCCAGAAAAGTGTATATTTCAATAATCTGTCAATTTTCGCGTGACATAAGGAAATGGGCGAGTCACAAAGTTGTAAAAAAAACGGTCCATTGTGGCTAAACGGTTAATATTTTGAAAATTTTGTTTATTCATGATCGATAAAGGCTACATTTTAAAATTATTTTGAAATATATTTTCCCCAAAAAAATGTGGCGTATCAAAATTATATTATTTCTTATGGAATACCCTATATTTTATTGCATTTATAAATTATACGTTAAAAATAAGATAAACTTTCTTAAGAATTCCCTATAACTAAGCTTTTTAGTTTTCGAGATTTTCTGATATTTCTAAAAATGGAAGCAATAATTTATTTAGAGTTGTTTAAAATTATACAGCGCGTCTCCAATGACCTATTCAAAAGACAATATCGTTCTTATTTTAAATAGGACACTCTGTATTTTATAATTCTATTATGTAGCAAATTCCATTACCTTTTAAAAATTATAAAGGTCTACTATGCCTAAATCTATTAATTTTGGAGTTATTTTTATTTTTGTAAAATTTTACGTTATTTTTCCACCGTAATGCCTAAATATAACACCCTGTATTTGATCAGTTTAGACTATGATCCGAAAAAATTATCTTTGAATCTATGTGTTTGGTTTTGACATTATTGAAAATATTTCGAGATGCATCAAAATCTGTATGGTTAACCGTCAGCCTAATTATTATGAAAAGTGGATTCATCTTTAAACAGCATATTATAAAAAAAATCATCTTCACTAACCTTCTCCAATGCCCATAAACAAAAATCTATCCGTCTTTTCCATACAGATTTTGATGCATCTCGAAACATTTTTAATAATGTCATAGTCCAAGCTGATCAAATACAGGGTGTTATTTTTAGGCCTTACGGTAGAAAAATAATGTAAAATATAACAAAAATAAAAATAACTCCAAAATTAATAGATTTGGGACAACCTGTATGTTTCAAAATAAGATCCGAAACTCGAAAGCTCTTCAATAGGGCAAAGAGTAGCGGAGATTGGCAGAGCTACACCGAGAAACTAACCACCTACAACAAAGAACTAAGAAAAGAAAAACGAAATAGTTTCAGAAAATTTTGTGAGGATATTGACTCCACACCTGCTGCCGCTAGACTATATAGAGTCATGGCAAAAGGTAGAGTCGATAACGCAATGGCTCTAAAGAAGCCAGATGGTAGCTACACCGAAAGTGAAAATGAAAGAGCCCAGCTCTTACTGGATACTCACTTCCCTGGGAATGAACCTATCTCTATAGGGAACACTCCAGAACGGTATAGTAGACCTACCAGAGAAGATACGGCAATGGCCAGACATATCTGCAGCAATAGACGCATAAGATGGGTCTTGAACACTTTCCAACCGTTTAAATCAGCAGGAGCTGATGGAATATTCCCCGCCTTACTCCAGCGCGGGCAAGAAGAAATTCTACCACACCTAGTGAGTATGTGTCGTAGCAGTCTAGAACTGGGATATATACCGGAAGTATGGAGAAGGGCCAGAGTCACCTTCTTTCCTAAAACAGGGAAAAGGGATACAACCAATCCTAAATCCCTTCGACCAATTAGTCTCACATCGTTCGTTCTGAAAACGGTGGAGAAAGCAACTGATAACTATATCAGAACAGAAATCCTGGAATGGGTGCCTCTGCACCCTCATCAGCATGCGTACCAAACGGGCAAATCCACGGAGACCGCATTGGTGCAATTGACAGATGAAATCCAGGATGCACTAGAGAACAAAGAATCTGTAGTGTGTGCCTTTCTAGACATAGAAGGGGCTTTTGACAACACACCACACGAAGCCGTTAAAAGAGCACTAGAAGAAAGAGGGGTAGACAACACGACAACCAGATGGATGTCGCGACTTTTGTCTACCAGAATAGCAGAGACTAAAATGGGACAAGACACTGTTTCCATCTGCACAACCAGAGGATGTCCACAAGGAGGAGTTGCCTCCCCTCTTATGTGGAGCCTAACAGTGGATCGACTCCTCTGCGATTTGACCGAGATTGGTATATCGTGTCAAGGCTATGCAGATGACATAGTCATAATCGCAAGAGGAAAATTCGAGAATACCCTCTGCGATATATTTCAAAGAGGGCTGGACTATACCAAAGAATGGTGTCAATCGATGGGACTTAGCGTGAACCCCACCAAGACTACCTTAGTTGCCTTTACGCGGAAAAGAAACATTAACCTCAAAACCATCGAATTGGACGGGAAAGTTATTGAATGGAAGCCAGATGTCAAATATCTGGGACTAATACTAGATAATAAACTCATCTGGAATAAGCACGAAAAAGAAGTAACCAGCAAAGCCACGAAAGCTCTAATGGTGTGCAGAAATTTTGCGGGAAAAAACTGGGGATGTAACCCAAAGATCCTGCAGTGGATGTACACGTCAATACCGGCCATCACTTATGGAGCAGTGGTCTGGGGCAGCAGAACTAAGGTGGCCAGTACAAAGGCAAATCTAGCGAAAATCCAAAGACTAGCCTGCGTATGCATAACAGGTGCAATGAGAACGTGCCCAACGGCCGCCATGGAGGTAATCCTAAGCCTTACACCCCTCCATATAGTAGTGGAGAGTATAGCGATAAGAACAACCTACAGAATTACCAGAGAAGGATCAACTAAACGCAAGTTTCGACTCCTTCCTGGAAATCATCAAACCTGGGACATGCCCCAAGATGAGATGACAAAGAAGTTTAGCTTTGTGAAAGAATTCAACACAAAGCTAAGTAACAAAAGCGAATGGGACAAAGATACCATCCCAAAACTCAAGAGAAGTGCCATTAAATGGTACACAGATGGTTCTAGAACAACAGAAGGAACAGGAATAGGAGTATATGGGCCTGGAACCAAATATTCTGAAAGTTTAGGCAAATCTCCGAGCATTTTCCAAGCTGAAATATACGCCATCGGAAAATGTGTCCAGTTCAACATAGAAAGAAATTTTCGCAGACAAGAGATCATCATCATGTCAGACAGCCAAGCAGCCATTAATGCTTTGAACTCCCACGAAATCAACTCCCAGATGGTTTGGGAGTGCCTAGAGAATCTAAACGAACTGGGCAAGAATAACACTGTTACCCTCCTATGGGTTCCGGGACACACTGGAGTGGAGGGTAATGAAATAGCAGACATACTCGCAAAAAAAGGGGCTGAAACACCATTTCTGGGACCTGAACCCTTCTGCGGAATAAGCACCAGTACAATACTTGATGAACTTGGAAAAGAAGTAAATAACAAAAGATGCCAATACTGGATAGGACTACAAGGAATGAGGCAGGCCAAGACACTACTGGGAAACTACAACCAGAAGAGATCTGACGACTGCGTCAGTAAAAGTAAAAATAAGCTCAGAATACTACCGGGTATCCTAACAGGGCACTGCCGGCTGAGAGGCCACCTAAAGAAACTCGGATTAGTAGACAAAGAAGAATGCAGATTCTGCGAGGAAGAGGAGGAAACCTCCATCCACATTCTCTCAGAATGCTTTACCCTGCAAAATCCAAGGGTACGATACCTCGGAGAATATCAAATAGAAGAGGAAGATTTACCTAACCTGAAGCCTACCGACATCCTGAACTTTTTGAAAGCAATAGGACTGGAGGAACTGCTCTAATCGTTGAGACATCCTTAACGATTGGGCAGCAGTAGGGGGCACAATAGATCTTATAGGTCGCAGTGTATCGACACCCCCATCACAGATAGATAGATGTTTCAAAATAAATTTAAAATATAGCCTTTATCAACCCACATATCCGTGAAAAAATAAAATTTTCAAAATATTAACCTTTTAGCCACAATGGACCGTCGCGTCTACCATATTACTGTTTTTTTTACATTTTTGAAAATATTTACACGCTCTTTCCCCCACTAAAATGGAAAACTTAACATACATTTTTTTCGTTTTAGAACCTAATCTTCACAATCCAATAGGTCCCCATGACGCTTTAGTAACTGCAAATTTAGCATCTCGGCCTCCCCTACTATAGTGAGTCAGTCAGTTTTAATGTCATGTTTAAAGTAAGCGCACAGTGAATGAAGATTTTGGTAAAAATGAGTAGACTGTGGCTATGTTGATTAGAATTAGAACTGTCAATCTAAAATTTTATTAATACTTTCATTACAATTTGTTCGGTCTCTAAAATTAATTTTTGTATAATCATGGTTGTCTAAAAAAAAATTTAAATTTACTTCAACAGTTACTTCAAAATCACCCTCAAAATTTGAAACAATGTTGAAATCTAAAGTGTTTTCCGGGCTTTGAAGCCGTGGTACAATGGAATTTCTTCCTGACGTTTCGTCTACAGCTGCGGTAGACATTATCAAAGGCGATGAGGCAGCGGGCGAAGAGATCTCCCGTGCTTCCCGACGTTGACTGATTCGACAGTGGTCCGCTCGGTCGTATTTATACCCCCGCCATCGCGCTGCAGTTGGGGGGCTGGGGTGGGGATGGTGGTGGTGGTGGCGCGAGGTTTCGGCGTACTTGATGTATGTCGAAGAACTTGCTACCAGTATGGGTTTAGAAACGTAATTTCTTCCTTTCGGTTAAAATTGTTGTCGTGCTTAAATGTCTCAATGGCTTCCCTGGTTAGTCTCGGATAGTAATGCTGCGTTTGATGTAAAATCTCCACCCTGTTAAAAAGAATGTTGTGACCTTCAGAGAGAGCGTGCTCTGCTACGGCTGACTTTTGTGTTTGTCCAAGCCTGCAACTCCTTTTGTGTTCCGTTATTCTCGTGTTGACACTGCGCTTTGTGGTGCCAATGTACACCGACCCACAGCTACATGGAACTCTATAAACTCCGGGTGCTGATAGGGGATCTCTGCGGTCTTTGGCCGATCTCAAGCTCTGTTGTATTGTACGAGTGGGTTTAAACACAGTCTTGACCTTGTGTTTTTCCAGTAGCCTGCCGATCCTATCCGTGACTTTATGGATATATGGTAGACTGATCCAACCGCGTTTTTCTTCATCCTCTCCGTTGTTTCTTCTTGGCGCTCTACATTCCTTGGACGGACGGCCCTATGGAACTCGTGTCTGCTGTATCCATTCCAACCAAAGGCTCTTTCTAGATGTTTCATTTCCCGTTCCAAGTCTGCCCGCTTACATATTCTCTTGGCTCTCACAGACAGAGTTTTCATGACTCCCCTTTTTTGTCTGGGATGATGGTATGCGCAAGCTTTCCATTCGGCCTCCTTGATACCAAAACATCCAAAAACTGTAGGCGTCCTTCCTTTTCTATCTCCATAGTGAATTGAATTTTTGGGTTGATAGAGTTGAGGTGTAAGAGGAAGTTTTGAAGTTCTCTCTTGCCATGGCTCCAAATAACAAATGTATCGTCCACATATCGAAACCAACACTTTGGTCGTTTTTCTGCCGTAGCCAACGCTTTGGCCTCGAAAATTTCCATGAAATAGTTAGCTATTACTGGACTTAAAGGGCTGCCCATAGCTACACCATCAGTTTGTTCGTAGAATTCCTCCTTCCATTGAAAATATGTAGTGGTTAGGCAGTGTTGGAACAATTTAGCAATATCATGTGGAAATTCTTGATTAATGTGTTCCATGCTTCCTTAATGGGTACCATGGTGAAAAGCGAAACAACATCGAAGCTAACGAGAATTTCTGCTGGAGAAAGAGTCAAAGTACGCAGTTTTTCGACGAAATGAGTGGAGTCTTTTATAAAGGTGTCAGTATTTCCTATTTTCTGCTGCAACAGTTTTGTGAGATGTTTTGCGATTTCATATGTCGGACTTCCTATGGTGCTCACGATGGGTCTAAGTGGCACATCCGGTTTGTGAATCTTCGGCAAACCGTAGAGCCTCGGTGGCAAGGCTTCCGATTTTCTTAGCTTCGTTATTTTGTCCGATGCCACGTCCTTAATTAAATTGTTGGTGGCCCTTAAAATCCGGGCGGTTGGATCACGAGCTAGCTTCTTGTAGGTGGTGGGATCTAACAGTGTCCTGATTTTTCCTTCGTAAACCGATGTTGAGAGCACCACTGTTGCGTTTCCTTTATCTGCTGGTAAAATAATAATATCCTGGTTTTGGTTCAGGGCTTTCAGAGCTTTCCTTTCTGCAAAGGTGAGATTGCTTTTTGGCGGTTTTGCGTGTTGTAAAATATGCGATGTCTCCATCCTGATCTGTTCAGCCGTCTGAATTGGCAGCTGACGAATCCCTCTCCACGTTTGCCATAATATCTTCCACTGGTATCCTATATGGTGTGATGGCAAAATTTCCCCCCTTGTTTAAGACGCTCAGCTCATCTGCTGACAGTTGTTTGTCGGTCAGATTAACTACAATCTTGCGTTGGCTCTCCTCGGATGTAGGCTTTATTGTGTCCGATGAATTGTTGGTGCTTAATTGGTAAAATTTCTGCTTTTGTCGGTTCGTTGCGACGGCTTGGGTTGCTATCCTGCGTTCCTGCGGATGTGCCACTTAGACCCATCGTGAGCACCATAGGAAGTCCGACATATGAAATCGCAAAACATCTCACAAAAATGTTGCAGCCGAAAATAGGAAATACTGACACCTTTATAAAAGACTCCACTCATTTCGTCGAAAAACTGCATACTTTGACTCTTTCTCCAGCAGAAATTCTCGTTAGCTTCGATGTTGTTTCGCTTTTCACCATGGTACCCATTAAGGAAGCATGGAACACATTAATCAAGAATTTCCACATGATATTGCTAAATTGTTCCAACACTGCCTAACCACTACATATTTTCAATGGAAGGAGGAATTCTACGAACAAACTGATGGTGTAGCTATGGGCAGCCCTTTAAGTCCAGTAATAGCTAACTATTTCATGGAAATTTTCGAGGCCAAAGCGTTGGCTACGGCAGAAAAACGACCAAAGTGTTGGTTTCGATATGTGGACGATACATTTGTTATTTGGAGCCATGGCGAGAGAGAACTTCAAAACTTCCTCTTACACCTCAACTCTATCAACCCAAAAATTCAATTCACTATGGATATAGAAAAGGAAGGACGCCTACCGTTTTTGGATGTTTTGGTATCAAGGAGGCCGAATGGAAAGCTTGCGCATACCATCATCCCAAACAAAAAAGGGGAGTCATGAAAACTCTGTCTGTGAGAGCAAAGAGAATATGTGAGCGGGCAGACTTGTAACGGGAAATGAAACATCTAGAAAGAGCCTTTAGTTGGAATGGATACAGCAGATACGAGTTCCAAGAAAAAAAGAGTTCTGAATAAATAGTCCATGTTAGTTGAACTATGAACCTGTTCCTTAGTACTGTTCTCTATTTTGTTGCCGAAGGTACTTTAAAGATTGATTTGCTGGTGAAGTTAGTTATGGATGATCTGGCCAGCAGAGTGGTTCTTATAAATCCGTCCGAGATTCAGTTCTACACACGTTTCCTGAGGCTTCCGCGACGAGTTTTACACAGCGGTCAACAGCCTGCGTGTGAACTGGGAATTGCTTGAAAGCAATGTTCCAGTCAGAGGTTGAGTCACTGTCGATGTGCGCTTTGATTTCGTCTCGTAAATGGGGGAGAAGATATTCACAATCCATCCAGTTAATCATTTCTGAGTATTCTTGGGCATTGAAGTTGATTTTTGGTGGCTTGAATGTTCTTACTGTTTTCCTTCTTGCATCTATCTGCCTTGCCTTCAGAATTCTTCGGAAGTCCGAGATCCCTTATGAGTTTCTTGTCATCTTGAATAATGGCTAACAGTAAGTGTTCTGGATGGGCGAAAAAACCATTCCGGAAGCCTCAGGAAAAGTTTGTGGTGCTGAATCTCGAGACGGATTTATAAGAACCACTCGGCTGTCCAGATCATCGATGCCTAACTTCACCAGCAAATCAGTCTTCACAGTACCTTCGGCTACAAAATAGAGGACAGTACTAATGGACAAATTCATGGTTCAACTAACATGGACTATTTATTCAGAACTCTTCTTCTTTTTTATAAAAGTAAGTCTAACTTAAATATTTAAACTTTTTAAATATAGATCATGTCGAAAAGTACCATGCCCGTTGTTACTGTTCCCACACATCATGTCATAGGCCTAACTATCTTTTTTTCAGTTACTGTTTTTCTATAGCATTTAAAAAATACTACGGATATTACATTTAAATTCTAATTATTTATTAAATACCAAAAATGCGTAAAATTTTGGGGCTTATGCGCGATGGGAAGATATCAACTGATTTAAACCAAATTAGACCACTACAATGTTTTTAGGCTCTATTTTAAGACGTTACAACCTATTACATTACGAAAACATCTAATTCGTAAATAAAAAAAAACTAATCACAAAAATGAAGTTTTTTCATATTTTGTCAAACTTTAGGGCCTCGATCGGAAGATGTCAACCGATTTTGATAATTTTTTTTCTTTTTTTTGTCTATGTAATTCGCAAGTTTTTCGCGCTATTACAACTACGAAATAAAAAAAAAAGTTTTTTCGTCCACCGAATGAATAGTTGTAGTTGTATTGCATTACTGGGAAATTAAAAAAAAATAAAATTATTTGGTGAAAGTTAATAAATATGTGTTTATTAATGTGATTAATTGATCATATTAATAAACAGGGTATTCCAAAAGTTACTTCATTGGATATAAACATACATATACATAATTTCTTTTCTCCACGGCCACTACTGAATGTAGTTATTCTGAAACCACTTATAATAACAGAAAAGAAACATTCTCGCTCTTGAGATTGAAAGAAAATTCTGAAACATTTGTCTCTTATGTATTTTATACCGTATTACATTCTATCACTAGAGATAGAATCTGTATTCCGTGATTGTTTACAAAAATAAGGTTTGCCGTGAATGTCAAATTAACTGTCAGTATTAGTTGACGTGGTCTTAATATTGGTTTGTAAAAACTTTTAATTTATTAAAGAGGAGAAGAAAATCAATCAATATGAAAATACTCCTCCAGAAATAAAAAAATATGCCGATAATATAACTCAAAATTTGCTACCGCAAAAATCCAAGATTATAAAAATACTATCTACACAATGTTGAGAGATTGAGGTTTCATTTTACTATATTTAATTTCTACTTTTTGTGGCCATGGAGAAAATACAGTCTGTTACTCTGTTGGAATGAAAATCCGACACTCGTGGTTCCTCACGCTCGCGTTCGGAATCCTCCACTCGTGTCGAATTCTCATTCCAACCTTGTTACAGAATATACTATTCAACATGGTTTAAAACTCTGACTGTAACTTTTACAGAATAAAACTGAAGAAACAATAAATATTATTTCAACAAATATTATTTACTACCCATTCTAATTGATAACCGAGGGGGCAACAGTAGTATTAGCATTTCGATATGTATCTTCAACCTTAACAACATGTTGAACCGAATTTTTCCAGCGGATAATAAAAACATTACACAGTTCGAATTAATTCTATTATACTTGGCTTGAATGTGGGATCTGACTCTGGATACCAGACAAACTGCCTAATCGATAGATATTGTTGTTTAGTTGTTTAATAAACAGATTCACTTTCTTATCGAAGATAAAAACTAAATACCTACCTGCCTGCTATTTTCTGTTTACTAAAATGATCCCAAGTGAGTTTTGGCAACATTATGTGAGTCGGAAAAAACTTCGAAAAACACAAATATTTTAAGCAGCATCCAAACCACCTTCCCCCCCCCCCCAGTTCACGATGGCGGTGGTTAAAATTCTTTTGGAGGCTGCCCAACCCCCCAAACGGCCAAAAACACCGCATATTCCATCGGTAAAATATTCTCTATCCCCGTTTTCGAGGATGCTGAATACGATGACGATATCCAAAATTATTTTGAGTTGACCTCACCCCTCAAACGGCCAAAAACCACCCCCAAAATGGGGGAATCGCGTATTCCGCATATTCCATCGGTAAAATATTCCCTACCCCCGGTTTCGAGGATGCTGAATACGATGGCGTTATCCAAAATTATTTTTCAATTGACCCCCACGCCTCAAACGGCCAAAACCCCCAAAATAAGTGAATCGTTGATTCCGCGTCTTCCACCAGCAAAATTTATCTTCCCCATCGTTTTCTAGGATGCTGAACGCGATGGCGGTATCCAAAATTAGTTTAGACTTAACTTGAAAGTGATAATGGTGTAATGTAACAAAAGACACATGAAATGGTAGCAGTCATTCCATATGTTTTCTTGTTTACCATCCCATCGCGTTCAGCATCCTCGAAAACGAGTGGGAAGATATATTTTGCCGGTGGAAGACGCGAAATCCACATTTTGGGGGTGGTTTTTGGTCGTTAGAGGGATGGGGGTCAAGTCAAAAATAATTTTGGATAATGCCATCGTGTTCAGCATCCTTGCGAACGGGCGGTAGGGAATTTTGGGGGTGGTTTTGGCCGTTTGGGGAGTTTGGCAGTCCAAAAGAATTTTAACTACCACCATCGTGTTCAGCATCCTCGAAAACTGGGGAGGAGGTGGTTTGGTTGCTGCTTAAAATATTTGTATATTTTTCCGACTCACAGAAAGCACTAATTTGCATTGGGGATTGCAAAGTTTGTTTGACCGAATTTTTGCATTCTACTTATAAGCGTGTTTGGAATTTGATTTATTGGATTCGAAGTCTAACTGATGAAGCTGAAATGTAGAAACCGGTCTTAGGATGTCTTAAAAAAGGAAATCTTTCTATTTGTCAAAATTATTAACTTTTTAAAAATTGCTTAATCGATTTTGTTCTAAACTGAAAAAAAATTACCTCCGTAAAAGTATTCATCGAGTGTTTTCAACCATCCTACATCATCATGAGAATGAGGAATCAAGTGTACGTTGATTTTGTTTTCATCCAACGGGTGACATTTTACGCAGCCTACATTGTAGCCTTCTTGATTTTTTACAGGTACCGCCGCAACGGCTGCTATAATGGTAAATATCACTGATATGCTTATAGCACTTTCACCCATTTTACGATGTTACACTTAGTTATGAGGTATTATCTGTAATGGTTAAATTGAAAATAGAAATAGCTCCTTTTCCACCTTTGATTTATTGTATATTTTTAAACAGTTTCATAATATAAAAAAGTTATTTAGGGGAGAGCGGCGGCGGTACGTTAATGTAAGAATTTTCAAAACCCTCACTTTTTATTAATTTATTTAGGTATTTATTTATTTACGGACTGATGCCCATTAAAATTACAATGGCATAATAAAATAAAATGCAATTGAAAACAAAGGTCTTAAATAGTTAAAAAATATATATAAAAATTGTCGGAGATAATATCACTAGAGCTCAGATTAAGCCGGATATTTTTCATAAGTCTCATGTAGAGTATTTACTTTCATTGGAAATTTAAGGAGACCGCAGTAAAAAAAGAAAGTAAATACGAGAAATCAAACTTACAAAAAATATCCTGCCCAAAATTTACGCTCGAGCTGGTATTTGTTAAGACGATTCCATGAATTTAAACTGACGTGACACATAAATAAATAAAAAACACGCATCGTTAACCGGGCAACGTAATATTATCGATTTTTTATCCAGTTATATTTTCTCTTCCTTCCTTATAGGCTAAATATACGATAGCAAACTACAAACTATAAATTCTCAAAGATATACATATAATACATGTTAAAAATTTAAAAATAAAAAAATATATATAATTTAAAAACCACAATGTTGGAGCTGCCGGCGAAACTGCCACGATAGTTGGTGTTGTAGAACGGTTAAAAAAAGTAACACTGTTTCTAATATAGTAGGTCTAGTCGGTGCGGAAATCCCAATATTGACTATGTTGAAGAGAATGCCACGATCTTTACGATTCCTTCTGGAACAGGTTCCAAATAAAATCGGGAATGCAATTCACGGAAATTAAAATAGTAAGCGTCAGCAGGTTGAGTTCCAGATTTATAAGCAATGAGTCTTAGAAATTTTCTTTGTACTTGTTCAATGTTAAGAATCTGATCGGTATAGAGGGGATTCCAGACATTGTAAATTACGAAAATCCCAAGTTAACCTTCTGATAAAAACAAGAATCCTCAATGCCTTATTAATTGAAGCCGATATATGGGGCAGAAATGATATTGTAGAGTCACAACCTTTGACACATTAATAGGCGGTATTTGGTTGATATTGTAATCTACTGACATTTTGTAGGATTCAATTCGATACCATTAGCAGTCTACCACCGAGCTAAATTGTCCAAATCTGTCTAGAGGTTCCGACATTCCTGTAATGAATGTACAGTCATGAATAATTTTAAATCGTCAACAAAACATAAGAATTGTGAACTCCTAAAACAGTTCTGAATATCATTAACGAATATGTTAAACAAAACTGGCCCTATGTGTGATCCTTGGGGAACACCAGAAGGAACTAAAAAGCCAGATGATAAGAAGTCATACGCGCGGACTAAGTAATCGTAAGATATATTAAGACAACCATTAAAATTAAATTTAAATTCGTGATTCATTCAGTCCATTATTTGTAGCACATCAGTAAAATTAGGTCGAATATTAACTATATCTTGTTAAAATATTAGCGCCCATTAAAACCACGTTATTTTGGTATTTAGTTTTAGAATTGTATGTGAAACATTTTTTCGTTATTTTCTAATACCAGTTATTATTTCTTAATTAAAATACAATGTTTTTTGTTTGAATGTACAGGGTTATTCATTATAAATTACCCACCCCTTATTATCGTTATTATTGCCTATAGAAAAAAAAAAGTTTCAAATAAAAGTTGTGTGGTTATAACGGTTTTTTGTTAAAAAGCTATCAAATGTACAGTAGCGTGCAGATTTCAGGGGATACAAAAAATATATTTTTTAAATGGGATACCCTGTATATTTTCACATTTTTATAGTCCTCTCGACGAGCTGATTTCAACGATGTATCACACTTGATGTCTAATCTGGATAATAGGATACAGCCACCTGAAAAATCACATTTTTTGAGTTAAAGTAGCTGTAGTATCCAAACGGTTGAAAATCGAGAAAAACGGCTTACATGTCTCTATCCTAACTTTTCAAATTCTATACTGTGGCACTAAAAAATATTGTATACAGGATGACTAAAAATCAGATGGGATTTCCAATTTCCAAAAAATGTGATTTTCAGGTGGCTGTAGATCCTTTATTATCCAGATTAGACATTAAGTATTATACATCATTGAAATCAGCTCATCAAGAAGATTATAAATCTGTAAAAATATACAAGGTATCCCATTTAAAAAAATATATTATTTTTTTGTATTCCCTGAAATTTGCACGGTACTGTACACAACATTATTTGAAACTTTTTTCTATATCTAATAATAACGATAATAAGGGGTGGGTAATTTATAGTGAATAACCCTGTACAAGTTTTTCCGGAAAAAGTACACCTACAACATTTGTGAACTAATGTCCGTTGCCTGTCAATAATAGCTAGAAAGTCACATCCATAAAACGTTCATTTGTTTAACACTGCTTTCCCCCACTGTAATTTTAATGATCACAAATTACTAAAAAACGATTAAGAGTAAGAATTGAATTTATTAAGTAAACACTCATAGATAATTTTTTTTATTGATATATTGAGATAGATAATTTCACGTAAATTGGTTGAAAAAAAAACAGTTTGATAACGTTTTTGTAATTTGTGACACATAATTTTTATCTAAAAATTCCCAAATTTTTTATAAAATTTTTTAATAGAAATAAATAGTTTTATTATTCGTTTATAAAAATTTATTTTTTAAAAAATAATTAAAATACTGTTTTTAAAATAAACGTTTTTATTATACAAAGTTAAGTAAAGGAATAATATTTTATAAAACTATTGTCTACAAACTGAAAAATGCATGTTGACATTGATAAGATGAAGTTCAAGGAAAAGAATCATATTTATTTCTGTTGTGTAATCTATTCTAGGGGAAGCTGCAACATATTATTGTATTTCTTTCTACTCCTTATGTTATACTGAAAGAACTGTATAAAATAAAGAAATACCTAGAACAAAGTTAACAAATAAGTAACTTGTATAATAATAATTTCTATCCTCTGCAGATTATATTACAGACTCTGAGAAAAATGCCACGTTTTTCAACATAATCATGAAAAAACGAAAATAAAAAACACTAGAAGAAAAAAGGGTTTAAAGATTCCAACAACTAAATGAAGAAATTTATTAGCCAATTCAAAATAATGGATTTAAAATTAAATTATATAATTATGTTCATTAATAGCTAACCCAACCACAGATAAATAATAAGAGTAGGGGAGGCCAAGCGGGGATTTTGCGCGTTACTCGAGCGCGTCGGAAAATCATATGGAGAGAAACCTTGCACCCTGTAATGTATCCCTACCATATATGAACCCTTAATATAGTGGGGTGCCTTGAAGACAGGCCGTCAGATTAGTAAAAAAAATCGATCCTCAGAAAAACTCGAGCGCGTCAGATTAAAAAAAGGTAAGTTAAGTACATCCAGAAAAGTGTACCTATATTTCAATAATCTGACAATTTGAGCATAACATATGGAAATGGGCGAGTCACGTCACAAAGTTGTAAAAAAAACGTCACCTCGAAATACTCGAGCGCGATTGAATTTTTTTTATTTTGAAGGAAATTCTATCAGGATTACGAAATAGTACACTGCATATCTAGTAGTAAAAGCGATACATTCCCGGACGACAATGCAAATTGTTGGCCGAGGCCGAGGAAACAAGCATTGAAGTTTGGGAATGTGCTTTTACTACAAGGTACATATACTATTTTTTCTGAAATCGCAATCAACATTATCATAAATTAAGGAATGTTTATAAATTCACCGGCAACACTAAATATTAAAGCAACCTAAATAGTAAACACTCCGTAAATATCTAGGTAATTTTAAAATTTTTTCATTCTAAATGAAGGTACCTTATTCATTTAGTATATAAATCTGGTTTCAATTTGTACATCTGACAAACCTTTTGACTTCTTTGGTTTATAGGTGTCACTTTGACGTTTCAGGAGAGCACGTAGATTTTATTTCCCACTAAAATACTAGAATAGCGTATTTTGGGGTCTGAAATTCCTCCGAGAAAGTAGGCGTTCTTGAGCGATTTCAGAATAAACATATAATCGGAGGGTTTTCATGGGGCGATGTAGCTAAAACCATCGATAAAGGATGAAGCGTACAGATGCTGAGAACTGTGTATACCCCACTCCGTGCCTCTCGTTTCTTCTCACTCTCTCGTATACAGTTCCCACGCTAGCGTCTGCCGCTTTGATGCCATCTCAGCTAATCACAATAATAGGTAGTTTGACTTAACATCTTTGACACTTGTATTGTATTCGGCCGCTTAAAGCAAGATTTTATTTTTCACGAAAAATTTGTTTTATTTTAATGAAAAACCGATTTTTTGATATTTTGACGTTTGCTGTCAGTGTTTCATTATATTTAGTGAACGTCATTGCTGGTTTGTGTTATACAGGGTGTTTCATAGTTAAACCGACATACGTTAACTGTAAATAGAGGGTACTTAGGTGATTCCAAATAACCTTGGTTACTGGATCTAACGCCTTTAATAACCGAGATACGGGGTGTTTCATCCATTTCGGTCAATATTTTGATAAGCCGTAACTGTAGAACCACCCTGTAGATTTATCTCATACTTGGTACAGGTATAGTGTGTTAATAGCCTAATCTTATAGTGTAAGAACTACAACTAAAATCCAAATCCGGATTAAGAAGAATTTGTAAAATTTGAAAATCGCCAAAACAACACCCTGTATATCAGATTTTTTAAAATTGGGATGGATATTTGAAAAGAACGGAAAAAAAAGAGTTAAAGTTAAAAAAATTTTTAAGTGCACATCCCATTCTACTACTGGAGTTTTAACGTCAAATTACATCAAATGCATTATTTTCATTTTCATAAGCAGTAACTTTCGAAATACCTGTTAGATTTCTTTCATATTTGGTACAGATATCACTACAGTTAAAATCCAGATACGGATTAAGAAAAAATTGTAAAATTTGAAAATCCTCAAAGCAACTCGCTGTACATAACATTTTTTTTTTAAATTGGATCAGACATTCGAAACGAATGGAAAAACTGAGATATACTGACATATTTTTATAAATGCACATCTCGTTCTACATATTACTAAACTTTTAAAGATAAAATTCAATTAATGCAATACTTATTGTCATACATTTGGAAACACCCTGTAGATTTCTTTCATATTTGGTACAGGTAGATTGTTTAAATAACCCAATCGTACAATAAAAGAACTAAAGTTAAAATCCTGATCCGGATTAAGAAAAATTTGTAAAAGTTGATAATCCTAAAATAGCACACTGTATATCATATTCTTTAAAATGTAATCGGATACCTTTTTGAGAAAAGAAAAAAAAGAAGAAAAAATATGTGTTATTGCCAAAAGCTACTTGATAATTTGTTTTGTATCCGCAATTAATCCGAAAAATTTAATCTGTATTTTTTTATAGAACGCTCTTGTGCACTCGTAAAAATATTTCAACACATTATAAAACATCTTTTTTCTTTTCTTTTTCTTTTTTAAATAGGTATCCGATTAAATTTAAAAAATAGTAATTTACGTAACAAGTTCCGAAGTGATATTTTACGGGAAGAGTAGGAAATTTCCAGGACGAGCCGTAGACACATGTGTGATTTTATTTCACATCATTTGTACAGTTTTGTTACTCCCAATGTAACATTTTTGAAATTTTTTTGGTTAAAAAAATTTCTCCTTGGTGCCTATAGCTAAACCTTATTTATTTTAGCGAAACAGTGACGTCACACTTCAAAAATCTGAGGCGTTGCTAGGTAGAATTTTTTTCCTTTACTTAAAGATAAAATTGTGGCAGTTACTTTTTTCCTAGCTTGAATATAAGTATTATAAGTGCATCTAATGTGCTATCAACTTGATTGAAGATTGGAATGGATGTAAAAAAAAATCAATGAAATCTTGACTATAAAGAATTTTCAATAGTAAGAGGTGTTTTAAGATTCAAATAAAAATTAATTGTTTTGGAATTTTTATTGTAATATGCCACTATATTACAGTTACAGTTACAGTTGACACTTTGGACTCTTTGGAGGTCAATTTCTAACTACTCTATATCACATCGGCAACGTCGTTAAGTGTTGCCAATCTTTAACAGTTAATTTCCCCTGCACGTTAAGTTTAAATCGTATTTGCTCTTAGTGTTTTCGTGTTTATTCCGTTGACAACAGAAATAACTAAATAAATAAATAAGGTATAAGTCTGTTTTGACACCAAAGAGAAAAGTAAATTTAAATAAAATATATTTATTTTCTTTAAACAATAATTGGTATAATATTATTTTCAATATACATTCCTAATCTTTAAAAGTAACAGCAAAAGTTCTTATTTCCATCGGTGACAATGTCACATTATAATTATCTCCAGTAATTGTACCATTAATCCATGTGTTACCAGCCAGGCTCATTTCTTTAATTGAACTCATGACGAATGGGAAAAACATATACTGGAACAAGAAACAACTAAATATTTCTATAACAATTTTGCTGATCACTAATAATTAAATTGTAGTCTTTTAAATGTTCTATATACCTGTATGAAATACAGAAATGAATTATAGTATCTTTATAAAAAAAATGACCAATGGATTTTTAACAAGTTTGTTACCTTCATTTCTAAGAAAACTTCCTTTGAATATTCCTCGTCCTCAGTCTTATCAAAAATATGTTCCAATCGTATTAAATATAAATCATCTTTCCAAGGTTCGAAATTCAATACATGTAAATTTAGGGGTAAACCGTTGGATTCATTCGCAGTACAACCAATCCACTACAATATACAAATTTAGAGATTAAACTAAAATAGCATATAGTCTAAGATCTGGTATTAGGAATATACAGAGTGGTCCAAACCTCTGTCGTCGGAGGATTACGTCGTTGTGGTAAGACACAAAAGTTTCAAATTTTGTGTGAGCTAGTACAGTCACTGGGTGTACATTTTGAAAATATTTTCGATTATACAGGGTGTTCCAAAAACTCGTGGCAACACAAACTTACATTTTTTTAAATGGAACATACTATTTTTAGATGTGCTGCCATCTATGATTAGAAGAGAGTATTGACAATTATTATATTTTATTTAAGAATCGAAAAGATCGCACCGAGAGCGTTAAAAAAATATAGCATGTCAATATATTATACGGGTGTTTCAAAAAGATATGGCCAATTATTAGCAAAAATGACCCCATCTTTAATACTCTGTAAAACAGTAAATCAAAATAAATCAGCAGGTCTTTGTATTCAAATGTCATTCTCATATAATTGGCTGTGCTCACTATTAATTACTTTCTTTATCTGTGGCTTCTTTAATACAGGGTGAAACAGAACTCAAATCAAGCAATATCTCAAAATTTTCAAATGAATCACCCTATAAGTCTTTTTACAATTTGTTAGTACAATTAATAATCTTTCAAACGATATAGTATAGTTAGGGTATAAGTTAATGGAAAACTGTAAATATTTTATGATAAATGAAAAATCATGCATTTTACGTACACAAATTAAATGGTATTAAAGGGTAAACATTTTTTCTTTTTTTGCCATCTGGGGGGTGCAGTCGACTCGGAGAGAAGATCCAACATCACCATCGTGTTCAGCATCCTCGAAAACGGGAGATAATGCGGGCTTTCTCGTTTATAGCGAAGAACAAACTTTTCACCCTTTCGGGGGTGCTTTTTAGCCGTTTGAGGGGTAGGGTCAACTCTAAAAGATTTCCATTAACTTATACCCTAACTATACTATATTGTTTGAAAGCTTATTAATTGTACTAACAAATTGTAAAAAGACTTATAGGGTGATCCATTTAAAAATTTTGAGATATTGCTTGATTTGAGTTCTGTTTCACCCTGTATTAAAGAAGCCACAGATGAAGAAAGTAATTAATAGTGAGCACAGCCAACGATATGAGAATGACATTTGAATACAAAGACCTGTTGATTTATTTTGATTTCCTGTTTTACAGAGTGTTAAAGATGGAGTCATTTTTGCTAATAACTGGCCATATCTTTTTGAAACACCCATATAATATATTAACATGCTATATTTTTTTTCGCCTACCATGTCTGAAAATGAATCATATCAACCCTAAAAATCAGACCGAAAGTAATAATTCCGGCCCTTGGGCCGCAAAAATCAAAATCAACACGATTTTAACTATCAACTCACCTTTGACGTTGACTTTTCACGTAAATTTTCATTAAACGTCAGTGTAGAATCAAGAGAATTAAACTTTAAAATAAAAATACGTTCTGATTCTGAATAATTGTGATTATGTGAATTAGTTATTATGTGAATTAGTGAAAATGAATAGTAATTCAGGCAGTGATGAAGAATTTACGAATACTCTACCAGACTTGCAAGAAGAAGGTAGTAGGGTAGGCTGGGGGAATTTCGGCCGCCTAAGCAAAATGTCAAGTTGTCATAAAAGTTGTTAAGATAAGATCATGATATTTATTAACAAACAAATAAAATACATATTCTAACACAAAATGTAATCAAAATAACTCAAAACAACGAAACAAATGTTCTACAACACATAGTATAAGTCTGAATACTGTCCGGTTTTATCCGCGTCATGGGGGTAATACCGGCAAGGGGCCGAAATTTCCCTCGATGAAAACTTAATGGCAAAAATCACATATCCAATTTTGACTATTAAAATCGGTGCACTCTTTGTGTGCCCATTCTTCACATATGGTACATTGTACCCATAGCTCCCTATTTTTTCCAAATTCGCCACATATAAGACATATGTCTTCATTAATATCATTAATTTCTTCATTCTCTTCTTCTGAGTACTCTTGATCTTCTGTTTGATACCTCACCATTTTTGCTTTTCGATTTTTCTTTTCTCGCATTTCTGGTAGTTTTCTTTTTTCGACAATAATCTGGCTAATTAAGCCACTTTCATTCACAATATTTCGTTTAACTTTCTTAATTTTGTCCCTATTCTTTTTTTCTAATCGATCTTGTTTCTTTTTCTCCTTCTCTTCCATAACAGCTTTCATGGGAGTAGACGTAAAAATCTCTGAATGTTGTTTGTCTCTTCCTTTTTTAGTAGGATATTTAGAACATCCTGGGACTGGTTCCAGTAGTTCTATAAATGAGGTCCCGTGTTCTTGAGCAGTGTAAGGGGCAGGTGTTATTTGTAGGCTTTCTTTGACGATGTTTTCAGGCGTTCGCTCTAGTGTTCTGGGTCTAGGTGCAGCTATGTTTTCTGATAAACTTTCGTCTGCTTTATCTTGATTCTCGTTTGTTGCTGCGTCATTTACCAAATAAGCTTGTTGAACATTTTGCCAGTTTTCAGCAGGTAAAAAATCTTCATCAGTAAAGATATCCCGATTCATAGGAAAAATTCCAGTGGCTTTAAAACCATTAATTGCCTTCTCAATTGTTGCTACTCTACTAAAAGCGTTATTAAATAGCTCTGCTATTTCGGAAGTGCATATCCTTTCACCCATATGATTTCTCATATATTTGTCACATTCTGAATAGTACGCCTTTTTCAGAGGACCAAAGAAAGACGCATCCAGAGGTTGAATGCGATGAGAGGAGTGCGGTGGTATAGTAAGTATAATGATACCATTTTCTTTGCAGAAGGTATATGCTTGGAGAGTGCAATGAGTGCTATGATTGTCGATACAGGATCTTGTGGAGATGCTTTTACAAATTTCTGAAAATGTTCAAGCCAGTTTAAAAATAGGTTTTCAGTCATCCACCCATTATCTGAACAGGAATACATGGCTTCAGATGGGCAATTTTTTTTTAATTGTGGAGCCATTCTCTTTCTGACAAAAATAAACATTGGGGGTATATAAATTCCAGATGCACTAAATGCACACATAATCGTTGTATTTTTACCTCTTTCGGCACTTGTTGCAAAACCGACTCTTTTTTGGCCCTTCTTGGCGTATATCTTTCCTGGATTTTGTACACTGGTAACCCCTGTTTCGTCGGCGTTAAAAATTGTTGATGGTGCAAAATTGTATTTTTGCATAACCACATGTAAATTATCAAAAAAGCGTGTAATTTCCTCTCTATTTAATGCCTGAATCCTATTAATACTAATTTTTTCTGGTTTTCTTAGAGATATTTGAGGGTTTCTTTTGATATATCCTTCCAACCAATCTCGTCCTGCTGCTTCATTTGTTTCCAGGAAAGGATGTTTTATATTATTGTTTTTTGCATAGCTATAAGCACACCGCTTTACCTCTAACGGGGTAATTCCATAAAACAACTGCGAAAGTTTAATAATTTGTCTAGTAAGTTCTTCTTCCTCAGCTTTACTAAAAACTGGTTTTCGTCCTAATGATGGTTTTGAAATAGTTCCGGCTCTACGAAGATCCTGCAATGTAGATCTTGCTATGCCAAAAGCGTTTGCCACTCGACCTAAACTCCGTCCATTATTAATTTCTTGTAAGGCCAATCTTAAGTTTTCTTGTGTAAACGACGCTTTTGCAGTTTTTCTGGAATATTTGCGGGGCATCTGAAAAAAATATGAAAAATGAAATAGTAATTTTGTTGTGGGTAATTCCGGCCAGGCCGATATTTCCCCCATTTTTAGTCATATTTAAAAAAAATAAACAGTTAAATTAAGTGAAATTTTAAAATTACAGAAACAATGTATTTTAAACAACCTGCCCAGTGAAATAAATAACAACACAATTTATGAAGTTATTGAAAG
Source organism: Crepidodera aurea (assembly GCA_949320105.2). Taxonomy (NCBI): domain Eukaryota; kingdom Metazoa; phylum Arthropoda; class Insecta; order Coleoptera; family Chrysomelidae; genus Crepidodera; species Crepidodera aurea. The sequence goes on along the minus strand of OX439474.1, from coordinate 70,140,445 downwards.
CTATACGTACATTTAAAATATTTCGACCGTTATAACACTATCCTTCACTTGTTTAAATCTACTACTAAAATTTCAATACATCTATTTTGACGAAGTTATCAACAAACACTGTATTGGCGCGTTAAAATACAGTGTAATGGATGATGCAACGTTCGTGGAGAGGGATACAGCAACAAGAAATTTGATGTCCGGAATTTCCCCCAAGGCCGAAATTCCCCCAGCCTACCCTAATCTTTCTCTAAATTTGTTAGACAACGCGCAATGGTACGATAAGTCCTATGAATTGTTTAACAACTGGAAATAATATATAATAAATAAATTGGTACATTTTTATTACTTAAGTTGCTCATTAAATTCTGTCTGTATTTATAAAATTAAAGATTTTTGTTATATTTTCCTACCTTTTTGTTTTTTTTTGGTAGGCGAAAAACAGTTGTGTGTCACACATGCAGAAAACGCTTTAGCAGCCCTTAGCTATTAGCTGCCCTCGCTTCGTTTCGCTCGCTCATGCAGCTAACACCTCGGGCTGCTAAAGCTCATTTTCTGCCCTTGTGACACAATATACTATTTAACGCTCTCGGTGAGATCTTTTCGATTCTTGAATAAAATATAGTATGTTCGTTCCATTTAAAAAAATGTAAGTTTGTGTTGCCACGAGTTTTTGGAACACCCTGTATAATCGAAACTATTTTCAAAATGTGCACCCAGTGACTGTACTAGCTCACACAAAATTTGAAAGTTTTATCTCTTACCACAACGACGTAATCCTCCTACGACAGAGGTTTGGTCCACCCTGTATACCCTCACCTGTTATTTGATGGTCACAAAGTTCATATGTTAAATAATATATAGATTGATAAATTGCAGATGGGTTGTCTAGCTAAATCTTAGCACTATGCCCTCAAACGGTCGCAAAACCACTCCCAAAATGGGGGAATCGTGGATTCCGCGTCTTCCTCCGAGAAGATATATCTCCCCACGTTTGTGAGGATGCTGAACACGATGGCCTTATCCAAAATTATTTTCAACTTGACCCCCACCCCTCAAACGGTCATATTTAGCGGGTGGAAGAAGCGGAATCCGCGATTCCCCCATATTGGGGTCAAGTCGAAAATAATTTTGGATAACGTCATCGTATTCAGCATCCTCGAAAACGGGGGAAAGATATACTTTGTCGGAGGAAGACGCAGAATCCGCGATTCCGCCATTTTGAGGTGGTTTTTGGCCGTTCGAAAGGGTAGGGTCAAATCGAAAATAATTTTGAATAACGCCATCGTGTTCACCATCCTCGAAAACGGGGAGGGGATGTATATTTTGCCGGAGGAAGACGCGAAATTTACGATTCCCCCATTACGATTCCCCCATTTTAGGGGTGGTTTTGGGGCCGTTTGAGGGCATAGTGCCAAGATTTAGCTAGACAACCCGTCTGCAATTTATCAATCTATATATTATCTAACATATAAACTTTGTCACCATCAAATAACAGATGAGGGTATATATTTCTAATACAGGATCTTAGACTAATACAAAATAAGGAAAAGATCTTGTTACCTGGAATTCAATTTTCAGTTTTTTTTGCACAAACACTAATTTGATGTCAACAACTACTAAAAATGATAAATAATACATAAGTTTTGTTGCATTTCGTAGACTTATTTTTGGGTTATATCACAGGCACATTACAACGCCACCGTAACCTATCGAAAACAGAGAGGTACATCACATAACGAAAAATACCCGTCCGTCACATTGATTTATAAAACATCTTATTGATTCATTATGTTGAATATCACTTAACCTCTGTATTTCACTAATTATTTGATTAATTGAAAGTGTAATACATTCAATTTTGCCAGTGTTGTGATCGACTTATCACATAGTGCATCGTCTTGGTAAAAGAGCACTGTTATATCTCAGAGTTTTAAAGATAAATGTTGCAATTTCTTTCGAAGTCGGACGATGCATTGCAACACCGCTTTTTTAAACAATTGTCTGAGGCTTCTAAATGGACTGTATTTTTATAGTTGAATTTCTCCTTTCCCAGAACTCCAAAATGATACATACATGTTACTTGTATTTAACAGTTTATTAAAAACTTTTTAAACAACGAAACAAGAACAATGTTAACAAAAAACAACATGTATTGTGTATTACCAATCACTTGCACTTGCACTTGCATTTTTAAATGATTTGGTCAATTAAACTGTTGACCTTAAAAAACTCATTTATAAAAATGATACAAATTTGATTTGTCGGAGCATTTGAATTTAAAATATATTTTTTGCCGCATCAGAGGGCACTTGAATTTGTCAGAGAAATATTGACGAGGTTTCGTTGCCCCGGAATGATGCGCTCATGATGGGAACTCTGTAAGCTCCGCCTAAAATGGCGTACGTGCAAGAATGCAATTACGTCACACGCCAGTTGCAGGTGTCCAAATCCGGACGTCCACTATGCTTAAAAAAGTTTCTTCGGTCTCAAGAGTTACGATTGCGTCCTGCTTCCACTCGTATGGAGTGAAAGATATTGACTTTATTTTGATCGAATAATTTAAATATATTTGGCTAGCCGCTATTACACTGTTGCCAGTATTTGTTCCTTGTCAGAGGCGCAGCTGGCGTGATATGATATTTGGCGTAGTAGCTAATTTGTTTATTAATTATGAACCAAATGAATTATGTTTAAATGGAAATTAAACAAGCACTGTTTTGTTCTTGATTTGGGGTCGGTCGATTTTTCGCACTTTGTTCCTTCAAACACCCCCTTTATCGTCATATAATATCAGCTATGGTGATGAATGAGATGAATAAAATACTGTGCGAATTCCAAAATAAAGAGGCCAAATCCTTACCAGCTGGCATTTGCATTTTTCATCGCTTTGGGCCGCATTAGCAGGTTGCTGTCCACTCAGATGACGGCCAATTTAATTATCGAGTACTTACAGTGATGAATCCATGTTTCATCCATTGTTAAATGCCATATGTACATTTTTTTATTATGCTTAAACAGCGCTCCGATTCGTCGATTCGTTGTGGTTTTTGATCGACTGTGAGTTAACGCCAACTTCGAACAGACTTTTCTCATGGACAAATGTTTAACAAAAACACTGATATCTTTAAGGTGTAAGCTATTTCACAAAACTTCAATTTACGATCGGCCAAAACTATTTTTATATTTTCTGGTTCAACTGTTGAATTTGAGCGTCCATTGCTTCGCTTGAACGGTTTTTTTCGCATTAAAAGCGATGCTTTATGAACGAAATTCAGATTTTCCATTGTTTTCTAAATTACAAAAGTAACTATAACTTGAGTAAACGACAGATTGTCATGAAATTTTGATATATTATTTGAATGTTAGTACTTCCTAAATCATGTGGACGATGGATGTCAATAATAGTAAAACCAACTTATTGAGTGACTAGATATATATATATATATATACTTGGTTCATAACCTACAAAATTTTGTTGTAAAATGCCAAAATAATAGTGTTTTTTTTTCAAAAATTCATAACTTGAGTTTGAGTGAATACCCCTAAAAATAATTTGTAATTTTTAGTGGGCATCAAATTAGTGTTTGTGCAATAAAAAATAAAAACCAAACTAAATGTGTGCCCAAAATAATTCATTAGTTTTACTTTGAAGTTAATTGTTGCTTTAAGCGTCTCAAGACTCATGTCATCCGAAGTAGCATCAGCAACCAACATCCAAGGCTGTAGCATTTTATTTAAACCCAGAATTCTCTCTAAAATTGAAAAAATTCTGTAAGTTGTAAGAATTTAACCTAAAATTGTGTTATACCTGTCCTAGAAGATGTTGGAGAACCGCTTACTACATAATGCTTTCCTCTTGTTACGATATATTCACCATATTCCATCTCTTCTAAGGTTTCTTCCAATCCTTTATGATCATCCATTAATGTCCGTCTATGAAGCTAAAAGTAACCAGTCAAAGATAATTTGTAGCCGTTTTAAGACAACTTAAGATGATTTTCTATAAATATTTATTAACGAAAATAAGAGAAATAAAACAACGAAAAATATTTCTTACCAATAATTCTATTTCTCCATCTTTTAAACTACTTCCACCTTGAGATCTGTCAGTTAAAATAGACATTTGAAAATTTTGTTCTGTATTTTTTATGGTAATTCTAGAAGTAACTGGATAATAATTCGAGGCTACAGGTTCGTAACTATCATTTTTATACGGATAATAATTCCTTTCTCTCTGGATCATTTGTCTTCCATTTGAATCAGTGTAAAAGTGATCTGTTTTCAAGTCGGATACCGAATATCGTACTATTATTTCTTTGCCTTTATTATTTGTAGTATCTCTAAAATTAATAATACACGATTGTTAAATTAAAAATTTGGAATACTATGTTCTTAAAACAAGAGTTCATTTTTTATGTGTGCAGTAATTATTAGAAAATTTAAAAGTGGAAAATAGATCTGTACAATATACAAATAAAAATAAAAAAGGCACTAACACAGTCTTGTTATTTAGTGGACCGATAACCCAATCGTATTCCACATATTCCATACTATCTTCAGCAACCAGTCTAATAGTTTGCACTATATAATCCGCAAGGTATTGAATTATAAAAGCACCACCATATTTTCCTTTAACAAGCATAATTTTGTGATTAGAGTCCTCGAGACCAGTTTCTTTGATCTCTTCAGCTGCTGTCCCATTTACGGGTCTGAAGACATAAGCCCCTGAGGTTATATTATCTCCTGATCCTGGAACTGAACCTGTGCCATTGTTACTTACGTAATACATAAATTGCTGTTCTGTTGCAAACTCGTTTTTGTTATTGGTTATAGTATGCTTGTTAGTTTTTGGGTCAAAAGTGATTTTCATTTTCTACAAAAAGATATTAAATAAATTACACTAAAAAGAAATAATTAAACAACATAAAATAACTAATACTGGAGTAGATCTGGTTTTGAAAACGAAGTCGCTCTTCTCGAAATTTTTGTTTTGAGATTTCATAGATTCGAGGTTCCTCTTTTACGTGATCACTATATACAAGCTAAGGAAGGTGTGGAGGGGGGTAAATATATGGAAAATCGGTTTTTCGCACGTAGCTCGCTGAGTTTTATTCGGATCGAAACGACTTCTCTATATAAAATAAAGTGCTCACCAAAACACCAAACCCGTCCAAATCGGTCTAACGGTTCTTGAGATATTGCGATTTGAAAGTAAACGGATTTTCGCCGAGGCGAGAACACATCTAGAGCCGTGTTCGCGTTTTTTGTAGAGAAGAAAGTGACTTGCAGACTTGATTTTTTTTTCCGATAGATAGTCGTGACCCAAGCATTGTGTCCAAATTTCAAATCGCTAGTTTAATTGGGGGCGGAGGCAAACACTGATTAATCTTTGACTCGAGGTAACTTTTTTAATTTTTGACCAATCCGGGTTAGCAAAACTCTTTCTTGAGGACACTGCTACAGGATGTATTAAGGAGCTAATGGTTTTCGCGAAAACGGACAAATAGTGGAGGCAAGGAGTCGGAGTTATTCCTTTTTTTTCCGGACTGGGCCAATTTACTCTCTCCCCCCCATTTTCGAGGTCGCTGAAACCGAATCTGAGATTAAAAAAAGTTTTTACCCTCGGCGTCACCTTCAAAACGGGCTAAAAACCACCCCCGGAGGGGTTAAACGAGTTTTACAAGGTTTCCCTGTATAAAAACACACTTTTCCCCCATTTTAGAGGATACTGAGCACGTTGGTGATGTTGGATATCGCTTCTGACTACCATCAACCCCTCCACAGGCCAATACTCTTCCTCGAAAGGGGGGGTCAATTTTCATGTGACACCCTTTTTTTCCGGACAGGGCCAATTTAATATTTCCACCCGTTTTCGAGGTCGCTGAAACCGAATCTGAGGTTAAAAAAAGTTTTATACTCGGCGTACCCTTCATAACGGCCAAAAACCATCCCTACATACCCATCTATATATTTATTTTCTTCAAACAATTATTTTATTTTAATAAAAAAATATATTTTTTCAACCCCCTGCGGTAGGCTTGGGAGGTTAGGGGTGATCTCCCTCGATGAACTTTATATTTTTCTCAAGGAAGAGACTATTACTCTCAAAAAAGTGGTAGAGAACTCGATAAGCTGAGAAACCCCTATTAGGGGTGGTTTCTGGCCGTTTTGAAGGGGACGCTGAGGTTAACAACTATTTTTAACCTCAGATTTGTTTTCAGCGACCTTGAAAATGGGGGGAGAGACTAAATTGGCCCAGTCCGGAAAAAAAGGGTGTCACTTATGAAAATTGACCCCTTTCGGGGAAGAGTATTAGCCGGTGATGGGGTTGTTGGTGGTCGGAAGCGATGTCCAACATCACCACCGTGATCAGAATCCTCGAAAATGGGGGGAAAGTATGTTTTTCTACAGAGAAACGTTGTGAAACGCGTTTTACCCCTCCAGGGGGTGGTTTTTGGCCGCTTTGAAGGGCACTCCGAGGGTAAAAACTTTTTTTAACCTCAGATTCTGTTTCAGCGACCTCGAAAACGGGGGGGGGGGAAAGACTAAATTAGCCCTGTCCTGAAAAAAAAAGGGAAAATCACCTCAAATTCCGACTCCTTGCCTCCACTAAAATGGCAACCGAATTTGGGATTTTGCAAATGTTATTTTTCGATTTTCGCAATGAAAGAGTAAAGTGGGGAAATTTTTTTATTCGCTATCGATTGCGAAATTTTTTTCTCTTTGATTTGGGCCCTACAAGAACTCAATCCGATAATCAGGAAGGGCGGGAGGGGGGGTGAACGCGTTTTGCACTGTAGAAGGGCAAGGGATAGGGTTAGTGACTTCGTGCTCGGCTCATCTTTAAGGGCAATCAGCTCCCTTTCAAGATTTTGTTACCCCAAAGCTCTATCTATATTAAGGCCTGCAGGAGTGCGTGATATATTTATAAAAGCGAGTGCGCTCGCTCAGCCGCCGTGAAATTAGATGCAGGAATAGTATTTGTTAGAGAGAAGAGAGATGATGTGAGAGAGAAGAGATATGAAAGTGAGCGCTTAGCTCCTATCCCGGCATCTAATTTTACGGCGGCAGACAAAAAATCCTCAATCGATGACGAGTAAAAACTTTTTCGTTGCGAAATTCGAAAAATAAAATTTGCAAAATCCGAAATTCAGTCGCCATATGTCCGTTTTCGGAAAAACCATCATCTCCTTAATATATCCTGTAGCAGTGTGCTCAAGAAATCGGTTGCCATTTTGTTAACCCGGATTGGTCAAAAATTAAAAAAGTTACCTCGAGTCAAAGATTAATCAGTGTTTGTCCTCCTTACCCTCCCCCCCAAATTAAACTAGCGAGTTGAAATTTGGACACAATGATTGGGTCACGACTATCTATCGGAGGAAAAAAATCAAGTCTCGAAGTCACGTTCTTCCCTGCGAAAAATGATCTAGGTGTGTTCTCGACGCGGCCAAAATCCGTATACTTTCAAATCGCAATATCTCGAGAACCGCTAGACCGATTTGGACGGGTTAAAATGCAGTATATGCGTTTTCGCGAGCCCTTTACTTTATATCTAGAAGTCGTTTCGATCCGAATAAGACTCAGCGAGTTACGTGCGAAAAACCGATTTCCCTTATCTTTACATGTTAATTTAACCCCCCACCACACCTCACTTAGCTTATATATAGTGATCACGTGAATCTATCAAATCACAATTTTTTTTTTCCGAAAAGAACGACTTTGTTTATCGGTTTTTTTTTCGCCGAATCGACTCCACTATATAAGTAACTGTCCTTATTTTTACGAATCTAAAAGAGCTACGGATGTCTTGTCTCTACCAAAGTCTCTCAGATTCATAAAAATCACGTATACATTATTTCAATGCTACACTTGTCATGCCATTCTTTTGAACGGTATTTTTTTTTTTCATTATGCTTTATCAACACACGAAATTGATATTTTTTCATGGTTTTGAAAATTACAAAATTAGCGCCACAAAACCGCTTTAACTTGTGAACTAAAGTCAGATTGGAATAAAATGTTGGATAGCACTTTTCCTGAAAATAGATTTTCCAATAGTGGCACTACCTATATGGCATCCTACGAATTTATTGAGTGACCAGATATACATCCGTATAAAATTGTTTATAGAACGTGTTGGCCATATTTGTGTTTTCTTATTAAATGACTGGGCTTAGTTCAACCTAAAAACGATGTAAAACTAAGAAAATACTCACATTGTTGTCTATGGTTATAGGGTTATCATTTTTCAACAATTCGGGTTCGATTGCAGTGTATTTTTCGCTAATTTTTTGAATATAATACGATTTCATTCCCATAGGTGGTATACTATCGGAAAAAACAAGTTCAGTATCACTCGAGGCGAATGGATATTCAACTGGGTATTTCATATGCTTAATTAGTTCAAAATTTCCGATTTCACCTAAAAACAAATTTTTGAGCAACCTATACTTTAACGAACATAAAGGACAAAAGTTAATTTTCCTCAATTTTTGGTATGTTAAAGATATCGACTTCCTGAACAATAGTGTTCATGGGTACAACCCAATCCTATCCATTTTTTAAAACGTATTAAAATGTAATTTTCTTAATGTATTAAGGATTACTTGCTGTAAAAATATTCTAATAACATCAAATAATATTGCTTTGTGTAGAAAAAGTATTATTTAATATAGAGTGATTCAAAAATTACCAAAAAAAAATTGTTGATGCTGTGTATTCTACTTTACAGTGGGAATATGAAAATATTAATATTTGGTCTGAATTTACTTTAGTTGGACTTATAAAAAGATATAAAAACATTTTATACAGGGTGAGTTTTTTTTTTGGCTTGGACTATTGTCGTTCAGCCGGTCACTTAATGAGTATATTATTTTTGGGACTTTTGGAAATTTTGGAAATTTTGTAAAATTAAAATTGTTTTGTCAACATCGAAACTCAAAACTAATCTATCGCAACATAACTAACCTATAACTACAAACCAGAGAATGTAAAAGACAATGATTTCAAAGGGAGTTAAACAGAGATCCATCAGGACATTTTTTTAAGACACACAAGACATAGCACGCGGTGTGGGTAGGGTAATAACAATTGGATATATAAAACAAAGGTAACAAATCTACTACAATCTTATATCTGCTTTTGACAAAAATTCTATCAAACAATCAAACCCAAAAACTACAAACTGTCAAACTAAGAAAAGTATGACATGTCATTTTCCCCAAATTTTTGTAATTTAAATCTATGTATACCAAAAGACTGGAACGAAAATTCAAGTAGGTGTATATGTGAAAACGACTTGCTTGAATGGATATTTTTGGAAAATCAAAGGTAAAGAAAAAACCTGCTTAATTAACACATGGCGACCCTTTGGAGTCCTCGAAATTCTGAAGCAAATGCTCTGGAAAAAAGGGAATACTTAATTGGAAAGCAGATCGGTCAAGGTTCATACAGATGTCTGGTCTTTGGGTATAATTCTATTTATAATGTTGATGATGATGTTTTATGATGCCTTTCATGCGAAACAAGTGCAGTAGCACTTATCGCTTATCATTCATTGTATTTATTGAATAAATAAATAAATAAACACAGCACAGGATATTCCCAGAATATCCTCAGAAGATACCAATGTTCTTTTTGCAGAATATTCCTAAGCAAATATTCTGAGAACGATCATAGAATGTATTGGATATATTAAAATATTCTATGAATATTTATATATTAAATTCCTAATACATTGATATAGAATATTCTAAATACATTCTATGTACAGGGTGGCCAAATAAGAATGCGAGGTACTGAATCTAGGAAACTATCCATCGTAGAGGCTTGCGGAAAAAAAAGTTATAACTAAAACGGCCAAGAGAAAACCTGGAAAATATTTTCAAGTTTCTAAAATGGCCGCTAGGGGGCGTAATCTTGAATTTAAGAAAGTGATGTTTCTGTGAATTCCGCTATATTAACCTAACAAAAAAATACATGCTCTTTAAAGTAGAGGATAATCTGAATCTTTTTTATTTGACAATTTTTGCTGCATCTCTAAAAATAAAGTGGTGGGGGGTATTCAAAGGTTTCAGTAAAAAACACCCTGTATATTCGAAACGGCTGAGCCGACTTTAACAAACTTGGGCTAGTTGAAAAGAAGTATTCTTTGGCTAAAAATGCTATAATATTTGAAGTTTTGCTAGTTTCAGACGTCACCACTAGAGGGCTTTTTTCGACATTTCGACAGAAATGGTTAATTTTCTCAAAAAAATTAAATGCATTGGTATGATTTCTTTTTCATGAAAAAGTAGCTAAATGATGCCTAAACAAGCTCGCGAAAACCGCATCTCGGTATCTTGTTCCTAACCTAAAATTTAGGCCAAAGAAAAGTTATCTCTTAAATTTTTATTTTTTAAACTAATTAATTCCTTATCATGTTGTGGCCCTAAAAAGGACCAAATTAAACCATGGAAACAGACTTCCTCTTCCAATCCAACGCTGTTGTAATACTGCATTAATATGCTCTCACACAATAATGGAGAATTTTTATTTCTAATTCTTTGGACCGATGAAGCCACCTTTAAAATCTGCACAATACGCATTATTGGCCTGCAGAAAATCCGCATTGGGTGCGTGAAATTCAGCACCAAGGACGTTGGAGTTTAAATGTGTGGTGTGGCATACTGGGAGGCAGAATTATTTTTTTTTAGCAATCCCTAAGTGGCAATATCTTTCTTGACTTTTTGGCCAATAAATTACCGCTGTTGATGGAAGATGTTTCACTGGAAACACGTCAAAATTTGTTTTTGCAGTTGAATGGTTGCCCAGCACATTATGCTATTATTGTGCGAGAGTATATTAATGCAGTATTGCAACAGTGGTAGATTGGAAGAGGAAGTCTGTTTCCACGGCCTGCGCGATCACCAGACTTAACTTGTTTTGATTTTCAGACTCAACCTACGACCAGATAATTATGAAAAACCGGATTCGTTAATGCATTACGTAACATACCGAGAGCCGAAATTGAAGGTGCACGTTTGTCTACCCATGAGAGGCTTCAGCAATGCATAGAGCATGATGATCAGCATTTAGAGCATTTACGGGGGCCCTAAAAACTTTTCTTTTTTAAATCGGTCCTTTTTAGGGCCACAACTTACATAATAAAAGGAATTAATTAGTTTAAAAAATAAAAAATTAAGGGATTTCCGTATAAAATTATCTTTGGGCTAAATTTTAGGTTAGGAACAAGAGATGCGGTTTTCGGGAGCTTGTTTAGGCATCATTTAGCTACTTTTTCATGAAAAAGAAATCATACCAATGCGAGATGCCGAAAAAAGCCCTTTAGCGGCGACATCTGAAACTAACAAAACTTCAAATATTATAGCATTTGTAGCCCAAGAATAGCTCTTTTCAACTAGCCCAAGTTTGTTAAAATCGGCTCAGCCGTTTCGAATATACAGGGTGTTTTTTACTGAAATTTTTGAATACCCCCACCACTTTATTTTTAGAGATATAGCAAAAATTGTGAAACAAAAAAGGTTCAGATTATCCTCTACTTTAAAGATCAGGTATTTTTTTGGTAGGTTAATATAGCGGAATTCGCAGAAACATCACTTTCTTAGCTTCAAGATCGCAGTTACGCCCCCTAGCGGCAATTTCAAAAACTTGAAAATATTTTCCAGGTTTTCCTCTTGGTTGTTTTAGTAATGACTTGTTTTTCCGCAAGCCTCTACGATGGATGGTTTCCAAGATACAGTACCTCGCATTCTTATTTGGCCACCCTGTACATACTAATTATCTTTTATTAAAAATAAAATTGATGGATTTTTTTATGTTGGTCATTTTCATATTTTCAACAATAAATAAGTGTAAAAAAATAAGCGCGTTAATTTGAAACCTGAAAAATCTATGAAAAATTGTGTAGTTGTAAAATCTAAGTCTTAATGTAAATCAAATGCACAAGCTCAATACAGCATTACCATCTTGTAATAGAAAGCTAACATGAACAAATTAATTCATATTTTTATTTATATACTCCTATACTAAAAAGATTTAATTAGGTTTGTACATTAATTTTCACTGACAAGAGTTGCAATAAACATTTAATTACAAGTTAAAACCAAAAATCAGCTTATCATAAATACCATACGGCAACGTCGCTGTCACGTCACCCGTCAGTTTTGTGGTTAGGTTTACCTATTAGTTTATTGCAGGGCTCTTAGTATAAGACATATACTAAGAACCCTGGTTTATTGAAGAAAAAAGCCATGGAAGGTAATGAAGGTAAGTCATGACATATTTTTTTAGTTGTAAAATTGGAGCCCTACCCCTACATTGACAATCACTTTTTAGATAAACATGCTTTTTTGACAAATTATTATATTGGCGGGATTCTTTATAAAAATATATTTTTGACAGATTATATTGTGTATAGATTGTATATATAATATTAAATAATAAGTAACAACTTTAAAGAGTAAATAGATTAGATTTTTTATGTTAAAATGCCAAAAGAAGGTTGAAGAAGATGCTCATATAGTGCTGTTAGATAGTGTTGATGGCAGGAATGTGGATCAGTGACTACCCTTCTGCTATATATATATTTCTTCGTAACTTAATAGAGAATTCTTATGAAAAGCCATTTTATCTAATTTTGTTTGGCGTTAATTTCCTATAACTAAAATGGTTCAATTTTATTACATATTATCACTTTAATAAAAAAGATATTAATACTCTGGGAGTCTCATATACTGTCACAATCTGATGATTATGCCATGCCATACTTTTTATTTTTAGATACTGTAAGAAAACAATTTGGGACATCCAGAGAGTCAGACATGGAAGCTGCCATCAAACTATATGGCTAGTAAAGAGTAACCTGCATCAAAAATTTAAAGTTCTAAAACGTTTTTTATAACTTAAGTTTTAAGAATAAAACATAAGAAAATATTTATAATTTTTTTTGGTCTATCCTCCTTTTATTTTACAAAATGCTATAAAAGTACCTAAAAGTATGGCATAGAATATTATAAAAACATTCTAATGGATGTTCTCAGAACATCCTCAGCACTTGACAATATCCTGGCCTTTGCCACATTCTAGGGATATGCATATCAGAAATTAGTATATTCATAGAATATTCAAATATTCTTTTTCAATATTCTACGCACATTCTAGGAAGGTGATTGTGCTGTGTGGGAAGTTTTCTTTTTTAGCTGAAGCCAATATTGACAATATGTCAAACGTAGCGGTAATATTTGCACTGCAAAGTTTTTTATCCAATTCATCTGACAGATTCCGATACTTAGTGCATTCAAAGAAAATCTGCTCTAAATCACCTTTACCTCCACAGTGTTCGCAGTTATTACTGGGTATAACATTTAAACTAAAAAGATGTTTGGGATAACATGCGTATCCAAATTTAAGTCTAATGATTGTAGTAATAAATCTGCGAGGAATATTAAACTGATTATGCCAATATTTTGTGGGTATGGTCAGATGTAACATTGTGTATCTTGTTGGGTTAATGAAAGAAAATTCACTCCATGAGTACGCCCACATTAAACGTAGTTTGTCTTTGAGAGTAACACTGTAATCAGCAACGCTTAAGTCGTAGTCTGGATGTGGGTTTCCAGTACCAATACTATTTTTAGCAAGTTTATCGACATTTTCATTTTCTTCAAGGCCTATATGAGCTTTTATCAGAGAAAACGATTTATTGTGCCGGTTAGTGTTAACTCTGCGACAATTTTTTTAATTTGATATATATATGGGTTACAGCTAATAGTTAGGAGTTTTGTATCTTCCAAGAACTTTAGAACACTACTATGATTAAATGTTTTCACATATAGTTGAGTGATTTGGTTTTAGAGAAAAACACTCAACGATCGACCAGGTGCATAGAATCACAGACATAATTGAAAAGTCTTTAGAGGAAAAGAAAGTCTGCTCCACCGTCTTCCTAGACGTGGCCCAGTCTTTTGATAAAGTCTGGCATGAGGGCCTTAACCACAAGTTAAATTTGTTACTACCACGTCAGTATTCAGAACTCTTAAAATCCTATTTATCAAACAGATATTTCAGAATAAAACAGGAAGATGTATATTCTGATCTAAGAGAAATTAAGGCAGGAGTACCCCAAGGTAGTGTACTAGGTCCAGTACTCTACTTACTGTATACCAGTGATATTCCTAACCTTGAGCACGATACTATTGCAACATTTGCTGATGATACTGCCATTCTGGCTGTTGGAAAAGACCATGAAGAAGCCAACCGAAAATTACAAACATCTGTAGACCAGATTAACACCTGGACTAAAAAATGGCGTATTAAGTTAAATGAAAATAAATCTGTTCATGTTAACTTTACTAATAAACGAAACCAACACATTCCCATAAGAATAAATAACGCTCAGATTCCATATGCTAATACAGCAAAATATCTTGGAATGACACTCGACGCTAGACTTCGCTGGAAAGTCCACATTAAAAAGAAACGTGAAGTGCTTGGTATAAAATATAAAAAGATGTATTGGTTATTAGGAAGAAACTCCAAGTTGTCCACACATAACAAACTGCTCCTCTACAAGCAGATATTGAAACCCGTTTGGACGTATGGTAGTCAGCTTTGGGGCTGCGCCAGTAAAAGTAACATTCAAGTTATCCAACGTTTTCAAAATAAAGTATTAAAGAACATCATCGATGCACCCTGGTACTGTCGCAACAGTAATCTTCATAGGGACCTGGATGTAGAAACTGTTGACAAGACTATATCTAAATCTGCCAGCAGCCATGAACAATGGCTGCTCCAACATGGGAACGTTGAGGTCATCCAGCTCCTCGATAATACCAATTTATTAAGAAGACTCAAGAGGACCAAACCTTTTGAACTAGTTTAGTGACAGTGATAGTTACAAACAGAGTATTGTGCGGATTTGTGTTACACGTTACCGGTAGTGTTACTAAAATTATCAGACCCTAAGGTACACTAGTGAGTAGGACCTTAGTATTTAAGAATTCTAGTTAAGTTAGGTTGGAACAAAATTGCTTATTGATCTTCATGATCAGATTGTAATTATAGAAAACATCCCCACAGAGTGTTTTGCTACGAAAAAAAAAAACATATAGTAAAGCTTCATACAGTGTGTCCCAAAAAGTTTTATACAAATGCACAAAAAGTTTATCTTGCATTTCACAAAAAAAATTATTCTTGATAAAAATCTCTGCATGACTTGTTGACCCATAATCAGGTACAAAATTTGACCTCATCAGGATCTGACCGTAAAATGACCTTGACCCTGACCTGGAAGTCAAGCAGACTTCGGATTCGTATTCAGCGACCCTAAAAACCTTTGTATGAATTTTTTTCGATTTTTCCCAGAAGCTTTCCTCAATTTGACCCTCAAATGACCTTGATCCTGACCTGATGAGGTCAAGCGGATCTCGGATTCGGATTCAGTGACCCTGAAAACCTATGTATGAATTTTTTCAGATTTTTCTAGGTTTCCTCAATTTGACCTTCAAATGGCCTTGACCTGACCTGATGAGGTCAAATTTTGTACCTGATTATGGATCAACAAGTCATGCAGAGATTTTTATCAAGAATAATTTTTTTTGTGAAATGAAAGATAAACTTTTTGTATATTTGTATAAAACTTTTTGGGACACACTGTATATGGCTACTGCTTCGGAACTCTGCAGGTTATTTTTAATACAATTTTATATATTTTGTAATACAAGTCTACTGTCGACATTGAACCATTTTCAAAAATATATAATTTATAAATTAACTACAGGGTGATTCAAAAGATATTTAAGGTATAAAATTACGAAAATTGATTTTTTTTGCGAATCACCCGGTAATTTAATATTTTCTCCGTTAATTTCTCTAATTTTTTCTTATTGTCTTTAGTTTGAGTTTGTTTGTCCCCTATAGAAGTTTTTGCGAAGTTACATAATTATTTTTATATCGACTTTGTGATGACAAGCCTGTCACAATGTATACGCTTATACCTGTGCTGATAAATATATTTTTATTTTATTTAATCATTCATGATTAATATTTTCATATTCCCACTGTAATAATTAATAATAATAATAATAATAATAATAATAATAATAATAATAATAATAATAATAATAATAATAATAATAATAATAATAATAATAATAATAATAATAATAATAATAATAATAATAATAATAATTCATACAGCAACACTCAACAATTCAACAAGTGGATAGAGTTGCGGAGAGGATCAACGAAGACTTCGAAAATAAGAAATATTGCTCTGCAGTATTCTTAGCCAGGCTTTTGACAAAGTCTGGCATAAAGGCCTCCTATGCAAACTAAAACAGAACTTGCCAACA
Organism: Crepidodera aurea; assembly: GCA_949320105.2. Lineage (NCBI taxonomy): Eukaryota > Metazoa > Arthropoda > Insecta > Coleoptera > Chrysomelidae > Crepidodera > Crepidodera aurea. The sequence continues at coordinate 70,124,102 of OX439474.1, read as the reverse complement.
AATTATTATAAAATGTTAAAATACGACAATGAGTATACAAGCATTCAACCAATCCACGCTGGCATACCCCAAGGAAGCGTGTTAGGCCCCATACTGTATCTTATATTTACAGCCGACCTGCCAACAGACACAAACATTACCACGGCCACATTCGCTGATGACACAGCAATCCTTGCGTCTGACAAAAATCCTAAAATAGCCTCCGAAACCCTGTAAAATAACGAGAGTAAAAACAAATGAGAACAAATCACAAATATAACATTTGCAATGCATAAAGAAACATGTCCATTCCATAAGGTGATGAAGTCAAATATATGGGTATATATCTAGACAGGAAGATAAATAGGAGAAAACACATATTCTCAAAAAGAAAGCAACCGGGTCATAAGGGTAAAAAATCTGAATTATCAATTCAAAATAAGATATTGATCTACAAATCCATCCTTAAACCAGTTTTGACCTATGGACTAGAATTATGGGGAACAGCCGCAAACTCAAATATCGAAATTATACAGAGATTTCAGTCCAAGACCTTAAGAATGATACTATGAGTCCCATGGTTTATAACCAATGAAGCCATTCATCAGGATGCAGGTCTATCGTATGTGAAAGAAGAAATAAAAAAGTACGCGAAAAAACATGCAGAAAAACTAAAAGTGCATCCAAATATGTTCGCAAAAAATATAGTGAATAAACCGCGTGTAGTGCGTAGGTTAAAACAAAAAGTTCCGTTAGAATTAGTTACTTAGTGCTAAGAATACATAAAAACGCCCAATGTCAAAAGTAGTCCATATTGTAGTAGACTAACTTTAAAAGGGGTGTTCACGGGATACCTCCCCTACACGCCTTTCTGAATTGTCATACCTATTACTTAATATCTACCTAACATTGTTTGGGTTTTACAGATAGATTGTAATATAATGCGAAGCTAATAAAAAAAATGTTGGGATAAATAAAACTATAAAGGGTTCGTTAGCTAAAAGGCTAAATACGTTAATTTATGAGCTCTATTAACCTAGCAGTGACATGGCGGCAGAACCAAATCGGACTTAGTAGGTCAATTGTCGCTTTTTTGTCGCTTTTTTGTCGCTTTTTTGTCGATTTTTTGTTACGCTAGTCCCACTTTTATCGCTTGTACCAGTTCCGAGAAAAACGCGTTCCTTAAAAAAACCCTATTAACCTAGCAGTGACATGGCGGCAGAATCAAATCGGACCTAGTAGGTCAATTGTCGCTTTTTTGTTACGCTAGTCCCACTTTTGTCGTTTGTACCAGTTCCGAGAAAAACGCGTTCTTGCTAGGTTAATAGGGATAATTCGTTAATCGGACCGGCAGAATCAAATCGGACCTAGCAGGTCAATTGTCGCTTTATTGTCGCTTTTTTGTTACGCTAGTCCCACTTTTGTCGCTTGTACCAGTTCCGAGAAAAACGCGTTCCTGCTAGGTTAATAGGGATAATTCGTTAATCGGACCGGCAGAATCAAATCGGACCTAGCAGGTCAATTGTCGCTTTATTGTCGCTTTTTTGTTACGCTAGTCCCACTTTTGTCGCTTGTACCAGTTCCGAGAAATTCGCGTTCCTAAAAAAAACCCTATTAACCTAGCAGTGACATGGCGGCAGAATCAAATCGGACCTAGTAGGTCAATTGTCGCTTTTTTGTCGCTTTTTTGTTACGCTAGTTCCACTTTTGTCACTTGTACCAGTTCCGAGAAAAACGCGTTCCTTAAAATTAAAAAAACCCTATTAACCTAGCAGCGACACGGCGGCAGAATCAAATCGGACCTAGTAGGTCAATTGTCGCTGTTTTGTCGCTTTTTTGTTACGCTAGTTCCACTTTTGTCGCTTGTACCTGTTCCTAGAAAAACGCGTTCCCCAAAAAAACCCTATTAACCTAGCAGTGACATGGCGGCAGAACCAAATCGGACCTAGTAGATCGAGATTTAATTCAAACGGACCTAGATGCTATCAATGAATGGTGCTCCAATTGGTTGCTCCCCTTAAAGACAGAAAAGTGTGTCGTTTTGCATCTTGGAAAAAACAATGCACGTTTTCAATATTCGCTCGAAGGCCTCACATTGGCACAAGTGACATCAGTGGTAGATTTAGGTATAACCATTACATCAGATTTAACGTGGTCTGAACGCGTCATGAAAACTTGTAAACGCGCCAATTCGGTTTTGTACCTGCTTAAAAAAACGTTTTCAAAAGTATCCTATCAAACCTCTATCAACCTGTATAAAACCTATGTTCGACCTCTTCTAGAGTACGGGGGTGTCGTGTGGTGTCCGGTACTTGTACGAGACCAGAATCTTCTGGAAAGTGTTCAACGTCGGGCTACTAGAATGTCGTACGGTGTTATTCGTCCTTCGTATGCTGAAAGGCTAGAAATGGCAAAAATTCCTAGCTTTTCCGACCGTCGTTTACGTGGTGATTTGATTATTACTTTTCGAATTCTGAAATTTAACTACGGTATCCTTAGTGACATTTTTCTCTTAAACGTCGACAATCGCCTACGGGGTCACAAGTTGAAATTAAAAAAGGGCAGCTTTACCAGCAGGCAAAGACAGGCATTCCTCTCCAACCGTGTCTTCGATGCATGGAACAATCTTAGTGATGAACTTATTGGCGCAGCATCAATTAACATCTTTAAAAACAAAATTGATGATGTTTGTTTTTCTCTTTTTTATTGTTTAATATTCTTTATTTTGTTTTTTTAAGTGTTTACTAGGTTGTAACTTCATTAGTGAATAGGCTATCATAGGTTTATGCCTTAGCCTTTAGCAAACTGTAATAATAATAATAATAATAATAATAATAAAACTATAGAAAACTACACGAAGGTGGAATTTTTTGATCCATAAAAATTCCAAAAAAGGACTATCGGAGTGACAAAACTGCCCAAAGGATGTGAAATAAAATCACACAAGCTCCCAAGAACTAGGACATTAAAAATGTCCTAAACTGCACCAGCGTCTGGACTTCAACAACTACTCCTTGGGCTATATGCCCCACCAGGTATTGAATTATTGTGTGATTTTATTTCACGGGTTTTTTTGGAATTTTTATGGTTCAAAAAATTCTACCTTCGTGTAGTCATGCTAACATTTTTTCGCGTTTTTCTCGAAACTGGTACAAGCGACAAAAGTCGGACTAGCGTAACAAAAAAGCGACAAAAAAGCGACAATTGGTCCGATTTGATTCTGCCCCCATGTCACTGCTAGGTTAATAGGGTTTTTTTAGGAACGCGTTTTTCTCGGAACTGGTACAAGCGACAAAAGTGGGACTAGCGTAACTAAAAAGCGACAAAAAAGCGACAATTGACCTACTAGGTCCGATTTGATTCTGCCGCCATGTCACTGCTAGGTTAATAGGGTTTTTTTGAGGAAGGCGTTTTTCTCGGAACTGGTACAAGCGACAAAAGTGGGACTTGCGTAACAAAAAAGCGACAAAAAAGCACCAATTGACCTACTAGGTCCGATTTGATTCTGCCGGTCCGATTTGATCCTGTCGCCGATTGACGAATTACCCCTATTAACCTAGCAGAAACGCGTTTTTCTCGGAACTGGTATAAGCGACAAAAGTGGGACTAGCGTAACAAAAAAGCGACTAAAAAGCGACAATTGGCCTACTAGGTCCGATTTGATTCTGCCGCCATGTCACTGCTAGGTTAATAGGGTTTTTTTTTAGGAACGCGTTTTTCTCGGAACTGGTATAAGCGACAAAAGTGGGACTAGCGTAACAAAAAAGCGTCAATTGACCTACTAGGTGCGATTTGGTTCTACCGCCATGTCACTGCTAAGTTAATAGAGCTTAATTTATGATAGTTATAAGAACAGTGAGAAAACCTATTCAAATTTGGATTAACAAACTAAGAGTTATATTTTACTTTTAATTATGATTTTTTATATGACTACTATATGACTTTTTATGAGATTGAAAGTTCTATCACCCCTAGAAATATTACTCGCACTTTTAAAACACTCTGTACTCTTACCATATACTCCAGTTACTTTGTAGGTCGCATCTTGTACAGGTACCCTTACAAGGTAAGTTACATATTTTGGTAGAGGATTATATATCACAATTAGAGATCTGTTTTTCATGGTTTGGTCACAAACACTGATATTCGTCAGAAGACAAGTTGACAACGGTAATGTGATATCTTGAGTAATATTTTCCAGCTTTAGTATATTCCTATTCATAAAGAAACAAAAATAAATTTATAAGTAACTCCATTATTACACGCAATTACTTAAAATCTAAAGCTAAATTTATTTATTTACGGACTGACGCCCATTAAAATTGCAATCATAGAGTTACAATAAATTAAAATAAAATGCAAAACAAAGGTCTAAAATAGTTAAAAAAATATATACAGGGTGGTCCTTAAGTAATTGTACATAGAAGTATTGTAGATTCCTATCTTGAAAATATTACGATTTGGACCAACTTTGGACCAACTGTAATAAAATGTTGCTAATAAGAAATATACAGAGTGATAAAGGTTAAATTTTAAGATTTTTGGGCACGATAAATCAGAATCTGGTACATACTTCGATGTAATTTGTAGAGGGCGCTAGTTAGGCCACATTTGTGGCATAAATTTGCGATAATCTTTTTCCCATTTAAGTTAGCGCTATTCTTGTAAAAGAATATTAAAGACTCGTTATTTTAGTAGAAAAAAAGCTTACTAGTTTTTAACTTTAAAACTTAACGGTTTACGAAATAATGGCATTTTAGGGATCAGCTGCATGATTACATTGGTAGACAAAAAAAAATTTTTCTGGCTTTAACACCATTCTGGCTGTTTCTTATGTAAAATGACCTCCTGAATCCGAATATGACCTCAGTTTTCCCCCATCGCCGACCGTTTGGGGAGTGGCCCCCTCTCCTATTTTTATGGCCCTTTCATAATTTGGAGGCATGGAAAGAAAACGATGGTTAATGGCGAAAAACTGAGGTCATATTCGGATTTAGGAGGTAATTTTACACAAATATTAGCAAGAATGGTGTCAAGGCCGGAAAAAAGTTTTTACCGACCAATGGGCTAAAATGCGATTATCTCATACACCGTTAGGTTTTAAGGTTAATAACAAGTATGCTTTTTTTCTACTAAAATAACGTGGCTTTGATATTCTTTTACAAGAACTTAAACTTAAAGAACAAAAAAGTTTACCGTACATTTATGCCACAAATGTGGCCTACCTAGCGCCCTCTACAAATTACATCGAAGCAGTAATTTATCGTGCCCAAAAACCCCAGTTCCAAATTTTTATGTAATGATATCCAAAAATGCTAAAGTTAAGGGAAAATAAATCTTAAAATTTAACCTTTATCACCCTGTATATTCCTTATTAGCTACATTTTATTAGAGCAAGTTGGTCCAAATCGTAATATTTTAAAGTGAGGAATATACCATACTTCTATGTACAATTACTTAAGGACCACCCTGTATATAAAAAATTGTCGACAGTAATATCCCAAGACCTTGACAAATATCCGACTATTTTTATTGCATCTAAATTTCGAGTTTATTTTAGGATCAATTCGTCGAGACTTAATTTTGGCATTAATAATCTGAATAACTACCGAGAGCTTTAGCTCGAGTGAGTTATTCTTTGATTATTAATGCCAAAATTGTCGAGACAAATTGTAAAATATACGAGAAATTTAGTAGCAATAAAAATAGTAGCTAATTTGTCAAGGTCGCGTTATATTTAATAAGATTATTTCCCGAGTCAAAAAAAATTCTGTACGTACGTATAAATACCGTCCTTCAGGTCAATATTGAGGACGATGTTCAAATAGCCGACTATTTACCACCAAGGTGAATAGTCGCTTTATTTTGTTTTGATTGGCTGCGTCAAATCAGATTCCAAGCACGTGATTGGTTAAAAATTGATATTTGACGGGCAAGGGAAATAATCAAAGATATACATTACATATTACAAATTAAAAAAAAAAAAATTTAAATCACAATGTTGGAGCTACCGGAGAAGATATAAAAAAGTCAAGATCTTGTTGATTGGACAATCTTGACATGGGGATAAGGGAATTTATACGATATATAGTTAGTGTTGTAGAACGGTTGAAAAAAGTAACACTGTTTCTAGTAGGTGTAGTTGGTGTGGAAAACTCAACATGAGACAAAAGAGTAGGACGATCAACAGTAGAATGGACTATGTTGAAAAGAATGGTAAGATCTTTACGATTCCTTCTGGAACGAAGAGGTTCCAAATGGATCCGGGAATGCAATTCACGATAATTAAAATACTAAGTGTTATCAGGTTGGGTTCCAGATTTATAAGCAATGAGTTAGAAATTTTCTTTGTACTTGTTCAACGTTGTGAATATGGTAGGTATGGAAAGAATTCCAAACAGAAGACGCATATTCAATATGAGTTATTACGAGGGAGTAGTAAAAAATTTTCTCCACGGCCACTACTGAATGTAGTTATTCTGAAACCACAAGAAAAGAAACATTCTCGCTCTTGAGATTGAAAGAAAATTCTGAAACATTTGGCTCTTATGTATTTTATATGTATTACATTCTATCACTAGAGATAGAATCTGTATTCCGTGATTGTTTACAAAAATAAGGTTTGCCGTGAATGTCACATTAACTGTCAGTATTAGTTGACGTGGTCTTAATATTGGTTTGTAAAAACTTTTAATTTATTAAAAAGGAGAAGAAAATCAAACGATTCAGATGTAGAATTTGAAAATACTCCTCCAGAAATAAAAAAATATGCCGATAATATAACTCAAAATTTGCTACCGCAAAAACCCAAGCTTGGATATAAAAATACTACCTACACAATGTTAAGAGATTAAGGTTTCATTTTACTATATTTAATTTCTACTTTTTGTGGCCGTGGAGAAAGTACAGTCTGTTACTCTGTTGGAATGAAAATCCGACACTCGTGGTTCCTCACGCTCGCATTCGCTCGCGTTCGGAATCCTCCACTCGTGTCGAATTCTCATTCCAACCTTGTTACAGAATATACTATTCAGGCATTGTACGTTACGAAAGTCCCAAGTTAATCTTCTGATAAATTCAAGCATCCTCAATGCCTTATTAATTGAAGCCAATTTATGGGGCAGAAATGATATGGTAGAGTCAACCACAACACCAAGATCCTTTCGTTAACCTCTAACACATTAATAAGTGGTATTTGGTTGATATTGTAAATAAACACAATAGGGTAACGTTTTCTACTGAAAATAATCGACTGACATTTTGTAGGATTCAATTCCATACCATTAGAGTATCTAATCTCAAAATTGATAAGACGCTTATGATTTACTAACTTAAAAATATAACTATACCAAATTTCAAGTCAATATATTAAATAACCAAGAAATTATTGCAAAAGAACGAAAAATAAATTTTATCTTCAACACCCTGTATCTTAGTAGTAAATAACATTTGACCCAGAGTTACTTAGTAATATATTAATATTTGGAGGTCCTGAACCTATGATTAAAATATTGACCTTCCTTATGATACACCCTGTATAATTAACTACTAACAAATGAAATAAATACTGAGAGTGGTTCTTTGTAAACCATTTTGTTTACGTTTACGTACTTCCTTGTTCGATGAAAATCCCTATCCTTCAATCGAAACTTTGAATCGAATGTAAAAAATCGCATGATTTTATGTTTTATGAGTACCAATTCATAGCACTCGAAAAATAGAAGAAGGAAAGGAATCTACCTACCATGGAATGTAATAGTACATTCTGTAACAAGGTTGGAATGAGAATTCGATACGAGTGGAGGAAGCACGAGTGTCGAATTCTTTCTCCACGGCCACAGAAAGTAGGAATTGAATAGAGTAAAATAAAACCTCAAAAAACGCAGCTCTGTTGAGGCAAATTCAAACTAAATAAATAACACGTCGCGTGGAACTGTCAAACATGAAATTCATGGCTATCTAGGATGCGGACGTGATATTTACAGCTAGGTGTTACAGAATGAACATTCTGACACTAGCGTAAGAATAAAATACGTATAAAATACATAAGAGATAAGTGTTTCAGAATTTTCTTTTAATCTCAAGAGCGCGAACGTTTCTTTTCTGTAATTATAAGTGGTTTTAGAATAACTACATTCAGTAGTGGCCGTGGAGAAAAAAAATACGCGTTTCAAAAGATCTTTTAGTGGAATCTCATTACAAGGCTCTATATAGAAGTGTATATTTTTCTTACCCTATAATTTTGCCAATACTTTTTTCAGTATCTCTTATTGCTTCTGTTAATATTCTAGAATAATCGTATGCTACTCGTTCTTTTTCAGTACCAGTGATGGCGTCATGGTGTTGCATGGTACCCACAGCTTCCCTTAAGCTTCTAATATTTTCTTCACATTCTAACTCATTACAAATCTTTTTAATTTTTGCAAAAGCATTTAGGTTTTGGGCTGCCTGCAAGTTTTTAATAGCTAAATGAGGATTATTTTTAAAAATTGATATTGGAGAAGAATACGATTTTTTGTCAAAAATTTTCATCACAATTCTATTTAAAAAAATTTATTTTAGACACATTTTTAAAAAGTCTAGTTGTTAAAAATCTTAAACCAACATACCTGCTCAGTATGCTCACTCTAGTTTGTTACTTACTTGTAAAATATTATTCCCCACCCTTTCGTATCTTTTTAAAGTTGATCTAGAACTGTAATATCCTGCCCAATAGACATGCGCATTTTCATTGTAAGGAAAAAAGTCTCCAGTATCTTTGATAGAAAAATTTGCATTCTCAGCTTTTACCGCTTGTACATAACATGAAGGGGTTGAGTAAAAAACATTATAATTTTCATGGCCTTCAAATCCCCTGTAAAATAAAAATTTTATTGAAGAGGTTATTTAATATTTCTAATCCATTATTCATCAAGATATTTTCAGTATCGTTGACAATGAAATAATTATTGGCCAACCTTCGCATGTCAAAGTTTCTTTGTATTTATTTTTAAATAGAAATATCTTATATTTCAAAACCTATTTCTTTGTTCCATGTTTTTATCATATCTTGTGAAATTTTTGAACACGACTTTAGACTAAAGGTTGAAACTTCATAGATTAAAAACATTTTAATGAGGAAAGTGGTTTTATTGTCCTGAAAGAAGAGGATTCAAAAAACAACAAGATTCCCAGAAATGAATTCTGCATCATGATTCATAGGAACAATTTTGAAAAATACATTTTCATATATTTCAGGTGCTCGGTATAATCTTTAAAATCGGCGAAGCAAATGTTTAGTTTTTTCTACGTATATTAACTAAGACCTACCTACCCCAAGACATTTTTTAATTTTTCGAATCCAAGTAAACTTAGTGAAAGTTCCAATTATACTTCCATGCATTGCTCCACAAGCTAAATTAGGGTTTTATTGTTTCATTGTCGACTATATGAAAACAGATCCTGAATGAAGTAGTTATACGATGTAACTATTGTATAAAGATAATATAGTATCGCCTTACGGACTTTTATCAGTAGGACTATGTGAACGGAATGTAGATGGCAGCACTCCGTGTGGACACAAGTCATGTCTTTAGGTCATGTCGTTGCTTGAGTGAAATTATAATTTGAAATCTTCATTTCTGCTTGTCTTTTGTTAATGTGTTATTTAGTTACAAAGAAAGGGAATTGGAAGACGTATGAAATTGAAGGCCAAAAATAATTAATATTCCCCAGAGAAACCGGGGTTGCCAATTTGTGAGTAATTACTGACATTTGTGAGTATTTTACTAGTCTGGAAGTAATGTTATGTGTAAAGGGCAATTCTGAATAAAATTGCGAGTAATCAAAAGGTCAGTAGTATACTATCGATAATGGTAATTATGAAAAATTCTAATCTGATAATTTATTAAACCCGCTTAACTATTAAAATTAAAATTTGGAATAAAAAGCACTAAAACTAGAGAGTCAATGTTAAATCGAAATATTTTTTTCTTAAAGTATATTTTTTGCAATAGTTTGGTTTCTTGTTTATAATATGGATAGTATATGATTGTTTTAGTTAATTTTAAAAGTATAAAATAATTTATTTTTTATTAGTATTTTATTTCCTGGTAGAATTAATAAATTATTATATGTTGTTGTTTAATACTAAACAACTTTAATCTTTTTTACTTGATGCTGGTTAGACAGATACCTATAGGTTTCGTATATTAAAAAAAAACTGTCTTGCTATTGATATTTTAAAGTTGTGAGTAATCCACCAAAGTTTTGAAAGTAAATAGGTAAAAGCTAGTTTTGGCAACCCTGTCGTCGATAACTCTAGACGTACCAAGACAACCTGAGGTTCAGTGGAATTTTCCTGTTTATAGGGTTAATAAATAGTTTTAAATAGATTTGCGTTGTTAATTGAAGGTCACCAGAATCTGATGCCCTGCCCAATAATAAAAACTAATCAATAATCAAGTTTTCGTTGGATTTGAATGATTTGTAGACAAGGCCCAAACCGATTTTATATATACCCGAATTCATAAAAAAATTCTTAGCAGTATGTGGATGGTCGGAAAATTTAGGGAAAATAAATTGGACAAATTAAAAGTTCCGGAAGGGGGTGGGGTAACGAAATATACAATTGAGGGTTGGATATTGGTTTTTTACGATTTGTGGCTGAAATATGCAACCTATCGAAAAAAGTTTAATGTAACATTTGTATTGATTATTTTTCAACATATCCTCAAAATTTTCCATAAAAACGATAACTTTAACTCCCGCAATAATATTTTTTTCAACTTCGTCAAAACGTTCTTCTTTGTGTTTTAAATAAGCAGTAATTTTTTCACTTATAATTACACGAGAGCTTTTTTTTGTCGACGTAAACTTGACATGTATCAATAAGAATTTGGTTGCCTGGCAAGTTAACGAAAAAAACTGCCTCTGAAAAAATTACGAGTCCCTTTTGTTTTCGAAATTGTAAATTTAAGCATACACTTTAGAGCAGCAAAGTTTTTTTTTTTAATTTAATATATATCTTCAATTTCATAAAAACCAGTGACAATTTTAGAAATTATAACAAATTTTCTATGAAAAAAAAAATTTTAAACTGATGGCTTCCTTAGACAACTTAGATTTTAGGCAAAGATTCTTTAGTTTTTTTTCCGAACGCCTCGCTTGAATATTTGTATTTTTGTATTTTTAGAATTCGCTTTCTTATATTTAATAATTTTTTATAGTAATAAATTTGTTTTAAATAACTTACAATATAAATTTTAGTAAAATTTTACGCTCTTTCACGTGGTGCTATTGGTTTCTCGATTTTTTTTTTATTTTTCGAGATATTAGATAACGCAAAAACCAAATTTTCGATTTTGTTTTAACTAGAGCGTGATACTACTATATTATCTTTATACAATGATGGAATTAAATAATTTTTGGCGCTTTATAGAGAAACGCTGGGACGAGTTATTCTTAATAATATTTTAAATATATTGTGTATTTTGTTCAATGGCGGTTTGTCTTTATATTTTTTATATTTTTGAAGTCTCCTTGATTATAATGACCTACAACGCTTATAATTTGAATGAGTGATTAATTAATTTTAGACATTTAATAATAATAATATACGTCCTTCAATTCACCCCCTTACAAGTGGACTCCAGAAGCTCTGCATCTGATTATTTACTGTGGCGCTCTGGGGCGACTTACTGATGATTGATGGCGCATTTGCTTTACAGTTGTGGGAAAACCCAGAAAACCCACACAACACCATCGTCGACAACGATGGACTTCTCCAGGATTGAGATCTTAGCAGCGTAAACTAACATCAAAATAATTAATATTAAATACTCTACAAATGCCCAGAAGTAGACAATGAAAATTTATTTAAAAATCTCATTGTCTAGACCTGGGAACTAACCAGAGCACGGACAGACCACTGAAATGTAAACGCCACCGTCGCCGATTAATCTATAAGATCGTTGAAAGACCTTATTTGACTATAATTGTTTATTTCAAAGTAAATAAGCTGGTGTGTAGTAAAACCTCGGCCTAATTGTCTCTTAAACTTAAAGTGAAATAGACCATTTTTCTTTTTGGAGTGTGTGTGTAGACAGTTGTTGTAAGAAAACCGAAATCGGTAATTAATCAGATTGATGATCCTACCATTATATATCTATCTATCTAGCAGAGACTAAAATGGGACAAGACACTGTTTCCATCTGCACAACCAGAGGATGTCCACAAGGAGGAGTTGCCTCCCCTCTTATGTGGAGCCTAACAGTGGATCGACTCCTCTGCGATTTGACCGAGATTGGTATATCGTGTCAAGGCTATGCAGATGACATAGTCATAATCGCAAGAGGAAAATTCGAGAATACCCTCTGCGATATAGTTCAAAGAGGGCTGGACTATACCAAAGAATGGTGTCAATCGATGGGACTTAGCGTGAACCCCACCAAGACTACCTTAGTTGCCTTTACACGGAAAAGAAACATTAACCTCAAAACCATCGAATTGGACGGGAAAGTTATTGAATGGAAGCCAGATGTTAAATATCTGGGACTAATACTAGATAATAAACTCATCTGGAATAAGCACGAAAAAGAAGTAACCAGCAAAGCCACGAAAGCTCTAATGGTGTGCAGAAATTTTGCGGGAAAAAACTGGGGATGTAACCCAAAGATCCTGCAGTGGATGTACACGTCAATAGTGAGACCGGCCATCACTTATGGAGCAGTGGTCTGGGGCAGCAGAACCAAGCTGGCCAGTACAAAGGCAAATCTAGCGAAAATCCAAAGACTAGCCTGCGTATGCATAACAGGTGCAATGAGAACGTGCCCAACGGCCGCCATGGAGGTAATTCTAAGCCTTACACCCCTCCATATAGTAGTGGAGAGTATAGCGATAAGAACAACCTACAGAATGACCAGAGAAGGATCAACTAAACGCAAGTTTCGACTCCTTCCTGGAAATCATCAAACCTGGGACATGCCCCAAGATGAGATGACAAAGAAGTTTAGCTTTGTGAAAGAATTCAACACAAAGCTAAGTAACAAAAGCGAATGGGACAAAGATACCATCCCAAAACTCAAGAGAAGTGCCATTAAATGGTACACAGATGGTTCTAGAACAACAGAAGGAACAGGAATAGGAGTATATGGGCCTGGAACCAAATATTCTGAAAGTTTAGGCAAATCTCCGAGCATTTTCCAAGCTGAAATATACGCCATCGGAAAATGTGTCCAGTTCAACATAGAAAGAAATTTTCGCAGACAAGAGATCATCATCATGTCAGACAGCCAAGCAGCCATTAATGCTTTGAACTCCCACGAAATCAACTCCCAGATGGTTTGGGAGTGCCTAGAGAATCTAAACGAACTGGGCAAGAATAACACTGTTACCCTCCTATGGGTTCCGGGACACACTGGAGTGGAGGGTAATGAAATAGCAGACATACTCGCAAAAAAAGGGGCTGAAACACCATTTCTGGGACCTGAACCCTTCTGCGGAATAAGCACCAGTACAATACTTGATGAACTTGGAAAAGAAGTAAATAACAAAAGATGCCAATACTGGATAGGACTACAAGGAATGAGGCAGGCCAAGACACTACTGGGAAACTACAACCAGAAGAGATCTGACGACTGCGTCAGTAAAAGTAAAAATAAGCTCAGAATACTAACGGGTATCCTAACAGGGCACTGCCGGCTGAGAGGCCACCTAAAGAAACTCGGATTAGTAGACAAAGAAGAATGCAGATTCTGCGAGGAAGAGGAGGAAACCTCCATCCACATTCTCTCAGAATGCTTTACCCTGCAAAATCCAAGGGTACGATACCTCGGAGAATATCAAATAGAAGAGGAAGATTTACCTAACCTGAAGCCTACCGACATCCTGAACTTTTTGAAAGCAATAGGACTGGAGGAACTGCTCTAATCGTTGAGACATCCTTAACGATTGGGCAGCAGTAGGGGGCACAATAGATCTTATAGGTCGCAGTGTATCGACACCCCCATCACAGATAGATAGATACCATTATATAAGAATATTATCCTTATACAATGCTCCTACTTCACATGGCTTTTTCAAACTATGCAGATAATACAGTTTTCTGCGATTCTGATTTTGTTATTAAAGTGAAGACATCGCTGTTCTTTCCTTGCACTGAATACACAGTTTGGCAAGGGATGCCGCATTTTCTAACATGGCTTCCATGTTGAGCTATTTACTGATGAGGTACAATGATGCCGAAACCGGTTTAGAAATGACAAGCTCCTTTAGTAACCAAATCAAAAGGTTTGGTAGCCCCAGAAGTAGTTGTTTAAGGCGGGGCAAACCCTTTTGATTTACTTCGAAAGTTTTTGAGAGAAGCAGTTCACTATATATACCAAAGTTTCCAGGTTTTCGGAAAGAACCGCGTTTTAGATTGTAAAAATCTCGACGTTTCGGCTTCTCTTTTGAAGCCTACTCCACGAATCGAATGGTTTCCATCAGTTGAATCTGCCTACTCCTCAGACTCAACTGACTCGTACCGCTTTTTATTGGTGGTGGTGTTGGGGGTAATTTAACGCGTACATTGTAGTAACTAACTAACTAATCACTCAGTTAAATTATACATGACTGAAATGACAAGAATTATACAATAAAATTCAAAAATATGCATAAAGTAATTTTAAAATGTCTGTATCCATTCAACTTTGGACCCTAAGTGTAATAGAGTTTAAAAATATGAAATATGAAAATATAATTGGTGTTCCATTTAACAAAAAGCACTTGTCTTTTAGTGCACCTGATAAAAAATCAATTGTCCGAGAGTTTCTTATAAATGTTTAATAAATAGTTTAAATATTAAACAGGGTGAGTCACGGTGAAGGCCTTGATCCATTGTGGCTAAACGGTTACCATTTTGAAAATTTTGTTTATTCATGGATACGTGGGTTGATAAAGGTTACATTTTAAAATTAGTTTGAAATATACGGGTTGTCCCAAAGAAGTGTGGCGTATCAAATTTATATTATTTCTTATGGAAGACCCTATATTTTATTGCATTTATAGATTATACGTTAAAAATAAAATAAACTTTCTTAAGTATTCCCTATACCTAAGCTTATTATTTTTCAAGATATTTTGATATTTATAAAAATGGAAGCACTTACAAGAAAACCAATAACTTCGAAACCTATGGAATTAGCCAAATCCAATTTTAACTGAAAAAAATTAGACTAATAATTGAAAGCAATAATGCATTTAGAGTTATTTAAAATTATACAGGGCGTCCAAAATGGGGCGATTCTCTAATGACATATTCAAACGACAATATCGTTCTTATTTTAAATTACCTTTTAAAAATTATAAAGGTCTACTATGCCTAAATCTATTGATTTTTATTTTAATTTTGTTAAATTTTACATTATTTTTCCGCCGCAATGCCTAAATATAACACCCTGCATTTGATCAGCTTAGACTATGATCCGAAAAAATTATCACTTGTAATATCCCTAGAGCTTGAATTACTATCGGAAATATTTCCGAAAGCATGAATTTTTTAAAATTAAAAAAATTCATGCTTGAGGAGATATTTCCAGATAGTAATTCAAGGTCGTGGGAGATTCGGTAAGAAAATTTCACACCAAAGTAATATAAAAAATTATAACATGACAGACCGGTGTATTTTTATAATTTGACACTTGACAGAAATACTATCGCTGTGTTACAGCACAGGGTAGGAACATACTATCGCCAAGTTTTTTGGTTGCTACAGTAACGAGCTGAAACAAAAGCTTCTTATTGGTTAAAAAATGTTGGTGTGAAATTTTCACTAGTAATACCACAAGTGATTGAATTTTCACGATAAGTCTGTCGATTCATTTCATAACGAAACTGAGTTGCTTAACCCTCGGCCGATAACGTGAAAAAATTTAAAATATTTGATAACGTCCGACTATCGGACCGACTTTTTCAATAATTAAAAATAAAATAAAAATTAATTGTAAATGATCATTTTTTGTAAGAGCATGATTATTTACTTTATTCTCTATGTAAATATATCAAATTTTATATTTTTTTTCTTGTTTTAATAATTTAGGTGAGCTAATAAACAAAGTGTAACTTTTATGAACACGATTTTAATTAAATCAAAGTAATAACAAAAAAAACAAATACGTGGATTCACTAAAACATATATCAATAACTTATATATTATAAAATAAGAAAAATAAACTTTTCTCGAAGTCTATATGGATTAATGAAACTATTATTCCAAATTTGCAGCATCAAAATCTTCGTAACAATCTCTACATAATCCTGTCAGGTGCTCTAGGCACAAATATTTCTTACAATTTGTGCAGGAATATTTTCTTCAATTTCTGGTTCATCAGGAACAAGCAAGTATTGTTCATTTTCAAACTCCTATTCAGAGTCTACATCCTCAACTGTTTCTACATGATCGTCTATCAAACTCGCCTCCTTATCCTCTGGTTCAGCGTCTGAATCTGTTAAAACTTCCCTATGAAGCCGTAACAGCCATTCTTGTTCACTTTGGTAATTCATGATGAACGTATTGTCCTAAATTATAATATAATCGGTACTACAAACAAAATATCACTCAAATTATTCTTACCTCAAAATATAACAGGAGTGATAACGTCGGTTTGTGGGACGGAATCGTAAATAAAATTCAAAATTTATATTCAACGATACACACTACCCGGTTGACAATCTACGACTGAATAGAAAGGTATAGTAGAACCCACCGCTTTATGAGAAAGAAAAAACGCTATAAAAACAGCAAATGATACCGCCATAAGAAGAAATACTGATTGATCTGGACATTTTTGAGTATTTTAATGTCGAAAACACCGTACACTATCCATATACATAAAAATAAAATGATATTTTGTCTATTAGGACCACTGTGCAAAGATTCAATAACCAAGTTACTGGAGATCGTTAGGGGTAATTTGCGTAAAATTTCTATATTGATTAACTTTCTTTAATATGAATTTACATTTTAATTTCTATAACGCATATTAGATTTGAATAGAGGTTGACCACTCCACCTGGCCTATAGCTTCATTTTCTGATCTCTTGTGAGATTCAGAAACGTTCAGAAAATTAAAAACACGGTGAATAAAGTCATAAATATTATAAATTAATTAAGCTTACCTACCCTATCTCAACCCTCACCATCGGAATCACTGTCATCAACATTGATAATAAATTTGGTCGGACTCGTTATATAAGAATTTTCTTCTTTGATGACATGTTTGATTTTTTTCTGCGAATCATCAGCTGAAATTTTGTTAATTTCTTCTTTTAGCAAATTTGCTATCAACCCATCAAATTTGGGAAACACGTTATGACGCCTTATTCTTTTTTTAAGTTGTCCCCAAATTAATTCTATGAGGTTAAATACACAAAAATAGGGCGGAAGGCGCAATACCTCGTGGCCCCTTTTGATGCCAGGAATCTTTGGGACTACAACCTGATACCACATAATCCATTGGAATATCATTTAGTGATTGTTCCGATTCTTTAGATCCACTTAAAGAAACTGTATTTTCCCAAGGACGAAACATATTGAAATTGACACCGAATAAATAAATAAGAAGTACACTGTAACAATGTTTCAAAATAAAAAAAGTATGTATATACACGGAAGCCAAAAATAATATTAATTGAAATAAACTAACACCACGAATCACCTACCACCTACTATTCACTAAATCAAAAATCAAGTGCGAACACAAGCACAGCGTATCACTGTATGAATATTTTCCTAGTCCTCACTACTGAAGACAATATTTGTCTAACTTCCTACTTCCTACTTTAATTGCAGAACAAAATGATCCCGGCATATCTACATGCCGCTAATACCGACAAAGCCACTTGTCGGCACATCTACATGCCGCTAATACCGACAAAGCCACTTGTCAGCACATCTACATGCCGCTAATACCGACAAAGCCACTTGTCGGCACATCTACAAGCCGCCAAAGTAACCTGCCTGCACATCTGAGAATTTTGTTTCTGCAATTGAAAATGTAAAAACTATAACCACACTTTCATTGTCGCCTCTTATGAGTGTAACCTCACACCCCACAGTTTAGTTAAATTAATTTAAGACAAAATTTTAATTAGTAATTCAAATCTAATATGCGTTATAGAAATTAAAATGTAAATTCATATTAAACTCATAATTAATAATTATACGCCATTCTCCCCTATAACGATATCCAGCTAAGTTGGTTACTGAATCTTTGCACAGTGGTCCTAATAGCCAAAATATTATTTTATTTTTATGTATATGGACAGTGTACGGTGTTTTCGACTTTAAAGTGCTCGAAAATGTCCAGATTCATGAGCATTTGTTCTATTGGCGGTAATCCTTTGCTGTTTTTTCATTCACATAAAGGATTGAGTTCGACTATACTTAGAAGTACATGCTGAAATAAAAATGAGAGACGCTTCAACCGCGAAAATTTGAATCAGTCGGTCCGAGAGACATAACGTTATCAGCCGAGGGTTAAAGACACCACGAGTCCGCAGTCAAGCAACTCAGTTGAGTTATGAAATAAGCGACATACTTATGAGATGAATTCAATCACGAGTAGAATTTTATTAGACTATTTCACAAACAAAGTAAAAGGTAAAAAATCTGAAATTCGGCAGAATTAGAGGAAATTAATAAAAAAGGTAAGAAGTTGATTAGAGAAATTAATAAAGTTTAATAAACAGGAAACATTGACATCGAACGAAATCCCAAATTTGCTCATTTTTAAATGCGTGCAGCACTGTAAAAACTTACGGTCGTAACAAATTTAAACCGTAATTTAATGTACATCAATTGTGTGATTTCTACATAAACTTGCCGAAAATTTATATATATGTAATAAAATGTGGTAAAATTACATTAAATTACGGTTTAAATTTGTTACAACCGTAATTTAACGTAAAATCACTAATTATTTTTTACAGTGCCAGCGTGATTATTTATATTTGACGTTTAACTGTCACATACACAAATCTGAAAGGGGGCGTCTCCCGACAGTATGAATTTGGCTCCCTGCTGCAGGCTTCGGCGAGTGTAAAAATTATTAAAATGTAAGAGATCAATAATTTATAGGGTGAAGTCAGGTAAGATTAGGGTACGTCAGATCAGCTCAGCTCAAAATATACAAAGTACTATTTTAAGTAAATATATTTTCGGCTCTGCTTGCTTTTTTATGATGTGCTGTTTACAGATGAATCCACTTTTCATAGTAATGGATTAGTATGACGGTTAACCATACAGATTTTGATGCATCTCGAAACATTTTTAATAATGTCAAAACCAAATACATAGTTTCAAAGATAATGTTTTTGGATCACAGTCTAAGCTGATCAAATACAGGGTGTTATATTTAGGCATTACGGTGGAAAAATAATGTAAAATTTAACAAAATTAAAAATAACTCCAAAATTAATAGATAGGTATAATCGACCTTTATAATTTTTAAAAGGTAATGGAATTTGCTACATAATAGGATTATAAAATATAGGGCGTCCTATTTAAAATAAGAACGATATTGTCGTTTGAATATGTCATTAGAGAATCGCCCCATTTTGGACGCCCTGTATAATTTTAAACAACAATACATTATTGCTTTCAATTATTAGTCTACTTTTTTTCAGTTAAAATTGTATTTGGCTGATTCCAAAGGATTCGAAGTTATTAGTTTTCTTGTAAGTGCTTCCATAAAATGCTTAGGTATAGGGAATAATTAAGAAAGTTTATCTTATTTTCAACGTATAATCTATAAATGCGATAAAATATAGGGTCTTCCATAAGAAATAATATAACTTTGATGCGCCATATTTCAAAATAATAATAACATATCTATGAATAAACAAAATGTTCAAAATATTATCCGTTTAGCCACAATGGACCAATGCTTTCACCGTGACTCACCCTGTATATTGTCATTAATAATATTAAAAATAAATATTATGTTAATCATAAACTTGATAAATTCGTTATTTTAAAAAACGATTGCTAGAAAAAATCAATATTCTCTTACTTAATCAGTTTATCAATATTCAAAAAATTTATCTCTGCCGCTTGATACTGAAAGTCACCACCCATAGCATATAAAATATTATTGGTCTTGAAATATGAAGAATAGTTGGCAATGTGTTTTGAAAATTCAGCAATCTAAAAGAAATTATAACATTAAGAGGTAAACTAAATGAATGTCTTTAAATTATAAAAATAGAAATAATAAGTCTAAAGGTACAACAAACGATATTTCCCTAACTCTTGTTAATTGCAAGATGGCTCGAGTATTTGAGAATGAATGAGGAAGAAATGTTAACAACATAAATATGGACTTGGCTACAATGGGGATATAATAACTTGGTAGAATTCAATGCAAACAAAACACAAGGCATGTATTTTCTCTAGAAAAGCCGATCTCACTGTGCCCAACATAATTCTGTTAGGAGGAACCATACCATTAAAGTCACCCATCTCGATGTTTGGTATTACTATCAGCAATAACCTTTCTTGGAAAAATCACGTGAGGTCCATTGCCAAAACTGCATCCCAAAAACTTGGTTTTCTGTTTCGTGCTAAGAGCTTTTTCACTTCCAGTCAGCTGCTTATAATCTATAAGGCACAGATCCGAGCTGTCCTGGAATACTGTTCCCATATTTGGAGTGCGGCACCTAAACATATCCTGTAACTGTTGGATTATGTCCAAGGCAATGCGTCTCGTCGATGATGCCTCGCTTACAAACACGCTGACCTCTCTGGAACACCGTAGAAAAGTTAGCGATTTCTCTGTTATAGATAGATATTTTCATGGGCGATACTCTTCTGAAATATCATCAATCATTCCTCCTTTCATCTCTTTCGAAAGACTCATTCATCCAACGAACAGCGAGGCTTTGGAACACATTTTTACTTATCCATTTCAAACGAAAAACCTTAGCCAATTTGTATCGGCTATTTTGCTAATTTTAAATATAAATATCGACGGTAGATAAGGTTCTAGAAATTACGTAATTTCATGCTGCCCTAACATTAGAGAGTTATTGCAACCTCTTTTTGGCCGATCTTTTAATAAAAGATCCCTTATTTTGACATGTACGCATGCGCAGTGAACAGCTCCTCAAGTTTTGCTTTTATTAAAATACAGGCGTCCTGTATTTAATTTAAATACAGGACAGGTTCGCTTTAATTAAAGTAACTTTATTTTGACTTATGAAGGACGGTTCTGCCAACTTAATGATATTGAAACTGTTAAAAATCAACAGGCACCAAATAAATTAAAAAAAACTTGTAAGTATAGAGCAGGGCCATCAATAATTTGTAAAATAAAAAAAATTCTTAGCACTATGTGGATGGTCGGAAAATTTAGGGTAAATTAAAAAAAAATCAAGTGACAGAGTAAAAGTTCCGGAAGGGGTGTGGGGGTACGTAAATATGTGCTTTTAGGGTTTGATATAGGATTTATGCGATTTGTGGCAGAAATATACATATCCTATCGCAAAAAGTAGCAGATAATTAACCAAGCAAAAAATACAAATTATCTATGAAGAAGCGGCTTGGACTATCTCAAAGAAAAAATGAGAAAGAGATGGCATTGGAACAGAAAAGGTTAAACATTGAAGGAAGAAAAGTAGCTGTGGCAGAACAGAATGTTGCCCTAGCAGAGAAAAAGTTTCGTTTGGAGTCCGAACAGCAACAAAAAGTGTTCGATAATCAGACAGTCATTAATAAATTACTAGAAATAGTTCAAAAGCATATTAGATGTAATACATATATATGTTTTTCATTCACAATAAATATATGTTCATATATAAGTAATACATACTTTTTGTTAAGATATTTATATATTTACGGGCCCATTTAAGATATAAATTACAATTTTAAATTATAATTAAAATACAAAGACAATATATATGTGTAAGTATAAATTAAAAAATTGATATAAGAAAAGTTATAATAGTAAATTATGAGTAGTAATCTTCCTGATCATTAGATAGTCTGCATATATTAGGTCGAACTGTACCATTAATAAATTCCAGTTTGGGACTGCTGCTCCTATGTTGGTTATGGACAGATGGCCATGATTTTTCCCAATAAAATTTGCAGTTGTAATAATGTGGCATAAGGATAGCTTCGTCTTTTTAATAATATACATAGTACCGTCATCACTCTGTAAAGACACATTTGAAATATTTAAAAAAAAAATCATTTTGCAAGTTACCTGCCATTCATAGTCTAATGTGTGATGGAATCAGCAAAGCATTTCTCAATCGCGGTATATCGTCACTATGAAAACGAAAATTCGCTTTCACTTCATCATCACTCATGTTATTTAAATTGAATTCCGCGGGTTCTATTACATTATTTTCCTCATTAGCTTCAACGGCAACACCAATTATGTTGTGTAGAAGTAAGTTTTCAATTTCTTCGTTATTAACATCCGCTAGAATAGCTATTTCCAATTGTTCTTCCAGGTTCATTGTATTGTTTATTATTAAGTTACAAAATATTGCAGGTTAGGAATACGATTCATGTCATTGTCAGAATAAAGGACTGTCAAAATAAAGTATGCCGATGAGGACCGTTGCAATAACTCTCATAAACCAATCGTGACATTTCGTAATACAGGATACTTTATTACAGGATCCTTTAATAAAGTTTGGCTTTGCAATAACTCTCTATTGCTAAATATTCAGTCCTAAATGTAAGGATGGCAACAATAAATTTGAAAAACCTGATCATCAATCTCTGCTGATATCTGTCAAGTTGCAGGCTGTGTTATCCAATTTGTATATACCTAAATAAAATTCACGTTTAAAAATGTGTTTCCTTACTTTGTCTGGTAAATTATAATCGAAACTTTCCGGGTCATCGTTTATTGCATCGGAATTACACTGTAGATAGTCCCAACAAAAATCACTAGGTGCGAAATATCCGTCCATTATGCTGGTAAAAATTTCAGCATCATCTAAAAAAGAGTATTATAAAAAGCGTTGGTATTTAAAAATCTTAAAATAGGTTTTTACTCATTTATAAAATCCATTATAAAAATTAGTTAAAATAATTAATTGATAGATTATGTACAGTGACCGTAATACTGTTTCAACTTTGATCATGACTATTGTTAACATACCATTCAACACAATCTCGCACAAGAACTCCCTGAGGATGGGAATAAGTTAATAAATCATTTCCGAAAACTTGGAATTCTTAAGAGTGTACTTTTATTGATATCATTGATCGAGATATTTCCCTTATTCAACCTTCAGTGGTTTTTGTTTTATATATGTATGTGTATGTAAAATACATATCAAGTCACATTCTTGAAAAAATAATAAATAACTGGTTTTATACAGAAATGATATACTTTTAGACCTTCTTTAAAAAATAATACGACTTTAGCACTGTACATACATACATTTTCTTCCAGTACATTTCCTTCCTAATTAACCTTCTTTACGTCAAGGGCGGATTTAGCTTTTTTATAGAGGTAGGGGGGGGGTAAAACTTACCAAGATAGTCCAAGAAAAGTAGTAAATTTTCTTGGAATATCGGGCATCAAAAAGTGAGGGAAAAAAATATTTGTACAATCGATAAATTATCCTTTTTTAATGAATTCATATTAAATACAATTTCTCACGAAAATAAACCCCTCCCGAGTTAAAGGACGTAGAAAATTACGATTTTCACCGCAAAAATCGTACATTTCTAAAAGTTTTTTAAAAATAACCGAAAATCTGTTAGTATTACGTAAAATTTGATATTGAACTAATTTTATGGGCTTGAACTAACAATTAAAATGGGTTTTTTTTATTTTTCTACGATTAATACGAAGGAAGATATTGTAATTGACGGTTATAAATGCAATTGTATGCAATTTCGAACGGCCATATTTCTTTACATACAAAAGATTAAAAAAAATAGAAAATTATTCGGAAGAACATTTGCTCGAAGTCTTGTCTCTTTAAATTTTTTTCAAAAATCAATACTTTTCACGCTAGTAACCAAAAATTGAAAATGTCTTATAAAAATCAAAAATTTAGCTCAACTTTAACAGACCAAAACTTAAAAAATAATTATCCAATAGGGCTAAAAATTACTGGACAATTGTAGAATAGTATATTCTGTAACAAGGTTGGAATGAGAATTCGACACGAGTGGAGGATTCCGAACGCGAGCGAATGCGAGCGTGAGGAACCACGAGTGTCGGATTTTCATTCCAACAGAGTAACAGACTGTAAGACCACGTCAACTAATACTGACAGTTATTTTGTCATTCATGGCAAACCTTATTTTTGTAAACAATCACGGAATACAGATTCTAGCTCTAGAGAAAGAATGTAATACATATAAAATACATAAGAGACAAAAGTTTCAGAATTTTCTTTCAATCTCAAGAGCGAGAATGTTTCTTTTCTGTTATTATAAGTGGTTTCAGAATAACTACATTCAGTAGTGGCCGTGGAGAAACATATGTTACGACCTTCTGCCAATGGATTTTATTTTTTTTCTTCAAATACCACAGTCTAGATGGCACTAAAATAATGGCGTAAAAAAACTGAAAAAACTTTTTTCTGCTTATGTTAAACGGTTCTGGTTGGTCTTAAAATGTGCCCAATGTTGTTCTCTCATCTGTTATATACATTTTTTTGTGGAACTCATATTTTTACAGGTATTTACGCTACACTCTAAAAAATGGTTGTGAAAAAACTTGAGTATGGTAATTTTCACAAAATATACTATGTTACCTTCATTTTACATTATATATGCCTTAAGAGTACATTGTAAAATTATTCGCAAAATAATGTATGTGAAAAATTTCTGGTTTACAGAATTCATTCTGTGAATGAAAATACACAGGTTTAGTTATGTGAATACCCCTCTGCATTATTGGATTTCAATTTTTAGAATTCGGTGTCCCAAACAGTGTTGCCGATTGCGGGTATTTTACCCGAAATGCGGGAATTTCAGACCATTTTGCGTGGTGAAATAAAAAATTGGGTAAAATCGGGGATTTTGACTTTGGCTCTTAAGCACCATAAGTCAAGAACAAGAATTATGAACGATCGGTAATTGGCTTCATGAAATAAACGGGTTATACATAGCCATGGGCGCCGTTACAAAATATGTCAGGGGGGGGGGCACATTTTTTCAAATCAAAGTATTGCATTAAATTGAAATAAAGATCCTTTTAAACAATACTTAGTACGAGTGTGGTTTAAAAAACATTGGAAATTTGATACTCCAGCAAATTTAAATTTATCGCATCTCATCTAAAGTGGAGTGAAAAAATTAGACGCAAATATTCTGAAAATGGATGTAAAAGCTAAGTAAGATTTTTTTAATTTTTTCGATTTTATACATAAAGAGAAGCTTGTAAAAAATTTTTCAATAAATTTAGGCTGGAGCTTCGCGAGATATGTGCCAAAAACGGCATTTTTTGCATTTTTCGAGTGGATTGCTTCACTATTTTTTAAATATCTCCGACTCTAAGAGTCGTGGTAAAATAAAAAAAAAAATTAAAGGACCGTGATGGAGTAGAGTATCGATCCGTATAGTAGGTTTTTTTTTAAATGTATCCCAACCTCAAAAAACGAATTCGCGCACATTATTTTTTTTTACTGAATTGGCAATACAAAGAATCCTCGAATTTTCTTAAAAATTGGAGAAAATATGTATTTTTATGTCGGGAAGACATGGTTAAAATGAAAAAAAAATGTATTTGTCCAGTCAAAATCGGCATTTTTCGAAAAAAAAATTGAATTGAATTGAAAGAAAATCCAACATTTTATTTCTTTATTTGAAGTGCCCAATTTAGGGGATATAATGAAAAATTCAATTTTCATTTGTTTCCAATTTTTTATGTTTATCGCGATATTTATGCTTGATTCTCTTAGAAAAACTGCATTTCAGTCCAAAAAAATGTTTAAAAATATAAAAAATATTTCCGGTTCTAAAGTAAGATTTTTGTGAGGGAACGAATCAATATAAAAACTGAAAATGGAATTTTTTTTTATTATTATTACCTAAATTGGATACTTTAAATAAAGAAATAAAATGTTGGATTTTCTTAAACAAAAGTACACACAAAATCCTTCTTTTTAAGATAAAAATTTTTTCTCTACTATTGTTTTTCCAAAAATGGCGGTCATTTCAAGTTTTTTTCCGAAAAATGCCGATTTTGGCTGGACAAATACATTTTGTTTTATTTTTAATTTTTTCCATGTCTTTCCGACATAAAAATACATGTTTTCTCCAATTTTTAAGAAAATTCGAGGATTCTTTGGTTATTTATTGGCAATTCAGTAAAAAAAATAATGTGCGCGAATTCGTTTTTTGAGGTTAGGATGTATTTTTAAAAAAACCATACTATACGGATCGATACTCTACTTCATCACGGTCATTTTAATTTTTTTTTAATTTTTCCACCGGACATATTTAAAAAATAGTGAAGCAATCCACTCGAAAAATACCAAAAATGCCGATTTTGGCACATATCTCGCGAAGCTCCAGCCCAAATTTATTAAAAATTTTTTTATATAAAGTCGAAAAAATTAAAAAAATTTGACTTGGCTCTTACATCCATATAAAATTCTAATTTCACTCCACTACTAATGATCTAATAAATATAAAATCCATGTACATAGCGGGTCATCCTTTGGTTCTCTCTCTTTCTTTCCAGATCACGAAAATAAAAAGAGAGACAACCAAAACTTCATTAGTCAAGTTAAAACACAGTTATTGGTCAGACAAATATTAATAAAATTATCATCTAGTGGTGTGCGGGTAAAGGCTGGTATTTTCGCTTGTTCATAGGGGTATTTTGATATGACAAGTCCGGCAAGACTGGTCTCAAAGTTAGGCAAATTAGTTGAAGGTTAGGTACGCGAGATTGAAACGCAGGAATTTTGTTTTTCTCCATAACCTAAGTAATATTTATTTGTATTCCAAGCAGTTTTGTGGTGTGAGTCGACCAGAAATTGAAGTTAAGTACCTACTCTTCTAATATTATATTTGCATGTAAATTATGTAGTTTATTTTTTCTTCCTGGATATAGTTGAAGTAGGTGAGTATTATCCAATTGTATGAAATTGTAGTTTTTCTAGTGTCCACAACAAATATTGTATCGCTATCAATATTTTCTAGGTTAAAAACCAGCTATGACACTTTATTTTGTGTATCTGGAAGAGACAAATATAAACGATAATGGATACGAAAATTTCTTGATTTTTAATATAAAATACCTCAAGGATTTATCCACAACCTACAACTATGGAATTCATACAGAGAATGTTCCTTAAGATTCAAGAAAAGAGTCAGCCGTTAAAAGGAAGCTTTTCAACTTCATTAAAAAGTTAGTGGCTATGTGAATCATTTATTCACATTAGTGTATTGGTATTTTTCATATAATAATAGTAGTTTACGTAACAAGTCCCGAAAGTGGTCTTTTACCGGACGAGTGGGCAGATTGCATGCCTGCGAGTCCAGTAAAAGCACTTTTGGGACGTATTACGTACAATATTTTTTTTAAAACGTGCAGTGTTGCAGTTTACATTTTTATAACAAGAACTCTTTATTATCTAATTTTAACAATTGCTTGGGTGGCCGCCTTAATAATTTCATCTGGTATAATTTCATCTTCCATTAATTCACAATCAAATGCATCATTTTGAATATCCATTTTATAATAAATGTCACGTTTTCAACTAAACGTCAAAATATGTCAAGTTATTTTATAGTTTTAAATAATACAAAACTCGGTTACTATAGAAACCAATTGACCGCTATCTTAGACTAACTATATTATTATTTTTTTCATTAAAGATAGGCCGGAAAGTAAATAAAAATGAGTCCGGTAAAAGCTTTTACCGGACTATCACAATAATTTTCTGGCTCGATCCGACAAAATGAGATTTTCTGACCTAAAAATAAACCGGAAAGTACTAATTTCTGGCCGGTTTTAAAAAAATATACTTATTCTGAATAAAATTATATGTTTTTTTATATTATGTGTTTGAATGTCACCGTGAATTCACACCAAATAATTACCAAGTAAATTCACAGATTAATGAAGAAATCACAGTAATCATTTCGTAAGATTACACAATAAATCTAGTGAGTTTCCACAGTATTTTTACAGAATTCATAAGGTAATAGGATTAGTACATAAATATCTGTATTTTCACATGATTTGACATAATAGTATATTCTTCAACGAGTTTAGAATGATGGCTATTATTCACGCGGATGAAGTTTCCAAAACGAGCGAGCACAGCGAGTGAGTTTTGGAATCATCCAAGTGAATAATAGCCATTCTACACAAGTAAAAGACTATACTTTCTCCACGACTATGTATAAAAAAAATATTTCATTGGGAATCGAACTTCGATCGCCCGCGAAAGAGTCAAGTATCTCTACCAGCTTTCGACCACATTTATTTATGAAAATTTAAAGAACATAGATATAGGTAACTCAATTTTTAGTAGAAACCTTTACATTTTTAAATGAAATTATAACGTTATTAGGAATAATAATAGAAATAACATAAATATAGGTACTTAATTTAGACTCATTCTTTTGCAAAATTTGTGGTAAAGTTATTACAATTGCTTATATTTAACGTGGTTGGTATTGAATTTTGATTAAAACTAGCAGTGCTAGTACTGGAGATTCTGTGATAAATTTATTTATAAATTCTGAGGTAAACGTTTTCGATTTATTTGCTTGAAATCCTTCTCCTTTTCGAGAGGCGTACATATTAACTCTTCACTATCGCTACTGTTGTCCATTTTGTTTTCTATATATACGTAAAATTATGACTATATGATTATTTTGACGTTTCAAATGACGGGCTGTCAGAAGCGATTTCCGTAGTTAGGTATTTGAAGTTTTAAAAGAGACGATTTGATTTATTCATTTTAGCGTGATTTCTGATAATCATAGAATGTGATTGGTTAACGAGAGTGAATTCTTTTTCAATCTTCTCGGTGTGAAGAATTTACGTCATTATTCAGCTAAATATGTAAAAATAATTTGTGCATTATTATATAGTCGTGGAGAAACTTCTTTATCAGTGTAGAACGATCCAGTTTCTTTAATCACGTTAATAATCTTAGCTCAAAGGCCATAAAATTGGTTCTTATCAATTTTTTCGTAATACTAACAGGTTTTCGGTAATATTTAAAAAACTTTTAGAAATGTACGATTTTTGTGGTGAAAATCGTAATTTTCTATCCCCTATAACTCGGAAGGGGTTTATTTTCATGAAAATAGTATATTAAGTTTGGAGAACGGTAAGGGCTTTTTACCGATGGAAGACAATAGTTTGGAGGAGGAGCGAAGCGACGACTCCAATTATTGTCTGTGTAATTCTGTTTTATAAGTTTTTTTAAAAATTATAATTATGGGGGAAGGGGAAATTACCCCTGTACCGCCCGTAAATCCGCCCTTACTTTACGTCCATATTTTATTTGAAACTCTTACACCCTTAAAAATAAATATAAAACACAATATTTACCAAAGTTATCGTTGCTTTTCCACATGAACTCCAAATCGCTAGTGGATTTTCTCAGTTTTCTATCTTCTTCGCTTAAACGGGTAAAGAAAATGGCGTCGTATCCCATTTGCTTGAAAATAGAGGCTTGTTCTCTGCTATGCCCGAACGGATCAATTTGCCAACCGATTCTGGGTCGCCCACAAACTCCCAAAGTGTCGTTTAAGAGTCTAAAATGTGTCAGTTTTAATTACTCCTGCAATTTCATGATTTGGATTAAAGGATATAAACTTTAAGGAATAGGTCGCTGCTGGTTCACATTGAAAATTTTCGGTGTCTTTTATTAAAACAGTAACATGCTCATTATGGGGAGCTTCACTGAATTTAAGGAAGTTCAGGAGAAACTACCAGGATATCCTAAAAACTCAATTAATTATCAATTACGCGGTGTTTAATGTTGCGTTATAACTTTCTACTGTGACTGAAACTACAAGGAGAATTCTCGAAAAATCGTTGAGAATCCTGTAAGAACGGGAAGCGTTAAGGAAATTGAAGGAATTTTGGGAGAACTCCGAAGGACTCAAAGGAACTCTTCGATGAGACGACTAGTTTTGTAGGGTGCACCCGAACTGCGCCAAAAATCCATTAAGATTTTTATTTAATCCCACACCAACATTTTTGTTATTTGGATTAATGCACCCGAATTGCGCCAGTAGCTATTTTATTTAGGGTTAAACCTATACAAGTTCTTCATTTGAACAATTTAATACATGGTAAAAAATAAAGAAATAAGTCATGTTAAACATTTTGTTAAAATTATATTATTATCAGAAATCTGGTCTCAGAGTAACCACAGGAATTCTCACTGGAAACTACTCATTCAGATACTATCTCTGTAGGGGAGAGTCGTCTGGTATCGGACGGCGGACGATATCGGACGGTGTCTAATTACGGACATATGACAGCACCTGTCAGGCGTTAGGCGTCTCATTTAGACGTTTAAAGTTGAATCTTTGTCATCTTGACTCGAATAAAACAAACAAATAATAACAATATTTTTGGGTAAATTAATAATTTTATGTATTGTAAGGCTTTTTCTTGCCACAAAGAAAAATATTGCCTTACAAGATGACGCTTTAGTACGGAGATTGCTCGAGCGCCAGTTTTTTTATGTGGTATGCTCCACAACCCTTAGAAACGGCCTCTTAGGGGCACAGGTAACTTCAGATGGAGATACGGTATTCTCCAGGGGTCTAGTTGACTTCAGACTTAATTATTTTTAATTTATTATATACCTTTAATAAACCTGAAAAGAGGTAAGGTTGGTGAATATAAACCAGGAAATAAACGTGACACTTATATTGTTTTTAGCTATGTTACACAATAAAAATTTGTTTTATTTCAAAGCCCAACCCTATTCAACCCTGAACAAAAAAAAAATTAAATTAAATGTTCGATTCGGAATTTACTTCGCGTAATAATCGGATTTCGCGTAATAATCGGACTGACTCAATCAGACTAAGTTAAAGGTATTAAAATAAGGAAAAACTCGAGTAAGATTATTGAATTAATTAAATACTAATATTCGGCGGAAGCATTCGTTAAATTTATTAATTCAAATTAACCGGAAAAATCTATTTAAATGATTTATCTATTCAATCGACCGGGAGAAACGGGAATACAGACTTACGATCGAATTTACCAGGTTTCTACTAAATAACGGCAATTCTAGCCAGAAACGGAGTCTTGTCCTAAGCTTTTAACGTACCATTCATTAGCAAACGATAGCTAACCAGGAATGCTAATGCCTGTTGACGCAAGCCTAGTTTGAAAAAGATATTAATAAACGATAGCTAACCAGGAGAATTAATATCAATTCCAACAATCCTCTAAACGGGAACGCGACGGGTGAATTTACAGTGGACCCCTTGATATTGTCACGAGGTCCGGTTTTTGGCCTTCGTGTTGCTGCTACGCATCCAGGGCGGAACGCCTTTTCGACCTTTACGAAGTTATGGAGATCTCTCCCCGAATACTTATCAGTTATTACGTTTTAGTACCACCACTCACTCTGAGAAATAAAACAAGAAGTACAAAACAAATACAAATTTATTGGGTCACCCTTCAGACAAATATAAATGACAATGTTAACAACTATATCTTACCTACGCATGTCGGGTGAAGGGCTGGTCACGCTTCTCCCAATTTGCACTATTGCGCTGAAGGTTCTCGTTCTCAAACCAGTACCGTAACTCGCGGACTATCAACTTCTTACTTTCTTTACTTTATTATTTTAAACGTGAATTTCTTTATTCTCGCCGAATTTTCTTCTGGCGGTCACCTTTTTTCGGTAGGAGACCCCTTCGTAGCCAAGGACCGACTAACCGACTACCTGACTACCGACTAACCGACTCTTTTTCCTTGGAACGTTTTTAAAACCAAAGAAGTGACCACGTTGTTGTTGCAAGCTTCGATCAGGGCCTGGTGACATTCTAGTACTAGACCTGATGTAATGCGTGGACTATTCAGAGCTAGTAGTGCCTGTCTGCTATCCGTAAGGATGTACATATTATTACAGTAATGTTTCTTCTGGTAGTCTCTTTTGCGGCGATGGAGATAGCAGTGAGCTCTGGTTGAGCTACACTGGCATTAGGACCCATTGCCCATTTTATAATGAGATTCAGGAATCTGGAATAAATTCCACAGCCTGACCCCTCATTTGTTTTAGACCCATCGGTATAGATGCACAAGGCACCTGCTGCCAATGTAGCCTCTTGTACGTTTTTTATTATTACCCTGTAGGGGCTCTGAAAGGCATATATTGGTGCAATCGAATCCGTGTTGGCTTGTAGCAGAGGGACAAGTGATCATGCCAGCGTTAGTTATTGTTCTAAGAAGATTTTGACGTTTCGTAAATATTTTAACTATATTTGGGATACGTGACAATATTGATTAACGATAGCAAACCAGGAAAATCAATACCAATCCCGGCAAGTCCAAATACAAAATAAAAACACGCTTGAGGTTGTCAGACCCTTTTTAGGCGTTTAGCGTACCATTCATTAGCAAACGATAGCTAACCAGGAATGCTAATGTCTGTTGACGCAAGCCTAAGACAGGACGAATATTGATTAACGATAGCAAACCAGGAAAACCAATAAAAGTCCCGTCAGACCTTAGACCTCAATGAATATATCCAAAATACGGTTTTTGATTAATTATAGTGAATATAGATAATTAAGAAAAGGAATGCGAATTCGGAATAACCTGGTAAAGTCGTATCTAATCTCGTTCCGGCTCTTTAAGAGGAAAATACTAAGCGGCTTTTATTATATTACAAAACGAAAATTTAAAAATCAGACGTTTGCTTCCGGACGGCACGACAATTAAAAATGAAACGAAAACAGTTAACTTGAAAATATTTCTAAATTAATTTCCCAAAACAAAATTAAAATTTCAATAATCTAACTCGATCAGCAAAGTAAAAATTTAATTATTCAAAAACAAAGTCTCGAAAACCCAAACGCGGACGGAATTGAAAATAATTTAATTTTCCCAAAAAAAAACTAAATCTCAAAATCTAAATCAGAAATAATTTAATTAATTAAATTAATCTCAAAAACAAATCTTAAATTTCGGCATAAATGTAAATCAACTAAGATTTTAAAATTCGGATGTGATTTCGTAGTTATAAATCAAAATAATTAAAACGCGTGTAAAATAAAACGAATCGTTTGGCTTCAAATTGACTACGGTCTTTCACGGCGAAAAACTTATCTATGTTTACCTCGGTTTTTTGGTTTATCGGCGGAAAATTTGCAACGGATAGAATTATTTACGCGGCTGGACTATTCGACTCGCAGTAAAAGAATGAATCTTATTTTGAAATTCGTAAAACATTTGGGCTCTGAATAGTCCCTTCTCCGGATAGTTCCCCTACTATTTCTATAAAAGTATCGCGCGCGCATCTAGCGATTAGGCCGTATTTGTATTTGTTTCGTTAAAGAATTAAAAATGTACTGGGTGAGCTAGCCAAAAATCGAACATTCTATTTAATTTGAAATAAATTTTGATTTAATTTGAAATTGAATGTTAAAAAAATAACTTCATTACAGTATGTATTGTGTAAACGTTTATTTTGAATTTTTGGTGTTATCTGGAGTGCTAATATATCTAGTTTATGATTATTGGTGATGATAATAAGCATATTTGCTTTAAAATTAAACTTGTTTGCATTGAACAGATATAGTTTAAGTTTGCATAATTAAAAATTGTAATTATTGATACATTCGTTATATGAGAAATTTGCCAATTATATTTTGTGCTTTACGTAGACTTTAGCCTTT
This sequence comes from Crepidodera aurea, assembly GCA_949320105.2. NCBI lineage: Eukaryota > Metazoa > Arthropoda > Insecta > Coleoptera > Chrysomelidae > Crepidodera > Crepidodera aurea. The sequence continues at coordinate 70,090,282 of OX439474.1, read as the reverse complement.
AGTTTTAGTCTGATTTTTGTGAAATTTTCAGGAAATACTAATAACTAAAAAAATTAGGGTGGAGACCCTTTGCTTTTTTTGTAAACCTTCGAAAAGTATTTATTTTGTTAATTTTAAATGGAAAATCACAAAAACAAATTTGATCCCATTTGTTTTAATAAATATGCTTTGCCACACTTCTCTTAAATATCTTTGCATAGCAAATTTAAAGCTGTCGAGAAACATTCCATCGCCAAGTGTTCCCAGTTGGGCGCATATAAATACAATTTTATATTAGAAAATCCTCATCAAATAGAAGTGAAATTTGCTTTTCACAAGAGCTTCGGATTGCTCTTAAATCGGGTCACTAAACACATTATGCAATTTGGAAAATTCGTCCACGTTTGTGGGTCTTTTTTTGATACTTGATACACAAAACTTGTAATTTTTAGTATTTTTGAATTTGAATTTTGGTCAAAAGCGGATCCAGAAATATGTTAAAAGCGTGTCTATTGCCGAGTCAAATACTGAGCTGTGATTCACCATTCATAGTAGTGTAATGAACCTATTTTTCATAAACTAAATAACTTGAATAATTTAGGGATTAAATGAAAATTTATTTAAAATTAAATAAAACGTTCGATTTTTATTTGGCTCACCGGGTACATTTAAATTTCCAAAGTCAAAAAACGCCGTTCGAATGTAGTATTGCGCGCGCCGCGAATCCGGTCGCTTTGGAAGGGATTTTTCGGTAGTAGGAATTCTTCAGAGCTTAGGTGAGAAAGAATTTTAAAATAAGAATTAATTAATTAACTGAAATCCGAAATTAGCAGTTGAGCAAAAGTCGAGTAACCGTTTGTTTTCCGAATTTAAAAGACCAGCCGAGGTACAACTTTAATTTTCCATAATTTTCGTATTTAATTATAGCCGTATTAGCCGTGTTATTAGAACCGTCGTATTTTGTTCAGAAAACGCGTTTAATTTTGTAACGTTTTAAGACAGCGAAACAGCGAAACGAACTATTTATTTACGTTTGGTTTTTCTGATATTTTTTTATCCGGTTTATCAATTAGTAATTTGAGAACAGTCTATTCAATTTTGGGGATTCGTAATTGTTTTATTTTAGAAGACTTATTTAGAATTTTTATTCCGATTTTATTTTTATTTTATTAATTTGTTTTTCCGAAAAATTAATTGAACGCGTTTCATTTAATTTTGATTCTTTTCGTGGCCGAATTTTGGGGGAACCATTTAGAATTTTTATTCCGATTTTATTTTTATTTTATTAATTTGTTTTTCCGAAAAATTAATTGAACGGGATTCATTTAATTTGTATTTCTTTTCGTGGCCGAATTTTTGGGGGACCATTCAAAATTTTCATTCCGATTTTATTTTTATTTTATTAATTTGTTTTTTTAAGTTCTCAGTTTAGAATTTTATTTACGATTTAATTTATAATTTTGTTAATTATCTTTTCCGAGTTAATTATCTTTTCCGACAAATTAACAGAAAGTAATTCATTTATTTATGGTTTTCTTGAGTTAGTTTGCTTTTGATTAAATCTCAATTTAGCTTTTTATTTTTTTTTCACGTCCGCAATTAAATCCTGATTATAATAGTTCGCTGCTTCTTGCTAACTTTGAGTTTGTTATAATTGTGATAGATGGCGCTGTGCTTTCTCAGTTCTTTATACATTTGCTAACGCAACTATAGGAACTGGGCTAGTCGGATCAACTGTCAGATTTTCATTAGCGATTGAAAGTCGAGCTTGTCTACGCCATACTGAAGAGGCACAATAATGCCGAAACTAGTCTATGGTTGACGGGCTCCTTTAATAACAAAATCAAAGTTGTTGGTTTAATGTCCTGATATCTCAGGTTCCAACCAACGTCGGCACTTCTATAATTCAATACCTGTTGGGGGATATAGCCCAAGGAGTAGTAGTTTGAAGTCCAGACGTTGTGGCAACGTTGACATTCAATGTCCAATTCCTGGGAGATTAGACTATTTTTCTTTTCATTTGTGCATACTATTAAATTATTTAATTTAATTCGGGTTAGTTAGCAACCAACAAGGCCAAGATCAGTCCCAAGATGACGGATTTCACGGACCTATGCTTACAGAAGCTGATATTGGACAAAGGTCCTGCCGAAGCAACCGACAAGGCCAAGATCTGATCCCAAAATTCCGAATAACGCGTCGACCTATACTTGCAATTGGGGAGATATTGGACAACGGTCCTGCCGAAGCAACTAACAAGGCCAAGATCTGATCCCAAAAGCAGCGCAAACTACTAAACGGTGCCCTAACTTTGCAATCAGGGAGATATTGGACAACGGTACTGCCGAAGCAACCAACAAGGCCAAGATCTGATCCCAAAAGCGGCGCAAACTACTAAACGTTGCCCTAACTTTGCAATCAGGGAGATATTGGACAACGGTACTGCCGAAGCAACCAACAAGGCCAAGATCTGATCCCAAAAGCGGCGCAAACTACTAAACGGTGATCTAAATGATTAATATTATAATCAGGATTTAATTGCGGACGTGAAAAGAAATAAAAGCTAAATTGAGATTTAATCAAAAGCAAACTAACTCAAGAAAACCATAACTAAATGAATTACTTTCGGTTAATTTGTCGGAAAAGATAATTAACAAAATTATAAATTAAATCGTAAATAAAATTCTAAACTGAGAACTTAAATAACTCTCCTAAAATCCGGCCACGAAAAGAAATACAAATTAAATGAATCCCGTTCAATTAATTTTTCGGAAAAACAAATTAACCAAAATAAAAATAAAATGGGAATGAAAATTCTAAATGGTTCACCCAAAATTCGACCACGAAAAGAATCGAAATTAAATGAATCGCGTTCAATTAATTTTTCGAAAAAAAAACAAATTAATAAAATAAAAATAAAATCGGAATGAAAATTTTGAATGGATCCCCCAAAAATTCGGCCACGAAAAGAATCAAAATTAAATGAATCGCGTTCAATTAATTTTTCGGAAAAACAAATTAATAAAACAAAACTAAAATCGGAATGAAAATTCTAAAATAAAACAATTACGAATCCCCAAAACTGAATAGACTGTTCTCAAATTACTAATTGATAAATCGGATAAAAAAAATATCAGAAAAACCAAACATAAATAAATAGTTCGATTCGCTGTCTCAAAACGTTACAAAATTAAACGCGTTTTCAGAACTAAATACGACGATTCTAATAACACGGCAAATACGGCTATAATTAAATACGAAAATTACGGAAAATTAAAGTTGTACCTCGGCTGGTCTTAATATTCGGAATTTAAACGGCTATTCGATTTTTAGCCAACTGCAAATTTCGGATTTCAGTTAATTAATCAATTCTTATTTTAAAATTCTTTCTCACCTAAGCTCTGAAGAATTCCTACTACCGAAAAATCCCTTCCAAAGCGACCGGATTCGCGGCGCGCGCAATCTTTAAACGGCGTTAGCTCGTGAAATATTTAACAATATGTATAGGGTGAGCCAAATAAAATCGAACGTTTTATTTAATTTCAAATGAATTTTCATTGAATCCCTAAATTATTCAAGTTATTTAGTTTATGAAAAATAGATTCATTACAGTAGATAGTAGTCCAATACTATATGTATAATGTAGCCGTAATTTTTTGTCTCATTTATGTTGGAACAGTTCAAGGAAAAATGTTTAATTTTGCCTTTTTTTCTATTTACCTTAGACCCCAAGTGAACTGATTGATTGTTGATTGATAATTAGTGCATGCCTCATCATTCATGGACCATCCTCCACCTACCATTTCAATCCTTCCACTGTCAACAAAATTTTTAAAAAGATCTTTTTTGGCTTGAGTCTGCTTTTGCCACCACTTCCAGAAATAGGCTGTCTCAACTTGAATGTACCTAAAAGAACAAATTTTATTAGTTGTTGGAGAGAAGGAGAGATTCCGCAGTTAACAAAATTCAGAAACTATTATTAAAATTCTATGAAAAGTCTTGCTTCCAATTTGTATTGTATTTATAAGCAAAGCAAACTAATGGATATTGTGCGTCAGAAAACTGAAACTTTTGCACAAAAAGTCCTTTGGTGATTTTTCGTCCACGTTTTAACAAGTTATTTAGGAGTTTGTACTCCTACATCAAAGGAGATTGATTATATGTTTTAAAACTAAATTCAACTTTTAATGATGATAAAGCATTTGATATGAATCTTCTTGATGAATCTAATTATTCGAGTTTAAGCACGAAGCTACATCTAAGTTCATCCTTAACGCTGAATAATATGTTTTAATTTTTTTTCAAATTTCATTCAAGATTCATAAGAATTGCTACTACGTAGGTATGGCATAACATGAACCGACAAATATCGAATTAACTGAGAGGGATATCGCAGTGACCATCATTTTAACTAATTTTCATCATGTTGACCGTGCTGCTATCTATCAGAAAAATGATAAATGAAGAGTTGAGAAAAGTATATGCATTGTAATGAAGTTATTTTTCACAAATCTGGAATTAAATGAAAATTTATTTAAAATTAAATAAAACGTTCGATTTTTATTTAGCTCACCGGGTACATTTAAATTTCCAAAGTCACAAAACGCCGTTCGAAGGTAGTATTGCGCGCGCCGTAAATTAAGTCGCTTTGGAAGGGATTTTGCGTAGTAGGAGCTCACGAAGGTGAGATTTTAACATTTTAAAATTGAAGAATTCATGAACTAACTGACATCCGAAATTTCCAGTTGGGTAAAAATCGAGTAGCCATTTAAATTCCGAATAGTAAGACCAGCCGAGGTACAACTTTAATTTTCCGTAATTTTCGTATTTAATTATAGCCGTATTTGCCGTGTTATTAGAATCGTCGTATTTTGTTCTGAAAGCGCGTTTAATTTTGTAACGTTTTGAGACAGCGAAACGAACTATTTATTTACGTTTGGTTTTTCTGATATTTTTTATCCGGTTTATCAATTAGTAATTTGAGAACAGTCTATTCAGTTTTGGGGATTCGTAATTGTTTTATTTTAGAAGAGTTATTTGTTTTTCCGAAAAAGTAATTGAACGCGATTCGTTTTAATTTTGATTTCTTTGCGTGGACGAATTTTAGGAGAACCATTTAGAATTTTCATTCCGATTTTATTTTTATTTTGTTAATTTGTTTTTCCGAAAAATTAATTGAACGCGATTCATTTTAATTTAGCTTTCTTTGCGTGGACGAATTTTAGGAGAACCATTTAGAATTTTCATTTCGATTTTATTTTTATTTTGGTTAATTTGTTTTTCCGAAAAATGAATTGAACGGGATTCATTTAATTTGTATTTCTTTTCGTGGCCGAATTTTAGGAGAGTTATTTAAGTTCTCAGTTTAGAATTTTATTTACGATTTAATTTATAATTTTGTTAATTATCTTTTCCGAAAAATTAACCGAAAGTAATTCATTTATTTATGGTTTTCTTGAGTTAGTTTGCTTTTGATTAAATCTCAATTTAGCTTTTATTTCTTTTCACGTCCGCAATTAAATCCTGATTATAATACTAATCATTTAGATCACCGTTTAATAGTTTGAGTCGCTTTTGGGATCAGATCTTGGCCTTGTTGGTTGCTTCGGCAGAACCGTTGTCCAATATCTCCCTGATTGCAAAGTTAGGGCACCGTTTAGTAGTTTGCGCCGCTTTTGGGATCAGATCTTGGTCTTGTTGGTTGCTTCGGCAGAACCGTTGTCCAATATCTTCCTGATTGCAAAGTTAGGGCACCGTTTAGTAGTTTGCGCCGCTTTTGGGATCAGACCTTGGCCTTGTTGGTTGCTTCGGCAGAACCGTTGTCCAATATCTCCCCAATTGCAAGTTTAGGTCGACGCGTTATTCGGAGTCTTGGGACCAGATCTTGTCCTTGTTGACTGCTTCGGCAGAACCCTTGTCCAATATCTACCTGAGAGTTCCGAGCGGGTTGTTTTAGCATTTACAGCTTCCGGACTGATCTTGGCCTTGTTGGTTGCTTCGGCAGAACCGTTGTCCAATATCAGCTTCTGTATCATTTAATTTAATTTAATTTATTTAATAACTCTTCCAGTAAATTTCAAAATTTAAATAAATTTCAATAACGTCTGATTGAGTCACTCCGTCATTACCGTATTTAATAGAGCCGAATCGAACGTTTTCTTTTAAAGAATTATTATTTTTGTTCAGGGTTAAAGTGGGTGGGCTTTGAAATAAAACAAATTTTTATGGTGTAACATAGCTAAAAATGTCACGTTTATTTCCTGGTTTATATTCACCAACCTTACCTCTTTTCAGGGATATTAAAGGTATATAATAAGTTAAAAATAATTAAGTCTGAAGTCAACTAGACCCCTGGAGAATACCGTATCTCCATCTGAAGTTACCTGTGCCCCTAAGAGGCCGTTTTTAAGGGTTGTGGAGCATACCACATAAAAAAACTGGCGCTCGAGCAATCTCCGTACTAAAGCGTCATCTTGTAAGGCAATATTTTTCTTAGTGGCAAGAAAAAGCCTTTCAGCATCTATCCGACCTTATTTACCAAATCCTAAAGCAAATTTTTTTAATAGTCGAAATTGGGTTATCTTTTGGGTACATAAATAAAAATTTAACAAAACCTATTTCATTTTTAATTTTCGATTGACGTATAACGATTTTTTAAATAGAAAGTGTTCAAACTATGTTTAGAGAACGTGGTAATAAGTTGTTAATAATTAACAGCTATAAATGTGTAGCCAACTAGATAGTTAGAGAGATGACAACCAAAACTATGTTTCATAGCACACCGGCTAAAACCGTGTAAAATCGATACCTAGAAGTGTAGCATCATTGCGGAGAGCCATTTCTGCTGTGTAAAAAAATTGGTCGACTATCGAATAACACCCTGTCTGATATTGAAAATGTACATAGATATTGTCATTTCATCACTAAAATTTGCGTTTTCAGAAATTATGCGCGTAGCGTTTGACCTGAATGTATTTTCAAAATTGTAAAAAAATATGACCTAACTGACTCATAGCAGTTGGTTCATTTTTGCTTCAAATCATTCGTATGGATGCCCAGATTACAAAAATACTGTTTTCAGACATTTGGTGTCGTCTATTAGTCCAGTCGATAGGTTGAAATATATGGGCTTAGGTGGAAAAAGGGTCGGAATTTAATGAAACTTTAGGATCTTGTTCAGTGATGGTTAATTAACATTTTCTGCAAAATTTTCGACCTTCCTCCTGTTTTTCCTCAATTGTTTTTTTCGCTTACGCTCTACGGCAAAGACATTTCTATACTTTGTTGTAGAGCGGTAAATTTCCTACAATTTTCACTATTCAAACATGTTTGTATGGAAATTCTTTACCGAGATATGGCGCATCCAAGAAAAAGGAAAATTTTCAAATTTTGCTAAAAAATGCCAAAAAAATACAGAATTCCACCTTATTTCTTCTGTTATACCCGAATTCTAAAGAAATGTTGTTGTAATTATGGTTCCTTGTTAAAATAACCATCCTCCACCCACCCAATCGCAATGCACTAAAGGTAATTTTCTTCTCTGATGAAATTTGTTGGTATTGATATTAGTTACTTTTCTGATCGATATCACCCCATATACAGGGTGACCCAGGGGTACGTACATGCTCCATAACTTTTTTTATATTCAAGCTATCGGTTTGATTTTTTTTAAACGATAAGACCGACAATGGGGCACATTCTAAAAATATTTCTATTTATATACAGGATGTCCCAAATAAGATACACAACTAAGTTCTGATTTTTTAAATGGCAACCCCCCATTTTTATTACATTTTTAGATTCGCCATTAAATTGTCGATATAACGCACCCGGGTTTCTTAGACTTATCTGCAATAGTTTTTGACTTATGTCAATTTATGTGTCAAAATAGCGTCGTGCAGAGATCCACAAAAAAGTTCAGAACTTCAGAACTGTTCAGATAACTTTTTTCCAGTCGATTCCTTAAGCTTTAGCGCATCTTCTGAGTTGTAGGCGAATTCGGAGTCGACGTTCTACCGCCTACTACGATTTTTTGAAAATTACAAATTACAAATAGCAATAACTCGACTTTTTCAAATGCATCATCCTATATTTTATTACATCATTGCATGGCATTTTTTAAGAGCTTTTTGCTGATATAGGGTTTGTTTGGTCTATTTTGTAAAATTTGCGAGATTTATTGCAAAATAAGAAATGTTGACGGTTTATTCGAGAAAAAAAAGGAATCGAGTAGGCCGCTGTCTTAAAATTTGACACATCCATATACTTTCAATAATTGTACGCATCTAATTATTAATCATGAGTTTTACTCGCGAGGAATTAGTGAATATGGTCTACTCTATTGGCGAAGCTGACAGAAATCCTTTATTAGCAAGCAGAATCTACCTGCAAAAATATCCAGAAGCAAGAACTCCACGGGTGTCTTCATTCCTAAAGTTGAGAGATCGGTTTGAACTCACTGGTATTGTATCTTATACCAAAAAAGAAATTGTTTTTTGACAATATGCTGCATGGTGAAAGGTATTTACAGTTTCGTCGAGAACATCTTCCCAATATTTAAGAAGAAGTGGATTTGAATACCAGAGGGACAATGTGGTTTCAACACAATGGTCCTTCAGTGCATAACCATAGGATGGTGCGAGAATTTTTAGATAATTCCTACCCTAATCGTTGGATAGGGAGAGGTACTATTCCTTGGCCCGCGCGATCTCCAGACCTTACTCCTATAGATTTTTTTCTTTGGGGGTACGTGAAGGAAACTGTTTTCAGAGATCTTCCAACAACTGCAGATGATATGAAAAACAGGATTACGGAAGCCTTCCGTTCAGTTGATGGAGCAATGCTTACTAGAGTTCGGGACTCATTTACTAGAAGACTAGCAGTTTGCGTGGAACATGATGGTGACCTATTCGAGCATTTGTTATAAATCAAAAATATTTATATTGTATCCTATTAATCATTCTTTCATGTTCTTGTAAATATTATAAAAATTACTGAAGGTATAGAAGAAAATAAAGTCCTTTTTATCTCACAAGTTAACTTGTGGACTTTATTTTCTTCCATACCTTCAGTAATTACTACTCACATATGGCTAACCCTACTTTAAATTATAAAAATTGTTTACTTTGTAATGTATTTCTGTTTCTATTACAATTTCCTTTTGTTGAAACATATTTTTTCAAAATTATATGAATGTGTCAAACAGTGGCCTACTCGATTCTTTTTTTCTTTTAATTAGACGCGTACAATTATTGAAAGTATATGGATGTTTCAAATTTTAAGACAGCGGCCTACACGATTCCTTTTTTTTTCTTTAATTAGACGCGTACAATTATTGAAAGTATATGGATGTGTCAAATTTTAAGACAGCGGCCTACTCGATTCCTTTTTTTTTCTCGAATAAACCGTCAACATTTCTTATTTTGCAATAAATCTCGCAAATTTTACAAAATAGACCCAACAAACCCTATATCAGCAAAAAGCTCTTAAAAAATTCCATGCAATGATGTAATAAAATATAGGGTGATGCATTTGAAAAAGTCGAGTTATTGCTATTTGTAATTTGTAATTTTCAAAAAATCGTAGTAGGCGGTAGAACGTCGACTCCGAATTCGCCTACATCTCAAAAGATGCGCTAAAGCTTAAGGAATCGATTGGAAAAAAGTTGATTAAGTTATCTTGAACAGTTCTGAAGTTCTGAATTTTTTTGTGGATCTGTGCACGACGCTATTTTGACACATAAATTGACATAAGTCAAAAACTATTGCAGATAAGTCTAAGAAACCCGGGTGCGTTATATCGACAATTTAATGACGAATCTAAAAATGTAACAAAAATGCGGGGTTGCCATTTAAAAAACCAGAACTTAGTTGTGTATCTTATTTGGGACATCCTGTATATAAATAGAAATATTTTTAGAATGTGCCCCATTGTCGGTCTTATCGTGTAAAAAAAAATCAAACCGATAGCTTGGATAGAAAAAAGTTATGGAGCATGCACGTACCCCTGGGTCACCCTGTATGATATGATATAATTTGGGATAACGCCATCGTGTTCAGCAACCTCGAAAACGGGGAGGAGGGAGGATATACAGTATGTCTCAGTAAGTTGGAACCATATGGGAAACTTTTTTATTATTAATTTTAGGAAAAAAGTTATTCATTATAAAAAGTTCTGCATGTTCCAAAATGTAAAATGCGATCATCAGATATCAAATGGTTTTAGTCGTATACGAGATTTGTCAAAAAAAATGAATTTTGCTCAAGAGAAAAGTACCTTTATTTATTTATTATAAGTATAAAAAACAATTTCTTAAAAAAACTTGTTTATAATGACATTTTACGTCAACATACCAGTTTTGAACAAGATATTCCAACTTTAAGAAAATTTTAATTTTTAACATTTTTTGATAGACCTCCGCACAGTGGGGCCAAATCGCAAATTCCTGGCAAACAGTCAAAAATAATGTTTCGAATTTTTTACCAATTATGGTTTTATTTTGTTTGGGGATAGTCCTGGGATGATATTCCATAAAAATTGGGCTTCGACTGGTCGGCTAGCTCACTCCGAAGTGTAACCAACGAGAGCGAAGAGAGAAAGTGTCACCAAAAAGCGAGTCTTGTTCCAATTTCAATTCTGAAAGATGCAAAATCTTCCTGGAAGTATGTATTTTGTGTTTATATATAAACATATGATCAATTCTACGTTCATACAATTGAAAAATGTGATCGATAAAAGAAGAAAATTTTGGATTTTTTTTTCTCGAACTGGCTATTGAAAAGGTGTTTTAAAAAAAGTTCCACGATGTTCCGCTTTGAAACTTTCAGGATCTATTCATAATATCTTTCTTTACAACGCATTTCAATACCAGCTGCAACTTGCAAATTTAATTGTAATATGAATTTTAGTTTAGTCGCGCGCTTGTGTACAAATTAGGCAGGCTTTCAAGCAGAGGTTACTTGCAATTTTGTGTATTTATTTTAAATTAATTAGTATTTATTTATTGTGAAATGAATAAATTAAAGTTATTATATGAATGTGACTAATAAATTAAATAATTTAAGTAGTTTTAAATTATCAATTTTTTTAATATAAGAATGTGTTATCAAAATACAAGATATTTAACTGTGCTTCGTGCTTTGCACTTATCTTAATTATTAATTACGTTTTAATTATGTACGATCGAGGGATGAAGAGGTGGAGTTCACAAAAAAGATATTTACCTTCTCGTAAAAGGCAAACTGCACGATACACAAGAAAATATCCGGAATATCATGCGGGAAGCTATTGCAGAAAAAAGTGGAAAATGTATGCAAGAAAGAAATGATGTAAATCAACAGTTTAAGATTTTATGTACAAAAATGAAGGGGAACTGGAGGAGCACAAATAGAGTCCAGATATATTTTTTAAAAAATATGAAGACTGTTAGCGTTAAAAAAATATTTCCGGTTGTAGCATGCAATGATCTTGATACATTGCCATATTGAAGCCGCCATGTGAATTTTGAAATTCTGACATCAGATTAGTAATCAGCGACCTAGAAAACCCCGGGAATTTAGAACAATTTGCACCTTCTTTCGAATCTTCGTCCGCCATATTGAAGCCGCCATTTTGAATTTTGAAATTCTGACATCAGATTCGTGATTGGCGAACCCCAAAACCCCCGAGTTAAGATTTTAAAGTCAATTCGTTAAATCCTTCACTGCTTGCCAGAAATTTTGGATTCGGCCCCACTGTGCTCCGTAACTGAAAATTTTGAATTCATTGAAAAATTTAAGAATGTTTACAGGGACCTTACAAAAAGTTAGCCCGGATTAAAATTTTTTGATTTTCCTTCTATCCCACTAAATATTTTGCAAATTTAATTCCAGCATATTGATTTATAATGTGATGCAGAATTTTTAATAAACAATATATTTTTTTAAATCAATAATAAAGGAATTCTTCATTTGTTGTCAACTTTTTCAGACATACTAACCACACCAAAATGATGATGAATTCAAAATTATCAGTTACGGGGGTGTATCAAAAAATTTCCTTAAAGTTGGAATATCTTCTTCAAAATGGGTATGTTGACGTAAAATGTCATTAGAAACAAATTTTTTTAATAACTTTTTTCCATATTTCAAAAATAAAGGTACTTTACTCTTGAGCAAAATTCGTATTTTTTGACAAATCTCGTATACAACTGAAATTTTATATCTGACCATGCACAACTTTTTATAAAGAATACATTTTTTTCCTAAAATTAATAATAAAAAAAGTTTCCCATATGGTTCCAACTTACCGAGACATACTGAATATTACAGGAGGAAGATGCCGAATCCACGATTCCCCCATCTTGGGGGTAGTTTTTGGCCGTTTGATGGGTCGGGTCCAGTCGACAATAATTTTTGATAACGCCATCGTTTTCGGCATCCTAGAAAACGGAGGGGAAGATATATTTTGCCGGAGGAAGATGCCGAATCCATTTTGGCGCTAGAAATTCGTTTTTTTTTAGTTTATTATTTATTATCTTTTGATAGTGTGTTACATTTTTCAAGGACATGTCATTTTACTAATTCCCTGCTATAGGAGTTTTTCTCCTTTTCAGGGTAGAGTGCCCTGATTACAATAATAAGTAACCTAGCTAGCTAATTTCCTAAGGGTATCTGTGGGCGCTGGTGTATTCTGTTGTATGTCGGTTGGTTGGGGCCTGTGTGGGCAGGAGCTGCTTCCCAGTTTTTTTATCTAAGAATCGCCAATTTTGATATTTCCACCCTTATATTTGGGAAAAACGGTGCCCAATCTAAGGGGGAAAATATGATTTAGGAAAACCACGAAAACATAAATCACGATTCTGTACAAGTGGTTCTTATGTTATATTAGATTATGGTATTGTATGATGAGGGGGTTGGGGCTTGTGGGGGTTTACCTTATGGTGAGGGGGGCGGAGTCCAGCAGATCTTGGTGTTCGGGGGGGAGGAGGAGGTCTTGGGTGTCGGCCAGAAGTCTGAGGTTGGGCTGTGGGAGTTTGGCTTTGGGTTTCCTGAAGAGGGGGCGTCGACGAGATCGCCGGGGGTTGAGGAGGGTGTTTTGGGCTTAGGTGTTTGAGCTATTCAGAATGCGAGAGACGAGAGAATTGGGGCGCTGGAGACGTTGTTGTAAACTTATCCAGAAGGAAACAGATAGGGGAGATATTGGCATCGTCGTAGGATACGTCTCTCGAGTGAGGAGATTTTTCGTTCTAGAAATTCGTTAATAATGATCATAGCTGTATCGAAAAGTTTTCTGATTAGTTATATGCTACATTCAATTTATCTGAAATCATTTTTTTTTTCGACATCTGGGCAATGTATTCAATCATTTATGACCAATTTCAGACAGATTGCTATATCAGTCAGATTTGTTGATATATTCGAAATATCATAAAAATGTAAGGCGACAGGATTTTTTTCTGAAAATTGATTTTTCCACATCAACTGACCCGACTTTATTTATTTATTTATTTATTTATTACAAAGTAGGGGTACAAACAGACAGAATCCAACGAGTATCCTCATTATGAGTAAACAAATAGTGAGCTAATATAACATACATAGAAAACATTTAAACTGATACATTATGAAAATATATGAACAACATATGAACGATGAAATTATAGTAAACGCAAGTGAATCATTTCCCTGTTAACGAAAGCAGAACAAGGATTTCACGTGATTCTTGAATCTTAGAAATGGAAGCAATTTCATTACAACAGCTATTAAAAGTTTTGACCATTCTGCAGATGGGAGAGTTTAATCCTGAGTTTGTTTTTCTGAAAAGCGTATTAAAAGTTTCATTGCTTCTTAAATCTGTGCTAGGTATACTTAATGATATTTTGGCCGACAGTCCGGAACAATCAATTCGGTTATTGAATATTTTATAAATCACTAGAAGAACTGACATCCTTCTTCTATCGGTGAGGGACAACACTTTTTGAGAATTGGACAATAATTGCTGTTTAATATTGGGTTATCTGATTTAGGAGCTAGTTGTTTCACAAATTTGTTCTGAACGTTTTCGATTCTCTGCTGATAAGTGACATATTGGGGATTCCAAACGATTGATGCAAAATTCAATCTACTATATATGAATGCGTAATATAGGTTCAAGAGAGTTTTGGCATTCCTGAAGTGTCTAGTGTTCCTTAATATGAATCACAATAAGCGATTACAGTTATTGACCATTTTCTCTATATGAGTCTTGAAAGTCATTTTAGAATCCATTTCGATTTCAGCAAGGCTTTCGATAAAATCAGCCATAGATTGCTCATCGAAAGACTTGCTGAAGTCGGCGTAGGTTCGTTTCTTCGAAAGTGGTTATGGTCCTATATTACAGAAAGATCTCAGATCATGTAGGTTAATGGTTATAAATCAGACCCCTTTGTAGTAACCTCAGGAGTGCCACAAGGGAGTCGTTTGGGACCCTTACTTTTTATTATTTATATTAACCATATTGGTGAAAGCTTCAAAAACTCTAACTTTTTATTGTATGCCGACGATCTGAAAGTTTATCGTATCATAAAAGATTCCGAAGACTGTAACAAACTACCAGATGATCTCGATTAATTTGTTGAAATATACAAAAATTCCTGTCTGTTTTTGAACTACGACAAATGTCTCTCAATAACCTTTACGAGAAATAGGAATATAGTTAACCATAATTACAGAATAGAAGGTCATATAATGAAAACAGTGAACGAAATTCGTGATCTTGGAGTCATTATGTAACTTTCAGACGATGTGCTGTAAGTTTTTTTTGTCTCTTTTTTTTTTAAATGGTCTCCTGGGTCTCTGAAAACCGTGTTCTCGGTATGTCAGGGTTATTATCTAACTACATTCCGGAAATCAGACGGATTGCTATGAAACACTTGGGTCATATTTGTTGACATTTTACTTTCCCGGACCCTCGCCAAGGGAAAGTATTGTGAACGCGCTAAAAAAAATTTTGAGATAACGACGGATATATCCATTTTGAGGTCCCATGAGACGATTAAAACGATTTGCAGATGGAAGTCTGTCCGTCTGTCTGTATGTGTGTATGTGTGTCTGTATTCTTCCACGATAGCGTCCGCACACTTAATCCGATTGAGCTGTAATTTGGTATGTGGGTTTCGAGTGATCGGGGATTGAACCCATTAGTTTTTGGTTGAAATCGCCCCACTAGGGGGCGCAGGAGCCATATGTACATCGCGAAAAAAATAAAGACTTAAAGTTTTTATTTGATATTTTGGTGCCTCTCTGGCTTGTAAATACATCCTGAAATTTTCATTCCTTAAGGGCGGGGTCTTCCTGTGTATAAAATCCTATGCTGCAGACCAAAAGTTAAATCGACTGATTTCCGAATGTAATGGGATTTAAAATATAATTTTCAGACAAATTAAAGATAAAGGTCTAACTTAGGTAGTCTTACTATTTTAAATCGATAAATTTATTATTTTTTATGAAAACGACAGCTTTAAAACCATACAATTTTTTTAACCTTAAAAGTGGCATTTAACAATCTGTATATCCTAGATTCTGAAAAAATAAGAAAAATAAACATTAACTTGACCTAAGTTAAACCTTTATGTACAATGTGGTTTAATCAGAATACATCAAAATACTTTAATTTAAGTCATTTTATAGGAACTTCGAATTAAATTGATAGTTTGGTCAAAAAATTGCGATTACCACTTCTTAGTCCGTAGTATATATGTATATAATTATATATAGATCATATAGGTTTTAACACTGCAAGAAAGATGGTGCCCTAAGCAAATCTACTTTGCACCGCATGCAAATGGATCAGCTGGTATGTTTAGCGGGGTCATATCATAAATAGCCCAGTTGTCAGAGACTTTAACCTCTCATAAAATGTGATATCGCTTTAAAAGGTGTAGAAATCGATAAAAAAAATCTTTGCTGCTCTAAAGTGTATGCTAAATTCGAAAAACTAATAGCACAGCACGTGAAAGAGCAGAAAATTTTACTATTATTTATATTTCAGATAACATTTGTTCATTTTAAATTTTATTTTAATGTATTTTATTCATTGAATTGTTTTCATTATTCTAGAATAAATTATTGATATTTTGCAAACTATAAACGTCACTAATATTCTATCGACGGTTTACTGGTATGTTGATACTTAATAGCAAATTTTATCTCAAACTATAAAAATGCCATTTTTGGTTTGACTGTACAAATCAAGAAAATCAATAAACCACGATTTTTTTTTATCTCTAATTTTTCCAAAAAATTTAATTTTTTTCCCATTTCATCCTATTCCTATCTGTTATGGTTTAGAATATAGCAATGTTGGCACATGATAAAAGAAACATGAACTCAAAACACAAAAATAAGAACGCTGCAATTGTATTATTGTCTTTGTAAATAAAATTTTCTTATTTGGTTTGTCATTTTTATATTTATGCAATTTTTTTATTCTCATAAACATTTAAAAAAATTTAATAATATATCATGAATTTAAATTTTCGCGGGAACTCACAGCTGTTGGTTGAAACAGTTCATTTCGCAACGTGGGTTAGATAACGTTTCGTCTGAAAGTTGACGAGATTTTAGAGCATTTATATTTGCATGTATATTTTTTATTACTCTGAAGACGAGATGCTTGATGCGCATGTCGTTTAACTGTCATAACGCGGGAATTTTTAAAAATAATTCAAAATTATTTGTGTCGATATGTTATCTATCCATTAGAATAAAAATATATAAAGTATTTTAGAAAAGAATTAGAGGTAATATTATAAAGTAAACGATAAGAATATATATATATATATATATATATATATATATATATATATATATATATATATATATATATATATATATATATTCAAAATAAATGATATTTTGTATGAAATTCATAATAAATTAATTTTTACTTTTTAATAGTTAGTATGTGTAGGAATCATGATTTTTCTTAATCAGTTATAATCACTACTAAATTGTCAATGTTTCAAATTCTACTTTCCATGGAACACTTATTTATCAAATTAAAAAAAATGTAATAATTTTGTGTATAGACCAACATAATGAAAAAATAATATTCTAAACAACTTTTTCTAATGTTTTTCGATATCTCTAACACGAAGCAAAATATCGAGAATCGGTAGTAGGCTGAGTTTGAAGTTCTGATTTTATCTGATTATCTTAAAAAATGTGACCCGTCACTTTGTCCAATTGTGCAAAAATTTAAAAGAAAACCTAATTTTCAATCGAAAAAGTTGGTTTACAAATTTTTAATTGTTTAACTTTATCAGAGTGCTCGTTTTCTTCGTAAAACCTCGGCTTTAAGATGATATGAAAAAAATATTGTTCGTATAGAATTTCAATTCTTATAAAATTAAAAAATAAATATTTTGCTTTGAAAAAATTACAGCTGCTTATTTAAAATACAAAAAAGAACGTTTTCGCAAAAAAAATATTTTTCGGTCTTCCGTGCAGAAACAATAATTTTGCATACTTTAAGGATCTTATTCCTGTGTATAAAATCCTATCCTGTAGACCAAAAGTTAAATCGACTGATTTCCGAATGTAATAGGATTTAAAATTTAATTTCCAGACAATTTTTTTTAATCTTTAATAGTACTTTTATCAACGCTGCTGTTGTACACTCTATGGAATATTTTTTTCAAGAAATACAGCAGTAAGATTTTTTTAGGCTTCAAAGAACACTAAACGACAAAAGAATTTAACAGTGTAAACTGTAAACACACTGAAATCAAAACAAGTCCCAAATTCACACACGCATGCGCAGGCAGCAGGACTCTTGTGCAATTCCTTTGCCATTTATCACTTCGTGAATATTTTGGATTAGTAAAAAGATAAAAAGTTAATATCTTTAATACGGTAAGCGTATTGTATTATTTGCCTCAGTAACCCGAGTTAAATAACGCCGGCGCCGTCCGATTGCTCACGAAATCTTTTCCGACCTTACACCGGCTTGGCGGATAATTTGAAATTTGAGATTGTATAGGTACTGTGATTCTTCCATGATTGAGACGTTCACAAAACCATAGCATAACGAGTGTTGTCTGTATATACCTTTATAGAGACAACGGCATAACCTATTACAATGGGATGGGAGATTTTGCATTTTTTAATTCTATTTAGGTCTTAGTTAAAGATTAACAAATTAAACATTGAGCTATAGTCAATATTCATTTTCAAAGGTGTAGAAAATAATAAGAATAGTTCAACAACAAAAATATAAATAGATGATAAAGCTTACTTTTTATCAGATAAAATCAAGGATCTCGGTTTAAATAGTCTTCAAGAAAAATTCGGTCAGGAGAAAATTCAGGAGAAAATTTGAACCAATAAAACCGAGGAAACAATATTGCTAAAGCGGTTTACTCCTTTGATACAATTATCTAGGAGTCTAGGGCCATCGTGAGCTGAACCAAAGTTCAAAGGAAGCCTGCCGCCTTGACTTAAAGAGTGGCTCTTTGATCTACAAAGAAGCGCCGATGCAACTTGACACGTGTCGATAGTTATCATAGCTATATACTAACTTTGAAATGAGCAATAACATCACTCTGTATCTATACATTTGAAAAGGGCATTTTATTTCGAATTGTTTCCGACTTGTAAATATCTTTGACATGTTCATCTAAATCGTAATAATTTTTCTTTCGTTTCTCATATAAGTAGGTACTTCATAACGAGGAACAAATAACTGAAAAGAAAATGTTATTTTGATATTATCAATGCCGCAGTAACAAATTATTTTAATTTTAAGAATTAAAAGAAAGATCTTATGGAAGTATCGTTTTCATTGAAAGGCTCTGTATAAATAAAATATACCTACAAAGAAAATAAATGAAAAATAAAAAGTTAAGATTATACATTTTGATGATACTAAATATTGTTCTCCCCTTGTATTAAACACAATAAACAGTGAATTTCTAGAATGATTTCTGTAACGAGAAAATTTCAAAGGAAGGTTTCTGTAACTATTTTGTTTAATTTAAGCATTTATCACGAGATACCAGCACCTCCCGGGCAGCATCTTATTTGACATAATTTGGCTGATATTTGACGTACAAGACCGCGCCCTTAATTTTGAACCTAGCCTTAAAAAAAATTTTAAACTAAAAAATTGTAACCCGTAGTGTCCAAACGCTTGGCCCGATTGAGCTGAAATTTGGTATGTGGGTATCGGATCATCGCGGAATGAATCCGTTTGTTTTTGACTGAAATCGCCCCACCAGGAGGCGCATTAGCCCCTATGTACACTGCGCGTCATATAAAATTGGTACACTTTTTTTTCCCAATGTAAACCTAACTTAATTAATCAATCAAAATAACCGTCACATTTGTCAAATTTGTCAAAGTGCATATCCACAATGCCAGCCCATTTGAGTAAGTTTGATCAATTCCGAATAATTTCCAAAATAGCTTGGCAGAAGATGAAAATGTAATAGTAATAGAGCTATGACAAGTTATTCATTATTGAATTAAAATTTGTAATTTCCCAATCTCGTTTTATTGCTGTAAAAAATTTAATTTTATCGTTACATCTACTAAAAGTTTTGTTGACCTGGCATCACTGCCCTAGAAATTATAACATAAAAACTAGTTTAGCATTGACACATTTTAAAACAGGCATTTACACACCTAGAAAAACACTATTTTCGATTATAAGAGTTGTACCAGTTTTATATGACGCGCAGTGTACATTACAAAAAAATAAAAGTTTTTATTTAGTAAGCAAAATTCCGACCCTAAAAAATTGTTTTACTTTTTTTTGATATGTGAAATGTTTTTCCTTTTATATTTCAAATGTCATTGTTACTTTAAAATAATTCGAAACGAATTTTTTTTTGGGACTTTAAAAAATTTTAACACCAAATTAATTATTTAATTTTTATTTTATAACTGCCGGGAAAGTCTTGTGGCGACACAACAGATTTTTTTAAAACGCGCTCAGATCAGACGCTATACGAAAAATGTCTGAACATCGCATTTCCGCGTACAGGGTCATATATTCTATCGATTCTATGTGGTTTTAGCCGGGGTGCGATGAGGCAAAAATCTTGGTTGTCGTCTCTCTAACTAAGAGTTTATAGCAGTGTAGATAATAAAGAAAAAATTATTGATTATAAAGGGTCTCATAATCACGCAACTAATTCTTCAATAATAATTGCGAAACAAGCTACAAGTAACAGTGCCAAAAGAAAAGCTGTGGAAGATTTGAGAGTGAAGCCTTCAAAAATAATTCATTTCGAATGAAAAGGAAATACGTTTGCAGATGAACTGAATACCGAAGATATCGATAGAATTAGAAGTGGTACACTAAATATGTCTTTATTCTTATTGTTAAGTATTCTCAGAGTACGTTCAACTGGAGAATGCATGCCATAATTTGTGCAATGAAAAGGAATGTAAGACAGTTCAGAGTATCGAAAATTTCTAGTTGGCACGTAAAAGCGTATACTCTCAAGAAGCTCAGGACAACTTATCAAACCATTCAGAATCTTAAAAACAAATATCAAATCACACTTTTCCCGCCTTTTACTTAACAAGTCAATATTAAGTGCTTTCAAAATATCTGTGTAATTATGATTACTAATTTGAATATGCAATCTGTATGCACAATACCTCAGCAATTTGTTCTGAACTGAATACTATAGATGCATATTCCATCTATAATACCACTAGAGAAAATACACTGTTCGAATGGTCCAAACAGAAAGCCCTTGACAGTTGCGGAGAATAAAGCCCAAGGACTTTGAGGAGTTTACTGTAACATTATTTATATGTTGTACAAAATGTAATTGCTCATCAAACATGAGTAAAGTGTTTGAAATTTTTTATTAACCTTATAAAAGCTTATTATTTATTAACATTTAAGTGCATCTTGTTTTCCTTACACCAAGTACTTTTAATTGTTTAAATCATCCTGAATTAAAATCATATCTTCCAAGGATTTTATGGTTCTGAAAAGTTTTAAATCATCTGCAAACATCAAAAAGTCACAATTTTGGAAACATTCTGCAATGTCGTTAACAAATATATTAAACAACAAAGGTGCGGAATGATTGCCTTGCGGTACATTCTCACCTGTTGCATGCGACCAGATAAAAAACTCTTGAACCATTGTAAAGACTGATCAGAACAACCAAAAATTTTTAATATTTTTAACGGAATGTTATGATTCACTCTATTAAATGCTTTGGAGAAGTCCGTATATATTGTGACGCTAAATTGTTGTTTTGATTTAGTTCACTGAACTTTATGCGGTTCGATAAGTATTTTTTTTTTAAATAAAAGTGCTCTTATCAGGGGTAATCAAAATTACCCTTTACAAACCTGCATGCGACGGTTTAAGATTTCAAAAGTGAATTTAGAAAATTTGTTAGGCGCCACTTAATTTTTAATCAAAATTAAGAAAAAGGTATAGATTATAATTAATATATTATTATAACAAAACACAATTTATAATGAATTTAAAAATTTGCTAATCCTGAAAATAAACAAAGAATCAAACAATACTGATTTACGTCCTAGATTTGATATTTCAAAAAGGTAGCTTATCAAAAAAATTACTCAACGAAAAAAAGGCAGAAAGGCTTTTAAAAGTTATTAAAAGATTATTCAAAGATTATTCAAAGCTCAAAAAACGAAGTTTATATATATATATATATATATATATATATATATAATAAGTGGATATTTTCGTGACTGTTCAATAATAGTTTCAATAATAATCCCACGAATTTTTTCTACTTAAACTATATATATATATATATATATATATATATATATATATATATATATATATATATATATATATATATATATATATTTGGAATCACCTAAGTTCCCTCTATTTACAGTTATAATATCTGGTCACCGAACTTCGCTCTTAATATTCAAATCTACATTTTTAAGCAGTCCAATGAGTATATAATTTAAGTATATTTATAACCTGACAAATTATTAATTAATTCGTGAAAATCACGGAGTGGGCGACATCTACTTGAACTACAGAAAGGTAGATAAATAGAAAGTTGATTGGCGATTGACTTAAAAGTAGGCGGGAAAATTAAAAAAGCTGTCAGTGTTAATTTTCAATTTGCTGCAGGTGTTGTTGACGTTTATCAACTGCTTGTCACAGAGGTTAGTTAAATGCATTAAAAGTTGCCTAGTTTCTGGAGATTTCACCCTTTTAGGGCAACATCTACTGACGCTTGATCTTCGCGAATAGTCACGGCGGACAGGCCCCCCGTTTCCGGGACGGGCAACATCAGCGTGTAGGGCATAGTGGTTTCAGTGGGGTGGTTTTAGTGAGTAACCGTAAGGGGTAGTCTAACACTATCGGGGAAGGGAAGAACCTTTACCCGATGTGCATAAAGCATTTCCACCCGCCAAAAAAAAAAAAAGATTAGCTTTAGGTTAGGTTAGATCTGTGTAATAAATAAATAAAAGTACGATACGTGTGACATTTTGACATTTGTTACATTCTGACAGGTGTCATATTTTGACATTTGTTCATTTTGACAGTTGTAACATTCTGACACGTATCACATTTTAACAGTTGTCACGTTTTGATAGGTGTCACATTTTGACAAGTGTCCATTTTAACAGTGTTACTCAACGTTCCTATAAATATTTACCTAAACCCATGATTTCTGAAATTGAATTGGCAACGTTGTATTTTCAACTTAGAATTTATGAGATGGCTGTCATTTGACAAGCAAATTATTAATGTCCGTCAAATGAACCTTTTCTTTTTTATACTTTTCAGGTTTATTCTGGTTATAAATTGCTACTTGGGCATTTGTACAATAAAAAAATGTGAAAAATATTTTTCCACGCAAAAATTTCTATTGCTAAGTATATTGATTTTATCATGTTTTATAGCATCTGCGAAAATTTCATGAAAATCCCAGCCGGTCCCATTTTCTTAACGTTTAACCAGAGATGTGCGTGTCAGTAGTTGTAAAAAATTTGTAGGTCATTATGGATAAAAAGCGGCAAATTTAAAATTGAATTCTTTCAGATTTAAACGCCAGAGATTAAATAAAGTCAAACCTTTTTACTACTATACTATACAGAAGAAAGGAGTGCAGTATTTAATTTGCAGAACGTAGTACAGGTTCAAGAGGTAGAAATTTTATTTTTGCCTCATCCTTCAATGCTTATTTGTAGTTAAAATTTAAATTTTAATACATCTGATCGGCCTAATATAGTTTTTGTCTAGATTTAATCTTGTTTCCATGGTTTTTATTGTAATAAACCTGTTATTTTGTCAGATAAGTCAGACTTTATTTATTCATAGCCGTATCGTAAGTATTTTAATTGATTCGGAATTTTGTAATAATATATATTTCAAAATGGCTTCATTCTAAAAATATTATCAGTCCTCCTAAATCCTTGAAGGCAGAATTATTAGTAATTCAAATTCAAAATTCAAAAAATATATTATAGATGAGATGGCCAGAGAAAAACTAATTAAAATTCTCAGATTGCCTCCGTACCACACAGAGTTAAATCCCATTGAACTGATCTGGTCACAATTATTAAAAGGTTATGTTTCTCAAAACAATAAAATATTTAAATTTCCTGATGTGCGAAATTTGTTTTTGAAGGCATTTTCAGATGTAAATAGAGAACATTGGGGAAAATGCATTGATCATGTTAAAAAGGTGGAAAATTCATTTAGAAAAGTATATCCACTATCAATGGATAATTTAATAGAACCTATAATAATAAACCTCAGAAAAGACAATTATAGTGATACCAGTAGTTTTAGTGAAGACAGTGACTTTTAAAGATAGTTCTTGAACTAACTTTTTTTTAATCTTTGAGTTTAGGTAAGTACTGAAGCGTTACTTTTAATGCCAAGAGATTAAAAACAGTTTAATCCCAACATATAATCCTCCTTGTTATTTATTGGTTAAATTTAATTCGTTCAATGTTAAAGTGTCAGATACATAAGGTTTATTTTTATTTTTTGTAAATAATATAACTTCAAAATTTAATCTACGAAGTGGGTATATATATTTTATATGCTGTGACCTTATTTATATTATAGAAACTTAACTTTTCTTGTAAATATCTCGGAAGATCGAATTTTCACAGACATGAGACCTACATTTTTTGCCGATTTAGATAGGAATTAGTCTACCCTGAAAGTTTCATTGAATTCTGGCGAGTGGATTTCGAGATCCTCTGGACACACACACACACACACACACACACACACACACACACACACACACACACACACACACACACACACACACACACACACACACACACACACACACACACACACACACACACACACACACACACACACACACACACACACACACACACACACACACACACACACACACACACACACACACACACACACACACACACACACACACACACACACACACACACACACACACACACACACACACACACACACACACACACACACACACACACACACACACACACACACACACACACACACACACACACACACACACACACACACACACACACACACACACACACACACACACACACACACACACACACACACACACACACACACACACACACACACACACACACACACACACACACACACACACACACACACACACACACACACACACACACACACACACACACACACACACACACACACACACACACACACACACACACACACACACACACACACACACACACACACACACACACACACACACACACACACACACACACACACACACACACACACACACACACACACACACACACACACACACACACACACACACACACACACACACACACACACACACACACACACACACACACACACACACACACACACACACACACACACACACACACACACACACACACACACACACACACACACACACACACACACACACACACACACACACACACACACACACACACACACACACACACACACACACACACACACACACACACACACACACACACACACACACACACACACACACACACACACACACACACACACACACACACACACACACACACACACACACACACACACACACACACACACACACACACACACACACACACACACACACACACACACACACACACACACACACACACACACACACACACACACACACACACACACACACACACACACACACACACACACACACACACACACACACACACACACACACACACACACACACACACACACACACACACACACACACACACACACACACACACACACACACACACACACACACACACACACACACACACACACACACACACACACACACACACACACACACACACACACACACACACACACACACACACACACACACACACACACACACACACACACACACACACACACACACACACACACACACACACACACACACACACACACACACACACACACACACACACACACACACACACACACACACACACACACACACACACACACACACACACACACACACACACACACACACACACACACACACACACACACACACACACACACACACACACACACACACACACACACACACACACACACACACACACACACACACACACACACACACACACACACACACACACACACACACACACACACACACACACACACACACACACACACACACACACACACACACACACACACACACACACACACACACACACACACACACACACACACACACACACACACACACACACACACACACACACACACACACACACACACACACACACACACACACACACACACACACACACACACACACACACACACACACACACACACACACACACACACACACACACACACACACACACACACACACACACACACACACACACACACACACACACACACACACACACACACACACACACACACACACACACACACACACACACACACACACACACACACACACACACACACACACACACACACACACACACACACACACACACACACACACACACACACACACACACACACACACACACACACACACACACACACACACACACACACACACACACACACACACACACACACACACACACACACACACACACACACACACACACACACACACACACACACACACACACACACACACACACACACACACACACACACACACACACACACACACACACACACACACACACACACACACACACACACACACACACACACACACACACACACACACACACACACACACACACACACACACACACACACACACACACACACACACACACACACACACACACACACACACACACACACACACACACACACACACACACACACACACACACACACACACACACACACACACACACACACACACACACACACACACACACACACACACACACACACACACACACACACACACACACACACACACACACACACACACACACACACACACACACACACACACACACACACACACACACACACACACACACACACAC